>JBBPCX010000135.1:13321146-13367642 GCA_037974365.1 Hydrocynus forskahlii
CACACACACACACACACACACACACACACACACACACACACACACACACACACACACACACACACACGCACACACTCTCATACATACACACAATAGACCAGAAAAACTCACACACATACACATGGGGTTCAGAGTGCTCACAATTAATGGTTCTGCAAATAAAAGAAAGCGTGCTTTACATGGGAAATACATGGGTGTGAATAAGAGTGTGAATGTTTTGTTTTTACTCTTTTGTAAAGGCCCTCTTTGGATCGAGAAATTAGCTGAAGTCAGGCTGAAGTCAGATTCCTAAGGGAACATTCTTTACAGGCGTAAGCATATAGTGCAACGTGCAACACAGAATATGCCATGCAGTAGAATGTACCATGTAAAAAAATATCTAACATCTGTATTGGACATGCACACACCCCTTGCTGAGTAGATCAGATACCAGTGCTTTACACTGCTGTCCTGCAAATTCTACATTTTTAAAAATATGTTCCATTCTAAATAGAGATACGGAGTTCAATGTATGAGGCAGTAAAGTTAACAAGTAATATGACCCCCGTGTCTGTAGTAAGAATAGTGAGCAAGTTATGCTGGAAGAAAAAGACAGCTTGCATTATTATTACACTGACACACCGTTTGCATTATGTGGGTTTATGTGTGATTTTTTGCAGCGTAGTGTGTTGCCAGGAGTTGATGAATGCAAGTGGCGATCTGACTGCTTTTGTAGTCATGAAAAATGCAGCCTTGCTCTCTCCTTTCGCTGCGGTAGAGAAACATTTGCATTTGTTTAGTGCAAGCCTGGAGCGATTAACACCTGCCTGTCGTTTAATATAAGATTTTTACTCCATCATTATTTCTACTGAACTGTCTTGCCTAAACCCTGTTTCACACATGGCAAACTCTAGTTGAGCCTAAGGCTATAACAACCCGCTTTTAACAAACACCAGTCTGCTTCATCTCTAATTAGCCAAATGAGCTTGTTTAAATGGAGGAGCACAACAACTGCTAGAAACATGTACAGGATAACAGGCCATCATTTTGGTTAAATATTTTTTGATTGGATTTGTTTTAAAGTTTAATTGACTACCTCAGTGAGGGAGTGCCGATTTCCATTAGCAGGCCCACACTTTGGTTTGTGTTTCGGTGTTTCTGTGTGTGTTAATATAGATGAAACATGGTGTGCATTTTGGGGAATTTAGCACTGGTGTAATATGGAGCTCATTTTCTGTGAGCTCCACTTTGCAGGTGTTCACCCCAGGTCATGGCCATGTAGTTTACTTATGCAGAGTCATGTACCCGCCATGCCCTCATCTCCTGTGGGAAAAGTGACTTTTATAAGCCCCCCTGACCTAGTGGGGTCATTATGCAAGGCCACGGGCAGAGCAAGATGTAAAATGAGTTTATTACAGACAGAGGTAGACAGAGACTGTGTAACTTTGCCCTTTACCCACAGCATACCGAGACTGTGTAGCTTTTTAATCAGGATCTCTTCAGCCAGAGTAAGGTGGAAGTGGGAGTGTACAAAGAGGAGGCCTGCCCTCCTTCGTTTGTCTTCTCTTTAGCCTGTGTCCCTGTTCTACCTTTCCCACAGCTAGGTGCATTGCGTTCCACAGATTTCCTCTTTGAACCCACAGCCAGCTTTAGGATAATCCTCCTCTTCAGCCAACCACAGACAGAAAGAGAGAGAGAAAATGCACTTTTGTCTCATTATTAGTGAAACATTGCATCGTTCATTACAATGAATGGCTGTAATGTTGAATTTAAGCATATAATGAGTAACATCCGTAATGCACATTAAATTTTCTAACACTGCCCATAGATTACTCCCTATTGTGTAAACCAAGAAGCCCTGTTAGAAGGATGTATATCACAAGTGTAAGTGGCTGCTTCATGCCAAAAGCCATTATAATCTACCATGGTATGAATGAGCTAGTCATGAAAAGCGAGTGACCTAGTATACCAGTAATGGTTGCAGTATCTTGGGCTTGTCAGTGCTGGGTCTTATTTTGTTTTCTAGTGTAATTATTTGATTCCGGAGGAAGAAAAGAGAGAAAGGCAAAATTACTAAGGTGTACAGAAAAAAATAAGGCAGTGATATAGTGATGCAGAGAAAAACCGACAGAGAGAGAGGAAATCTGGATGTCAGAGACTGTAATGAGCTCTGTCACCACGTTATCTGTGCTCTTGGGTTTCCTTATCAGTGTGTGCGTGCCACTGCCACGCCTGCTTCTGTGCCGGTGTGTGTGCCAGCGGTGAGCCTGTGCCGGGGCGACGCAGCGAGACAGACGCCGGGCTGTCTTGCATTCCTGCTCTGAAAGGAGCCCACCGCCATTGCCGCCTCACAACTGGGGGATTTGGTTACAGACCATGAAAAGGCAGCCATGCTCACTGAGACAGGGCCTGCTAGTGCTGCCAGTAACTAACTCTCACTGTTTGCTGGGTAGTCTAGTCAGTGCAGGCCAGTTCACCTCTGACCAGCACCTGTGCTGTACTGATTGTTCATGACTTCATTTCATGCAATTAAGGAGGGCTGCAGCACATGAGCAGCATTATGCCTGCATCAAAGGTGTATTTATTCATGCTTTTAATAAATAAATACGCTAGGGCTGAGTGATATGGTCAAGTGTGTGATAAAGCTGATATTGTGATGATTGTATGAAATGTGATAAATGATAAAAAAATAACATTCATTTAAATAATTTAAACTATTTCTATGCAATAATAATATGAAAATACTATCTATTACTTGCTAGAGCGAGCATGCTTTGTGTATTATATACTTGCATACACACATACATTCATTCATTCATTCATTCATTAATTCATTCATTCATTTATTTATTTATTTATAGTCTTTAAAGAGTTTCATATGGCATTACAGACTTGCTATTCTACTGGGTGTTATTACTACTTGGATGGAAAAATCACTGATATTAGACATGGTTCTCAATGCTGTGTCTCTCTAATGCTGCATGCGTGTAGTGTAATGTGCCACTGCTTTTTGTTGCAGGGTTCATCATATGCTTATTGCATTAACTGATCCTGCAAATCGTACCAAATCCAGCGATCCAGCCGTTGCAGATATGATGTGATGTGACAGGTCTATATCTATCAGAGAGGAAGAAGCTATTATCTGAAATGATAATATATTATTTTAGAGTGTTTATAGAATTGTGTCCAGGATTGGTACTTGGATCTTTAAATCTCTCTGTTACACTTCAGCTGCTCTGTGACCTAACCAGAGAGAGAGAGGGAGAACGTGTCCAGATCGCGTGACATGAGAGTAGGAATGTAACAGTGATCCTGGTTAAGCTAAGTACTACCAGTGCTAAGCTCATCTGACGATTTTATTGTCATTATAAATCTGACTATGCTTTGTGACAAACACAGATGGGAATTTGTGTGTGAAAGTGTAGAATGCTGGTTTCTGGATCCTTTCACCCCACACCTTCTAATCTCACTTACCCTGTGAGGATCTGAGGGAAGTGCAGGCTTGTTGCTGGCCCATCTCTGGCTCATCTTTATTCCCACAGATGGGCCTGTACTGGGGCTCTTACACCTGTGTAAATAATTTCAGGATTTGCACATACTGAGTTTTTTCCCAGGTATAGTTTTACATATAAACAATGGATTAGGACAGGAGAAACAAACGACAGACTACATTCTACATGCTTTAAAGCTGTCAATGGCATTATTGGTTTCAGTTTGAAACACTGCATACATGTCTGGATGTCAAGAGACTGTGATGGGTATTATTTTCAACCACCTCAAGCCTATTTTTTACTGTTGTGTGTGTGTGTGTGTTCGCGCAGCACTGTAGACGTGGTATGTGTGTAAATAAAGAGATGGAGATGAGGCCGGTACATGGTGAATGGGGACCATGGGGACCCTACAGTATGTGTTCCAGAACCTGCGGTGGTGGCACACGAAGCACATCTAGAGACTGCAACAAACCTGAGTAAGTACACACAAAATACTCTTAAATCTTTACAAACACAGGGCCAGACCATTAAAAATGCCTCCCTAATACTGTGTAGGCCCCCCTTGAGGGGCCAGATCAGTTCTAACCTAAGAATGCATGGACTACACAAGTTCTATGAAGGTGTGCAAGCAGCAGATACTTTAAGTCTTGTAAGTTGTGAGCTCAGGCCTCAATGGATCTGAATGATTTGCCCAGCACATCCCACAGATGCTCAACTGGACTGAGATCAGGGGAATTTGGAGGCCAAGTCAACACCTTGAACTCTTTGCCATATTTCTCAAACCATTTGTCCTGCTTCCAGCACATCAGCTTCAAGAACTGATGATTCACTTTCTGTATAATACATCCCACACCTGGACAAGTGCCATTGTAATGACATAGCCAGTGTTATTCACTTCAGCTGTCAGTGGTTTTAATATTGTGGCTGATCTGTGTATTTGCATTAGGGCTCGGCTTCAGTCAGACCTCACTCTTCACTTCGAAACTGAAATGTTCTTTAATTTATTAGATCTGCATATGCCTAGTTTTTTTTATTTTACAGAATCTAATAAGAAATTTCATCCCATTATTTAGCTATTCTCTGTTTGATGTTTTGCTAAGCTATTATTCTGTTATTCTTAAGTTTTATTTGTATGATTTTTATTGCTGAATGTTGGCGTTGTCTTTAGCCACATTTTTTCCCACCCGTTTTCAGGCAGGCACATTATTAAATGAGCTTATAACAAATGAAAAACATTTGTAATTGTTGTTTTTGTTACTAATAAGGAAACAATCCTTTGGCATTTGTTAAAGTGGTTTAAAATGAACTTTTGTTGCTGCTCCGCCGCATCATATCCCCACCCATTCTCAGCCGTCTTTGACTTTATATGAGCTGTTAATGTGTGCTGTGCTAAACATGAATGCAGAGAGAGAGAGAGTGGCACACTGGTTTGAGGTGTCCTCTCTCATCAGTACAGTTTGTGCATACAAATCTAGTCAAAGGTCAAAATTTAGGTTCACTTGTCAATCGGACACAGACCTTTTTGATGGACAGTGTCTGAGCACTGGAGCAGTGGCACACAATCACACTTTGCATTTTCTTACAGAAATGCATTCTAGTCAAATTTGATGTGACTAAATAATTAAACTTCCTCTTGGTAAATTGAGGTTAACCGAGATAAAAATTGAAATATTGAAAAACCCTTATTAAAAAATCTAAAAGAAGCATTTCTTGATAATGAACAGAAAATGTTTCACTTCAAATCTAGACTGTATTTTGTTCTTAAAGTTCAGGTTGTAGCGTCTTTGTGTGTCTGTGTGTGTGTATGTGTATGTGTGACAGGCCAAGGAATGGTGGGAGGTTTTGTGTGGGACGCCGAATGAAGTTCCGCTCCTGTAACACAGAGCCATGTCCGAGGGGCTTGAAAGATTTCAGAGAGGAACAGTGTTCCCAATTTGATGGCAAACACTTCAACATCAATGGACTTCCGCCCACTGTTCGCTGGTTGCCTAAATACAGTGGCAGTAAGTGTTTCAGTGGTGCCACACATACATACAGCTCACAGATCCGTTACAATGACTTGTAAATTAGCAGCAGAGCTATTAAGCAAGCCAAATAAAAGGATGTTGTAGTAATTCAGCCTAGATGAGACAAGGCATGTGTAAATATCTCATTGTCAGCAATGGAGAGAATGTTTTGGACCATGAAGACATTTTAGGCATGTCAGTAGATTAATTTATGGATATCATTAAAATGTACTTGTACTACGTGTACTACAGATATTACTAATGTACTGAAATGTACTTTTTGTTCAGACTGATTTTATTTATTGTATGTAAAGACAAATAATATTTTTGACAGTTTCAGTAAAAAGTGTTCCATTAATCCTAACCACTGTTTATCTACATTTAAAAGACATCCACTGGTTAATGTCATCTATGCAGTCAAAAAAGGAGCCTATAGACGTAGGCTTCAGGGACTCAGGGCAGATGTTGCTGTGAGAAGGGCCCATAATACAGCCATGCAGGATGATGCAAGACTCGATCCACTCTTGATGGGAATAGACAGGGTAAATCAACGGTGAAGGTCATATAAATATGCACATAAATGCATGTGCACAAAGTAAAAGACTCTTTGTACTTTACGTCTTGCCGTGCACAGTTTGGATGTCCTTCTCTCTCACTGGAACTGCGAAAATGTTCTTATTTGCACAGGACCACACAGATGGTGAAGACTGCTACTTGGCAACACACCGCTAGCTGACCCAAACGGCTAACCTTGAGCAATCACGAAAAACGCATTATACAAGCACACTGACAAGCTGGATCAGCCTGAGTGCTGTCAGAACTGATACAGGGTTTTTTTTCCCAGGGACATTTTTAACCGACAGTTTGCTGACCAGCTATGCAGGATGTACAGGGTAGATTGATGAGGCAGATCAAAAGTGAAATGGAAACAAAATATTGACATTAATGTTGCTTTTTATTGTACATGCTTTGAATGTGATTGTTACTACATCATAGACATTTGCTTGTAGTTTTAATGAAGGATCGATGTAAGCTGTTTTGTCGTGTTGCTGGGACAATGGCCTACTACCAGCTGCGAGATCGTGTGGTTGATGGAACACCGTGTGGGCCAGACACTTATGACATCTGTGTGCAAGGCCTCTGCAGGGTACTCAGACATACACTGTCGCATAAAATAATACTGTCTGCCACTGTTGTATTTAATAATTCTGTTATTGGTGTATGACCAACTTTTAAAATCTTAGCTACCAGCCAGTAATTATGTATGTATTTCTCCAGCAAGCAGGTTGCGATCATGTTTTGAACTCGAAGGCGAGGAATGATAAGTGTGGCGTGTGTGGAGGGGACAACTCCTCATGCAAGACTGTCGCCGGCACCTTCAACAATGCACAATATGGTAAGCTTACAGTTCACTTATAAGCACTCTTCTTCCTCAGGCATTACCAGTGAGGGCTTATAGGATAAGATAAGACAAGATACTTGCAACACAGTCTATGCAGACTTACCTTACTCGTGCAATATCTCTGGTGCAATATTGCAATATCATTCACATATATATAAATAGAGTGTGCAGTTCTTTTATAATATTATATTCTATATATATTTGTTATATTCTGTATATTCTACAGTATATATACTGTAGGATGTGTAGGACTGAAAAAGGGTTATGTTATTCTCTGATTTCTGATGTTGTCAGATTTTGTAATAATCGTTGTGCAGATGCCAACTTCTGACTGGCTGAAAACCTCTATTATTAGAAACCACCTACTGTTACGCTAATAACCCACATTTTATTTTGCGTCTTTCTAAACATACTTGTGCATTTCAGTGGCGTTAAGTTTTTTCAACTAAATTAACAGATCTTCATGACCTAAACAAGGTGGGCTACAGCAGATTAAACACTGATTTTTACAGTACTCTAATATTTGAGAATGGAAGATGTCTGATATGTCATATATCAAATACAAATCGGAAAGTGGTTTTGTGACCTAACAGATGATGAATCACTGGGACTTCACTGTCACTCACTAGAGATTCTGATGCTTAATTTAATTTGTCATTGACAACCCCTGTGGTCAAGAACTCCTGTACCCTCTCATTGTTCTGCTGTGAGCTGAGGCCTTGGGTTCAATCTGAATTAAACCACAGGCATCCTAAGGCTTTAACTGGGAGTGTGTTCCCTTTTTGTTGCAGCACTGTGTTTGCATTCTGGGCTTAGGCTTTGGTCTGTTTCCGTTGTGTGGACATCCTGAGGTTTCAATCTCTGATCTCAGATTGTTAGACGTGGCTATTGTGCAGATGGTCTGTGGCTTGTTCCTCTAACCAATCTAAGATTTGAGCCTGTATGTGTGTGTCTATGTAGATGTGGTGTTCTGCGGACAGTTTGGGGTTTAGCCAGCTGTCTCTGATCTCACATCAGTGAGTGTAGGTTTTCGCTGTGAGGAGAAACAACAGCAGTGGTTTGCTTGTGTCAGACTCAACATGCACTTACAGGCTCACACTGTCCACGCCGGTTGGACAAGGGCATTAATCACTGCTCTCGTTCCTATCTGTAAATGGATTGAGATCCTAGATCATTTCCTATGGAATGTTTAGCGTAAATGTTGCATGTTAACTGAACTGACCTGAATTTATAATGGAGAGGACCTTCTTTATGGAAAGACATTTTTAGCTCAATTCAAAATACAGTTGATTTACATTATGTTAAAATGAACATGCACCAGGAATGATCAGGATGGTTAAGAGAAGTCTTAACCTTTACCAGTGCTGCCCTCTATGGACTTAACTGTCCAGTAACCTGATAAGTCTGTTCTGTTCTGTTCTGTTCTCTTCTCTGTTTTGTCTACATTTCTGTCTTTCACTCATAAGGTGACAGGTTGCAGTAAATTAAAGAGCACTGGTGCATACTTACCTCAACCTTCTTTTCACTCCTTTTTTGTTTTGTGGGGAGGCCTCTAGAAGGGCGACGAGGTTATGTGTGAGGTTATGTGTGAGAGCAAGGCTTTCTTTTTTCTTTGTTTTCTTTCTTTCTTGCATTTGATTCTTCTTGTGTGACATTTGAAGCCTAAAGGGCACCCTCCATTTCCCTTGGACCAGGCTCTGCAACATGGTGAAGCTATTAACTCAAGATGTGTCGGAAAAATAAAACTGTCGTTGCCTTTGTGTAAACATTGTTTTTTCCCTGTTCACTAGGTTATAATGTTGTGGTGCGAATTCCAGCTGGTGCAACCAACATTGACATAAAGCAAGTTAGCTACTCTGGAACGCCAGAAGATGATAACTACCTCGGTAGGTCTAACCCAAGGTGGTAAACATTAACATTTTGCTTTTGTCTCATGCCATTAAGTCACATCTGCTAGAAGCTTAAGAGGTTAAAGGCAAACAAAGCATCTTGGAAAGAATCTCCTATTTATCTTTATATTTATATATTCTCATATGTCATTTGTTTAACATTGTGAATAAACCCATTACAAGTCATAGCCAGCAAAACTATAAAAAAGAGACTGAGGCTGTTGTCCAAAAGTGTGCCAGCCCTTTTCCTCTGAGAATCGTGGAAGGAAACAGGATTCCAGACAGTTTGAGAAATGTGGGGAAAGAGGGGTGAAGGGAAAGCAAACGAAGTGTCAGAGAGAGAGAAAGATGAATGAAGGGGAGAGAGGTGGTAATTAGAGACAGATGGAGGGAAGGAGTTGATGAAAGAGAGTAATAAGAAGTGAAAGCACACAAGTGTGTTTAAGAGAGTGCTGCGTTTGCTTAAACTGTTCACGCCATAGTCGGGGCAAAGGGCGCTCAGGTAAACAACCACTGGCATGTGGGCTCTCTCTCTCTCTCTCTCTCTCTCTCACACACACACATGCACACACACACACACACACACACACACAGTTTCAGAGGAAGACTAAAACACAACAGTATTCAACATATTTACACTCTCAAATGTAAACCCAACCTTGGTTTTAGTATAAACCGTTAATACAGTAACTCAGTACATTAATAGCATTAGCTGTAGTAAAAATGTAGTAGAGTAGAAAGAAATGTGCATTAGTGCTTTAGGTATGCAGATATTGCAGTCACAGCTCCAAAGAACTGCGGTTTAAAGAACTACAGTTTAACAGTATGACTATCACTTTAGTCATGAATAAATAGGAATACTTGCTTGAGTTTTCTTGTAGAAATCAGTCAGTAAAAAAGTGCTTGCATTTCTCACTATAGTCACTGCACATGCAAAATATAGAACTGGCTGAAGTTTGTTCATGAGTATCTGTTTTAAACCGCTTTTAATTACGTCGTTGTATATCACCATGTCTTCACAGCTCTTTCTGACGGTCAGTCCAACTTCCTTCTGAATGGGAACTTGGTGGTGTCCATGTTTAAAAGGGAAATCTCCTTTAAGGGAACAGATATTGAGTACAGTGGTTCCAACACCACGGTGGAGCGCATAAACTGCACAGAACGTATTGAAGAGGAACTCATTCTACAGGCAAGATTAGCTTTTAACAAGGTTTACTGTAGTGAGATTTAAAACTTTTTAAAAAATCTTCTTTAAGCTGATGGTTATAACTGACTAGGTCGTTCTTATATACAGTTACTTTACGAGTCGTGTCATTGATGCCGAAATCTTTGCAAAACGTTGCTTTCTCAGGTGCTATGTGTGGGAAACCTCTATAATCCTGATGTGCGTTACTCCTTTAACGTCCCAGTACAGGAGCAACAAGAGCAGTTTGTGTGGAACCCTTCTGGCCCCTGGCTAGATTGCAGTCGCATGTGCCAAGGTGATTTTCTCCTTTCTGTCTTTGTTAGCACCCAGTTTTTAGCTCACTTTTAGCCATCTACACCCTATGCACTTGACATCTTCAATGAAAGTATGTGTGCTGTAGGAGAGCGCCGTCGAAAAGCAGTATGCATACGTAAGAATGATCACTTGGTCGTGTCAGACCAGAGGTGTGAGCATCTACCTCAGCCCAGGGGGAATATGGAGCCCTGCAATACAGACTGTGAACTCAGGTAACCACACATACTCACATGAGGAGAAAGTCCTGAGTCTGAGCGTAAAAGCTCGTCTAGAAAAATGGAAATGCAAGCTTTTAATCTAAATTACAGCCAAGTATTATGAAAAGTTGTTGAAGGCACTCATGTCTCTGAGTAGAGTGTAACAGGACACTCACGATTTGATTTAGTTCGCAGTGCTAAGGAATCTTATGATATGACCCCTGTAGCAGGGAGGCTGGAGGTCTGAGTTTGAACTTGCTGTTGTAGGTTAAGTTGGCCATGATATGTGGTGTTTAAACAATGTGGCCATGTTAGATTGTTATTAATCTTACTAATAGAATGCACAGTGTTATACACTATATAGACAAAAGTATTGGGACAACCTCTTACTCCCAGTAAAGAGCAACCTTAATGCTTCAATACACCAAGACATTTTGGACAACACCATGCTTCCAACTTTGTGGACACAGTTTAGGGAAGACCCTGCTCTATTCCAGACTGACTGTGCCCCAGTGCACAAAGCAAGGTCCATAAAGACATGGCTGGATAAGATCGGTGTGGTAGAACTTGACATGACCTCAACCACATCCAACACCTTTGAGATTAACTGGAACGGAGATTGCGAGCCAGACCTTCTCGTCCAACATCAGTGCCTGAGCTCATAAATGCTCTACAGAATGAATTGGCACAAAATCCCACAGAAACTCCAAAATCTTGTGGAAAGCCTTCCAACAAGAGTGGAAGCTGTTATAGCTGCAATGGGGGGGACCAACTCCATATTAAAGTCTATGTATTTGAATTTAAAGTAATTGAAGTCCCTGTTGGTGTAATGTTCAGGTGTCTCAATACTTTTGTCCGTATAGTACATTTTGGCATTGCACTGTGCTGTGTCACAATTAACTTGTTGTACACCCGATTCTGACTCAAGCAGCTCTCTTTCCTAATTAGGTGGCATGTGGCGGGTAAGAGTGAGTGTTCTACAAAGTGCGGACCTGGGTATCGTACAGTGGAGGTACTGTGTATGCGCTACAGACAGATGAAGACTGTAAGTGAGAAAGTGGAATCTAGGGCCTGTGCAGAAATGGCCAAACCTCAGAGCCGTGAGCCCTGCCATGGAGACTGCCTCCTGAAGAGCTGGCAGTATAGCGCTTGGTCTCAGGTCAGGCAATTTCAAGACTTGCATGAATATTACATTTCCTCACATTGCTGCCTAAACATGGTTATAGCTGTAGTTTGTCAAAAAATTAAATGTATAGTTTTGCCTTAGCTCAAAAAGCTGTTACATGTTTGGTGAATATTTGCCTCTTTGGTGTATGAGGATAACTAACAATTAATGGAAAACCATCAGTTAGTGTTGAGAACTGCATGCCTAAATCATCACACAAGTGTTTTTAGTAACCTGAAATAGTGCTTAGACAACCCGTTATTAGCATGGGCAAAATTGTGTTGCACAGCTAAATAAAGTATTACAGTGTCGACACACCAAATAATGAAATAAAAAAATCAGATTATTATAATTAAGATAATAAAAAAATGAATTATTTTTGTTACTACAGAGATGTATTTATATTTTTTTACACTTAACATAAGGTATCAACTTTCTGACAGATTACCTTTAATGCTGTTTGTCACAGTGTTTTAAAATCTTGCATAAAATTGTGTTTATTGCAGTGCTCTAAGACCTGTGGGCAAGGCATTCGCATACGTGAATCGTACTGCATGAATAACCTGGGTCGCAGACTGGTGGAGCGGGAGTGTAGTGCGTATCAGAGTGTCACTACAGAGCCCTGCAATGATGTACCCTGTCCTGACTGGTCAGTTGGCGAGTGGACTGAGGTAGGCTTTCGTTTACTTTCAGCTCCATTGTCATTTGGCAGCCTTGATGAGCCTGGGCTAAAAAAGAATCAAAGGAAAGAAAAATGACATGTGTAATTTATTGGTACTCTTTATTGGTATTATTCATTGGTACTCTTAAAAATTCTTATGAGCAAAATGTTACTGAAGCACATAAGCATTAATTATTTCACTTTTTTCAAGTCCATCTGTCCATCTGAGCTGTTTAAGCAAATCATGGATGTGACACAGAGACAAAATTCCCTTTGATGTGAGGACCTCACACCCTTTGGGTGTAGCTGAAACACTGTGTTAATCAATTTTTTTTGGCCCAAAAATCACTTACACAGCTGAAAGACATCACAAAAAGGGATCAGGCGGATGTGGGATGTGGCAGTTTTGTAGAAGTGGTACTATTGCTAATATTTTTATGTTGTTTTTCTAATAGTCTTAGTCTTTAATAGGTTATGGCAAACTGACAAAAAACATACTAATTTCTATTAAAAGCATTGTAAAAATGAAATGTTCTCAACCTAGTGACAATGTGAGCTCATATAAATTGTCTCTCATATGCAAATTTAACTTTATGGCAAAGAATACATGTCTCTTTTTCCTCCCTGCTTTGTCTGTAGTGTATGGTGACTTGTGGTAAGGGGGTGAGGCGTAGGCAGGTGTTCTGTGTTTTGGCAGAGAAGCCTCTCAGCGATGAGCACTGTGATCCCAGCAGTAAACCCTCCTCTATAGGCAGCTGCGTTCTTCCAGAATGTGCTTCTTGGCAAACTGCTGCCTGGAGTCCGGTAAGTTTACTTGCATGCAGTCGTATTACTGTAGTTCATATAATGCTCTTATAAGGATATGAATTTGAACTGGGGCTTATTCAGAGGAAATGGAGTTGAAGTGTAAGCAGAGCTCCCCATAACTCAACACAAGATCAAATCCTCCTCAGCGTCCTTTAAGAAACATTATCTCACACACGGCCTCACACACTCAGTCTGCCAAGCTCTGCCACTGTCTTGGACCTCTCTCTCACACACACACACACACACACACACACACACACACAGATCTAACATAAACCTTAGCTTTGCAGTAATACCTTCACTGGGCTGTACTAAAAAGATTGCTGCCAATTTATGTTTAGTTTTAATAGATATCCAGTCAATACCATTTGAGTAAGGGGTTGGGTCCCCTGTGTACGGGAGATGGCGAGTATGTGTGTGCTGCTTAATGCCTGTGTAATCATAATTTGCAACCCAAATAAACACATCCTGGAGCACTTCCTCTGAGCCTTTTAAACACCAAACACATTTTGAGTCAAGACAGATGGTGGTCAAACCCCAGTGAGAGAGTGTGTGTGGGGGTGTCTGGCCAGGGAGAAGTAGCTATGGCCTGGGAGAAGTATGTTATTTAGGCTATTGGGGAGTCTGATTGACCGCTAGACTAGATGAGATGAAGACATGATTTCTTCCTGATGAAGACAGATTTCTTCTCTTGACTGCATGCTGTCTAACCAGTCTAAACACAATGGCTTGGATTTGACAAGAACAAAAACCTGAGCCTGGAAATGTAGTGCTATTATAATTTTAACTGTAGTGTGAGTATCAATATTTATTAAACTGAAGGATCTATTCAGAAAATTTGGCGACTTCCCCCCTCAAATCTATTAAATAAACTGCCAGATAAGTTAAGTTCAGTATTTTCTAACACTATATAAAAGATGTACAAAGCTTTGTTTGTTTTTGAATACACTGAAAGTGTGTGCGCTCATTCAGAGCACGTGTTGGATTGCCAAGTGCTTATTATTGTCTTTTTTTATCAGAGCATCAACAAAATATGTGACGTATGACATGTTACCTATATGTGCATATTCCACAAATTTGTTTGTAACACTAAATGAAAGTATACCTTTTTTGTGTCAGTCTTTTGAAAACTGGCCTGGTGAGGTTTAAACTAAAGACAAAATGCTGCGTATTTGTGAATGTGTTCAGTGTTCAGTGACTTGTGGGCTTGGATACCAAAACCGAGCAGTGAGGTGTGTGTCTGGTGCTTATGGCAAGACTGTAGATGACCGGGAGTGTAATGCCGCTTCAAGACCACAAGACAGTCAGGTACACTAACATACACACATACAGACAAAAATGTACATATACACACAGAAACACTGTTTACTAAAGTAGTTATCCCTATTCTTAGTCATTTTGCGTGGTCTTGTTCATGTGCATGTGTGTGTGTTTGTGTGTGTGTGTGTGTGTGTGTAGGACTGTGAATTGCCAGCCTGTCCTCAGGTACCCTCAGTAATTAACACACCACAACCTCCAGCACTTGGACAGCTACACGCCCAGTGGAGATATGGATCATGGACTACAGTGAGTAGAACACCTTATTGTCATCCTATTAATAGAACCTTAGTTTCTCCTTCAATTTAAGTGCTAAGTCCAAGAGGTTTTTGTTAATGTTTAATTAAAATGTTTCTTTTTTATTTGCGGCGGTGTGTGCTTCTATATGTTTGTGTTATTGTCTATCTCTGTGTGTGTATGTGTTGTGTGAATGTCTGTGTTTGTATTACAGTGCTCAGCCTCTTGTGGGAAGGGTGAGAGGGCACGTTATGTCAGTTGCAGAGATGCCCAGGGAGGAGTAGCTGATGATTCTTATTGTGCCTACCTACCTCGCCCCCCAGAATCCTCTGTGTGCTTCAGTCCTTGTGGCCACTGGAGAGAGGGAGAGTGGTCACCTGTGTGTATCATTACTAAATTAAGGGATGATTGCTCAAGATAATTTATTAGTTTTAATCCTTTCCTCATCTTTTTCTCCTCCCAGTGCTCTGTGTCATGTGGAGTGGGTCGCTCTACACGACAAGTGGTGTGTATGAACTACAACCAGCGGGTGGATGAGTCTTTCTGCCACCCTGATGAAAAACCAAACACTGAGCAAGAGTGTGCTGCAGTCGCTTGTCACTCAGTCTACCACCACTGGCCCAACAACCAACCCTACTTTCCCTATGATTCTGGTAACCATCCTGGACACAGCAGCTGGAACATCCCCTCTACAGACTACCAGTGGAGAACTGGGCCCTGGGGATCAGTATGTCTTCATATATACTTGCACAATACACATACATATGAAAATATGTATAATAACGTTCAAATAACCACACTTTCTAAAATATTTAATAAAAATGTATTTTATCTACAGCATCCCTTGCCAAAACTCACAGATCATAGCTCATAAAACTTACTCAATGGGGACCAGTCACACTGTCAAATGCTCTTATCTGTTTCCCAGCCCTGTAAGTAAACATGCAGAGCAAAACTCAAGACATCGCAATGACATTCCATAGATTTTGAACGGTTTTATTTCTGAACCGATTCATCTTGAGTCACTATCCCAGCTTGGGAGTCAGTCTTTATTATCCCGCTGAAAGAGACAAGAAGTTGCTGCCTAATATTAATAACCCAAACTCAGTGAGAAAGTGAACAGACCATTTCAGATAAGGTTGTGTGTGAGAGAGAGTGAGAAGGGAATAAGATGATAGACTGTTTCTGTTTCAGTGTTTGAAACTAAACTCTTCAATGATGTAATGAGGACATTTTTATAGAAATCCTCTCTTTGTTTGAAACATATCCCAAGACTTCACAGATACTGTTTGACTCGCTTTGTCCTCTGAAATGACTTATTTTTTTAAATCTTCCGGCATGACGCAGTACCTTCTGACACAAAAAATAGCTAAACATGACTGCTCCCTTTTAAGTTTGAACACAAACTTTTTTTAACATTGTTTTCTGAGCTAAATAATAAATAACATTACATTATGTCCAGTTATTTGCTACACACAATTATACACTAAATCTCACAATGATTTTAAAGCAAGTCTTTCAAATTAGAGAATTCTCTTGTTCACGGTACTAGAAAGCTCTGGAATGGTGTTCACGCATACTGAGGTAATCTGTCCTTAGTTCTTCATTCCTTGGCCCTATAAATGGCTAGACAGGTCCGATAATTTATTACAAACTTCTTTAAACTAAGAAAAAATCACTTTACATTGTAGTTTATATAGCTATATCTTCAGATAATCAAAAAAATTTTATCTTTTGACTCTAATGAGTTTAATATCCTTTCACACTATTTAAACATTCTTGGTTCATATGCGAAGTCACAGTACTTTTGTGAGTGCTGAATATAATTGTGTGTCCTTCTCCTCCACAGTGCTCCAGCACATGTGAGGGTGGTTTCCAAAGAAGAGTGGTGGTGTGTCAGGACTCTGAGGGCCGCAGCACTAATTACTGTGATGAGAGAGTCAAGCCTAGTGAGTCAAAGAGCTGTAACTCGGGACCCTGCCCTCTCTGGAACTACGGCATCTGGGGAGAGGTAAATAGTTAGGATGAGTTACACTGTTTGTCACATTAATCTTGGTAGAAACTGTCCTATTACAGACACCATAAGCTGTCCAGATTGTATTATATGACGATACCTCAAGAAATGTTTATGATGTGTATGTTGCAGTATTTTTTTGATAAGTGTGAAAAAAAACTAAATATAGCTAGTAGTGCCTGTTTAGGAAAAAATACAATATTGTATCATAATGTTGCATAAGTCCTCATTCTGGCGATAAATGTAGTATTAAAGGGGATATATTATACTTCTTTTTAAACAAGTTATAATTGGTCTATGGGCTATACAAAACATGTTCATTAAGTTTTTTGCACAAAATCACTCTCACATAAAGAGACTCACCAGCTCTATTCTTGACAGTTTCAGTCCCTTTCAAAATGAGCCGTTTAAGGGCTCTGTCACTTTTATGCAAATAAGCCCCACCCATCCCATGACTACACTGCGTGTTTAACATACGTGAAACAGAGGCGCTATCCAGCCCTATATGTTGGACCCCGAGTTGGACCCAGAGAGAGATGAACACAACACTTCATGTGTGACTTGCCTTTGCCTGTAGCCACAGTGCTCGGCGTCTTACGTGTGCTCGTAAAAGCAGACAAAAATGATGGATCTTCAACTAATCTAGCGGGTGGGGGCTCGACAGATGAGGGGTGGTTCTATGCAAATTTCCTCATCCTGATAGGATAAGGGAGCCGTCCAAAGGACTCGTAGAAGCATATGATTCCTGACACCAAAATCTTTCAGTTGACTCACAGAAAATGGATGGGAGTGTTTAAAGGAGCAGTAGAGACCCAAATGGAAATACAAAAGGATGCAAAAAGTGAGTTTTGCATAATATGTTAGTCAGCATGTTTAAAATATAATTTCTTTTAAGTTTTTCAACTGACATAAATTCTCATAAAAGCATTATCCTTCTCACTATTATTATGTAACATCTGTCTCATTTTGGTGTTACAGAAAAACGTGTCAACTGAGATCAATAAATGAAATAACACACTTTAATTCTTTCAGTGCATCATGACTAAATTGCTTTTCATTTCTTTCTGGCATTGTCGGCCCATTCTGTTTCTTCTCATGTGTCACCCTGCTTGTGCTTTCTGTTAGTCTCTCTCTCTCTCTGTCCCTCTTTCTTTGCTCTGTTTCTAAATCGTTGTTTTTCTTCCTCCCTTAGTGTACGCACTCATGTGGTGGGGGGCAGCGAACACGGCTGGTGGTCTGCCAGCGACCAAACGGTGAGAGACTGAATGAACACAACTGTGACATGCTGGAAAAACCTCCTGATGTAGAGCGGTGCAACATGCAGCCCTGTCCCAGCATTGCTTCCTGGCACAGGCAACCATGGAAGCCGGTACGATAGTTATTTCTCTTTCTCTCAGTGTCAGTCCTTCTCTCATTCATTCTGCCATGTTTTCTCTTTCCCTGTGGAATGTTCACCTGAGTTCACGGACATATTGCCACTCTTTGGGAAGTGGTAATATAACTTCTCATATGTTTGGCTTTCTTGAATGTTGAAGTTAAAAATGCTCAAGTAGTGGACTACAGGGGGTCCTCGGGTCACGACACAGATCCGTTCCTACAACAGTGATGTAACCCGAATTTTGGTGTGAAACATACCATAGCCTAAATCACCTACCTATCCTAACCCAGGTATAAAACTCATAATCTAGAAAATAAAAAAACAACTAGGCCACAGAAAAAGGAAAAGGACATACATATACTGTACTTGCACACTGTACTGTAGTAACAGGAAAAATGACAAAAAATTAGTGTAAATACACTTGCGCTTTTAACAGTTAAAAATGGCGGAGGTAAGCGTACTGGGGGACACCAAATCCCTCACTCATATGATGTGTTACTGCATATTCTGCGTATTCTTCCGCCGCATGCAACCAAACTAGTTATTGGAGTGAGCGTCGTAAACTTGAAACGTCGTATGTCGAGGACCCCCTGTATTGTCAAACCACAAATCAGTACAATTGTGATTAACCAGTCGGTGGTAAGGACAAATATGGCTCAGCACAGTTTAGTGATATTCAGGTACTCAAATGGTACTCATTAGTATTCAGGTGCTTTAAAAAGAGCAATTTGATGAATGGCAAAAAATAAGGTTTTGTGTTTGGTTAGAGACATTAAAACTTAATTCAGTTTTTCTTAGGTGACAGTGAAGCCCAGTGTGTCTATAGGCAGGAAAACTGTGCTCCAGCGTACATGTCTAGCACTAGCTATAGCTCCTGCCCACCCAAGCAGCTCCCACACTTTCATGGTGCTGATTAGTCAGAAATTAAAGTGCTGGTCTCTGTGGGGAATCATTGCAAACATATGCAACCAATCTGTAGCAGAGGTTCTGAATGAAAGCTGTAAATAAATAGGACTATGTTGTCTGACAACACTTAATCTTGTCATGGGAGGGCAAATAATTCAAGTGCTATTTATTATTTTATATGAGAGAGTGTGAAGTTATAGTTCATCTTATTATCACAGAAAACAAGTGTATATTTGTGTATAAGAGTAATATTACAATTAAGCAGCAGAAACAAATGTTACTGTATATTGTATATGTAACTTTGTACAGTATGATTTAATGTTTTATGTGACAGTTTTAACAGTAATATTTAATATTTTCTCACTGGTGCTGTTGGTCTGACCTGTAACGTGTACAGGAAAATGCAGTAATGCTATTTTTGGTAGCACATGTCTAAAACTGCAATTCTATAAGGTGCTTCTATTTACCTTCAGAGATTATATGTAGCAAAATTAAGTACCTCGCCACCAGGGACCAAGGTTTAATCATTTTTTTGCAGTGGTTGCGGTGCTTGAAGTTGGTGTCGTGTAGCTAGAAACACCACTGCCCTCAAAGCAACACAATCAGGTTCCCCGTCCAGGCAATCCATACCATGCTATATTAATGAGAGTCTTTGGGGTGTGACTCCCGATGATACACTTGTCTGTCTCTGTAACACGAATACATTGCAAATCACTCTGCATGAATTTAAGACATTACAAAATGAACTGCCTTTCTCTACATCAGCTATTCATATGCTTTGATAAGGAAAATGGCCAAATCAATTTCTCAGACTATGTATGTCCTAAAATGCACTTGTTCATAAACAAAAAAACTATCCAAGCTATATAAGAAGTTAGTAATTAGTAGTAATTGTGAAAATTGTTTTGAAATAATCACAAGCACTTTGCTGAGTGGCAATAACTGTCTGCACTATATAAAGGATGGACCTACTGCAGATGCAAGAGAGTCGACCATTAATGACCCAACCCACTGCTTCTGCAAAACTGTGCTATTGGAGTAATTTATTTTCCCTGTCTGTTAAAACACAAATACCTCTATCTGATCACATTTACTCATTAATGCTGTTATACATTTTAAGCCAGTTTTGACCTTTTCTGAAGGATTTATTTCTAAGGGTTATTTATTTGTTTACTTCAGAACATTGAATGCTGGTGTGATAAATGTTTTGTTGTCATGCTTTGTTAATCATGAAAAATGTGATTTCATGATTAATCATTTTTATGTGTCTGCATTTTTTTTGTGAAGCACTCATAGCCTCATATCATTTTCTTGCTTTTCAATGGTATCTGGCAGTTTCCCAAAAGTCCAAGATACCTGGGCCTTAGACTCATCTCTCGGTGACACTTGTTTATTTAATTTAGACTAAGAACTCCTTTGCCTCAGAAGTGCTCATGTTGTCAAATCCTTTTGTTCACAACTGACTTGGCCTAGTTGATTTTCCATTCAACTGCATCCACAAATATGTTTACATCAAGTTTCCCATTTATGAAACTATTAAAATTGTATTATTTTACTTAAAATAATAGTTTTTTTTTTCAGTACGGAACTTTGTTATTTAGTAACCTGAACAACATTACACCATTTCCTGCACATCCAGCCAACTATTTGTTAGCCTTCCTGCTACACAGGATATTTTAGGGTGTCCAGTCTCTAATATGCCGTACACTCACATTTTATTAGTTTAAAAACACTTGACTTGAATAAATGAGCTCTCAATTTAATTAAAGCCAACTGTGGTGAATTTGCTTCATCTGCTTTGAAATGTGACACTATGTTATGGCAGAGATTTCAGGAGCAAATGCTTACTATGGAATAGAAGCCAAAACTTTTTATCCCTTTGACCATATTACAAGTGCTGTGTTTGTAAATAGCTGCACAATGAATACAATAAACTGTGTAACTAAGTTTATAAAGATGAAAAGACTGCAAAGATGGAGTTCTTCTGTGTCCACATGTTATTGCTTAGATGCGCCATGTTCTGGCTTTTATTATTTTTTATTTTCCTAATCAAAAAGTAATGGACACATGCTAAAAAAAACCATAAAATTATGAAGTCGAAAAAAGTCTTCAAATTATTAAAAAAGCATTTTTAATGTGTATAGCATTTTTAATATACTTTCTTCATGGATTTCCCAGACTAAGTGTCTGTATATGTTGGTCCATCTGGTCATGATTTGTGTGATTAGGTTGTCAGTAATGCATTTAGATAAGAGTCTTAACATATATTTCTTTGACTGCATTTACAGTATTAATCAGTGCTGGCAAGGTCTATGTTTTTAAAATTTAAAAACTGGAAATAAGTTTTGCTCTTAGTGATGTCATTATATTAAATCATAAGTCTTATAAGAATAAGCCACTCATTGATACAAGACAGTCATAAACTAAGGCACATAGTATGTATAAGCAAAATCATTACTTATGAAATTAATGTGAGAGAGTTGTTCTTAATTGACTTTAATGACATTATGCCACAACATGTGATCCAAGTAAATATCACACAGTGTCCAATCACAGTACAATTTCGGACAGTCAATATACAACATATTGTAATCAACATAACAGCATTTGGTAATCAACAAAAGTTTTTCATACACATACAGTTTTATATTCCAGATTGTAATCGGGTTATGATGAGGTTTATTTAAACAAAATAATAATTTGGTTATATCCCATATGGAACATCATATGCCATATAATACATTTGAGCTACATGGTCTGTCTTAGGTCATTAGGAAGAAACTAAACCTCTATGTATTATTGTCTAACAATGTTTTTATAACAGTGTTTAATATAGTAGCAAAAATCCCTTGTTCTTGTTAAATTGGTGCTTTTTCTTCAGAACCTGTCGAGCTTACCCAGTTCAGCTGCATGATGGTATTATAGTTACATTTGAAGCGAGCGTAATTATAGCACTTAATCATGATCGTACAGCTTATCTAATCATACAACTAAAAATATGTGGAAAAGCTTATGGAATATTTTTTTAAAAATCTGTTAAATTGGGATATTAAAAAAAACATTTTAAAACTGGGATATTTAAAACTTACCATGAAAACAGACAATGCAAGCTAACACTATAATGCTGATTATGATGTTTTTAACTACACACCACACAGTACTTAAATCTTCACATCTCCTTGGCATTAGAAGGGAAAAGAACAGCTGGGTTATATTGTCATTTTGACTAATTACAAAATTCATAGCTGTTTAAACATTCCCATTTGCTCTCGAGTTACCACATAAATAGAATTTGTTTGTTACTATATGTCTGATTATGTAATGTAGTTTCAGTCTTTAAATCATTTACATGGTTTACAACAATCAAGTATTAAAACTAAAAAAATATAATAATGATGAACTGGCTAAAATGAAAGTCAAACTATTTGGATCAGTCCAAGGGTACAATGTTTTTAAATATGAATGCAAATTCAGTCAGCAGTAAAAACTGTATTACTGTTTTTCACAAATGTTTCTCTCAAAACGTATTATCTTAGAAGAACAAATGAACATAGTGACAGTACCACATCTTGAAGTTCTTTCAGCCTCTTAATCCTTATAAGGTTTAGGACATCGATGCAAGAAATCAAATAGAAAATAATAAATAATCCTCTAGCCCTCTGCACATGTATACTTGGATGTGAATAATAATGCTGAAAGGTCTAATGTAGTTCAGACATTAGTACTGAGAATGTATACAATCAGAAATATCAAAGATTTAAAAGTGGAACCCATTGGTTCGACTAGGAGGAAAGGCCTTGCTGTATATTCTGTGTCACTGCAGCTTGGAGTAGAATAGGGCAAGACTGTATGAGACTGGAATGTGGAAATTATTTAAGATGAGTTCATCCTGTGATCAGAAGTAGATCAGACAGTGTTCAAACCTTAGAGTTAACGCAGGCTTTGACATTTTGATTTATCCTTGACCTTGTGTGTTGCCTCCATTTTGGTTTAACTGTGTGCTTTTGAAAACTGGAGCGATCACAGCTGAAGACAGTACTGCTTTGTTTAAAATACAAGGAAATCGCCACAGATTATTAATCTGTTATGAGTCTCTTTGAATGAGAGTTATATACATTTAATTTCACTTTATTACCTTGCTTTATTTTATTAAATACTAACAAATTCCTGATGATTCATGTGTTACTTACCATAGGACCATATTTACAGTAACACTTACCATGGTTACTGTAGTTATTCCTGGTGGAATTTAACCTCTTCAGCCCAGCTTCTGCTAGAAAACAAAAGTTTAAAAAAGTGTGTGTGGTCGGTGGAGTCTGCTTTTGCCGGATTGTTTTACATCGCCGTGGCTACGTGACTCTCAATGACTGTGCTTTCTAGAGTCAGTAGAGAAGCTGAATTCTTAAAACCTCATTTTTTTCAATCTGGCTATTTGGGTAATGATCAAGTCTTTATAAGTCATATCTTCATCACTGGGATCACTGAACTGTTAACATTTAATATTAAACCGTTGACAGCCTCTTTAAATGATGTTAACTGTTACTGGAACATCTTCCTTGATGTTGTTGCTTGAGTTAGTCTAAGACAGTAGTAAGCTTATAGTAAGCTTTTTCAGTTTTTTACTGTTCACTCATACTTCTTAACTGATATAGTAGGTAATATACATGCAACCAAAACACCATTTACCATGAGCTAATGCCTTAGTACCAATGTTTCACACAGAACATACAATGTTTTCCACATATTCCAGACCGTAAATTCCTTTACAGTAATGGAACTGATTTCTTCTCCAGGTGTTTAGGATTCACCAAAATGGGAATTGTGTGCTGATGTCAATATCCGATGTTTCATGTACAATTTTGCTGATGTCAGTACATAAACATTTATTTGATGTAAAAAATTCCATCCACCTATTTTCTATGTCCGCCTAAATTAGCATCGTGGAATTTACACTTAAATTTAGCACTTACTTTTGCTGTCACACATGCAGTAAAAGTAGCTCAGTGTCACATAAACATTTTCCTTTTCTGGACAATAATAAATGTCATCAAACGCCAGTTTGTTTATATGGACTTTTTCCTTCATCCGCAGTGTACTCTGTCGTTATCAATCATTATGTATCTATCATTATCATTACCATTCTGATCCGATTTTACTGGAGCCATAGGATGACTGGTGTGCAGATGGACAGGAAATGCCAGTGTATCTGTGTCTTAGTGCTCATCGGTGAAAACAATTCTCTGGTGAAAACAAATATTTTTAGGAAGTTGTATTTTATAGAAGATTAAGAAGGTTAAATTAGATTCTTCTTACATATAAATAGTTGGGATTATTTCAGGCAGTCACAGTTTCAGCATTGTAGAAAAATATGTGCTTATAGTACTGGAAATCTCTAATAAAGTATAATATCTATACTAGGACATTAACAGAAAAGTCGACTGCTCGAGTCGACTGCCTCAGAGGCACAAGTCGACGCCCTCTGAGAGAGGTCAACTAGTCATGTGTTTTTTCCTCTCTCTGTGCGCGCGCTTGTGTACATAATGCAGTCTCTGCCTCTGATTGGCTGATGCTGACACGCGTTCTGTGACTTAACCAATTATTATAGACCCTTCATAAAAAGGGCGGTACCGTTGGCGCGAGTGGAATCTAAACACAAAACCACAAGATGAGAGACACGGCAGCAGAGGAGACGTACACACATCACATGTGTGGAGATCCTTCACTCCAGACACACAAACAGCACGGTGACCTGCACAATCTGCAAGTCGGTGTTAAAGTACAGTAACAGTAGCGGTGTTCCGCATGGCCATCTGAAACAGCATCCGCTAGCTAACATGGCTAACGCCAGAGGATGCTGCGTGGCGCCACGGCTTACACTGTTCCCACTTTCTGTTGTACACTTAAATTTACCAGAAAATTCAAGGTATCAGCCTTTGCATTGTTTAATTGTCATGTTAATTGTTAATGTTACAGAGAACTTTGTTCAATGTTGGACACCTGTGTTCCTCCGCTGCATCTGTGTGACGTCATCAAATGACTAGTCGCCTCGACTTCGACTATGTTGACCGATAAGTCGACCTGAAAAAATCTGAAGTTGTTAATGCCCTAATCTATACATAATTGTATGTGAACTTTTGATTTTCTACGTAAAAAAGTTCATATAAAATATGAAGGAACAAACCTTAATATGACACATTTTGCCAAAGTGTGATGCATAATTTTAATTCAAATTCAGATTTTAACGTATTGGAAAGAATATTAAAAACGTAACATGTGCCAAACTTTGGGTCTTGAGTCTTTGAGTCTTTTTGTAAGACAACAACATGCATTTGAGCGCCTGAATGAGGATCTGAAACTAAAGATAACTGACAAGTCTGTAAATGATATCTAAACACTTTCAGTTTGTTAGTTTCACTGTCTGAAAAGGTCATTAAGGAATGGAAGATAAAGAGAACTGTTGACGTCATGACAAGATCTAGAGGACCAAGACAAATCTAAAAACAACTTATCGGACTAGACAGGAATACAAAAGTACGTGAAGGAAAATTCCCACATCAGGGTCAAGGACCTACAGGAAAATTCGAAAGTAAAAATATCATTAGAAAGTAACCCTTACTGTGATCTCATCGCAAATGTCAACGTCTAGAGTATGAAACACAGAGTTTAAATAGGCTATATGAAAGGCATTTTGTCCATTGGCTACCAACTTCTAAGACATGTTTGGAGAAGAAAGAGAATAAATCAGTTTAATAAAAGAACATCTTGCCAACTTGAGTGGATCTGTAATTATTTGTAGTTGTGTGGCAGCCAGTGATACATAAAACGTTGTGATAGATGAACAATGAACAGTAAAGAAAGTAAAGAAAAAAGGTGTAATATTACAAGACAGTGGTCCAAAACATACTTCAATCAACCTTGAATTATTATTGAAATAAAATATTTTATTTGTCTGTGTTTACAACTCAAGCATACTATGCATGCAAGGTGGCCTGTCCAATGGGGCTCTTACTAAGTACTAACTGAAATAGAGCCCAAACCTCCACATGCAACTGCAGAACAGCAGAATATACAACTGCCATACTAATCTCAGAGGATAATTTGTAATTTAGAGAATTCCAGCTTGGCCTAACTGATCCCAATGTGGTGGCTCTGAAAAGTATTCGTCAGTCGTGTGTCCATAAAATGAGACAATGTAAACAGAGTATGCTCAGCTTGGAGGAATGTGTTAATGAGACACATATGGAGCAGGTGTTAGGCCTCAGCAAGCCCTCAGCAAACCAGAACACAAATCTGCCTGCTCTGTTCTCAGATGTAAGCTTTTAGCAGGAACATATTCCTTTTAGAATAAAAATCCCTGAATGCACTGAGGTGAGAGCAGCAATGTTTTTTTTAATGTTTTTTTATGCAGCTGAACTAAAAATGTATACATACCTTCAATGTATATATACCGTCACATTTATCTATCATGTCTGTAGATCTAAACAGTGGCAGTGTGTCCTGTTTTCACTGTAATAGGCCTCTCTAACTTTTGAAATGAGCTTTTGAGGATAGAGAAAATGTCACCTGTTATCATCTCGGTGGTGACATAGTTTATGTTTGCAAGAGTGGTGTAGACTTTAATACCAAGCAGTACTGACAATATTTTTTTGGCAGTCTTGGTTTTCTCAGTGGAAAAACTGTATGGAGATAGTTTTATCACCTTCAGAAACATTTGCAAGCCACTGTTTCAGTTTCTTTTTGAAAGGGATGACTTATTTCACAGTTTAGTTGTTAAGACACATTTAGTTTTTTTATATTCACCTCAAATGTGAAAAAAAGCTTTCCATTGTAAACTGTCAGAAATTATTCTCACAGTCACATGTTCAATGACATGTTAGCATTTTTTAACATAATTCTGTTCGTTTTCTTCACAAGACATAACACAGTATATCACAATATAACACAGATTCCTAGTTAATGAGTTGTCCTTTGGAATGAAAGATCATATACAGCTCTGTGTCAAACTTTGAAGTAAGATGTAAGATGTTAGGTAGATGTAAGGAAATATTGTATTTTCCTGGTGCTAATCTCATCAGTGTTACTCTTTATGAGGTGTGTGATCTATGGTGCTGTCACTGACACACTGGTCCACAAATGCACCATTCTTACCAGCTGCTGCAATGTTGACTGCTCCTAATCACTCATGAGGTTGTGTTCCTCCTGCAACAGAAGACCTTGACATAGTAACATAGCATGCAGTATATTGCTTTTTCACACTTCTCTGGTCATTTATGTAAAAACATTTATTATGAGATTCATGTGTACAGGATATTTGCAAACCCAGGCATGCTAGTCTTGGCATATATTGTAACATACCGTGTAGAAAACATGTTATATCTATTCTGCATTTGAAACAAGTTTACTTGCAAAAGGTCAGTCAGTGTGTTTATTTTGGTCATTGACATCTGAGCGTTCTTGTTACAGTGTAGATTTTGGTTAAGAGCTTTTGTCTCCCACATGTCTGTCATCAATTGCCCTATACACAATAAAGAAACAACATTGTTTGTTTTATAGTTAATTAAGCTTGGAGGGTGACTTCAATGAACAGTTTAGAAATCTGAGCACAATCAGACCGTAAGCTGCTTGTACAAACTGTATGGTGTTTCTTCCATCTGGTTTTTCTCAGAAATGTCTCCAATTTGTGCTGTGTTGCCTGAATGAATGAACCCGGGCAAAACCAAAGTTATACTCCCATACAGCACAACTTGCTCATGCCATAATAACTTTGAAAAAGAGAGCTTGTTTCCACATTATTTAGTTGTTTAAATGTCAACAAAAGCATTCAAAGTAGTTTGATTTCTGAAGGAACTTGTGGAGTCACTAGACATCTGAAGCACTTTATGGCTCTCAAAGCTACCTCACATAAACGTATTACACAAAATGGCTACGAACGCAGTGCCCAATGATAAACACATTAATTAGTGACAGATTTGATACAAAGAAGTACATCATTAAAAAAAGAAAAAAAAATACTATGTGACCATTATTGACATTAGACAAGGTGTTTGTGTAGACATTACCTTCTTATGACCACCACTGTACTTAACTTTCTATATCTCAATGCATGAATTATGCAGAAATGTGAAAAAATCTTTGGAATTCCCCTTTATTAACAGATTCAGTACATTCATTCATTCACTCATTCATTTTCTGTAGCCACTTAATCTTCATTAGGTTTGCGGGTACCCAGAGCCTATCCCTGGGTGAATGGGTGCAAGGCAGGGACTCACCCTGGGCGGAGACAGCCCACCACAGAGATCTAGTTTATACCAGACTTAATCGATTTCGTCATGTGGAATCGACTGACATAGTAGGCCTACATGCATACATTCATATAATCCATATAATGAATGCAAGGGTTATTATGGACAATATTGTCAGTGTACGTAGTTATAAAGTGTAAAATAAAAATAGAAGCAATGGTGGTCATCTTAACCAATCAGCTGAATGTGTAGATGAAATCAATAAAAATGTTCAGACCAATCAAAAAGGAAAAAATTAATTCCTTAACTTAGCAGCTTTTAATCTTTTATTCAGAACGGTGAGTTGAATGCATTATCTTTGTCTTAATAGCAAAACCTTTCTCTTAGTATTCTTCTCAGTAGTTATATTCTACCTCTGCGCTCAATATTTTCTCTTTCTGTTGCTGTTCTGCAAAAGATTAAGCAGTAATAGGTGTTTCCTTTCTATAGGTGAATCTCACCTACCTTTAGGACCTCTAGGCCATCTGTGCGGTGCAGATTTTTCCTCTGCAGTCTTCTCTCTCCTTGCGGACGTGAAGCCATCCTCTGCTCCAGCAGTCCTTGTCAACTCTCTGCGATGAGCTCTGCTTACCTAATGTGTAATGGATGAGTTTGATGAGTGAATGAGGGGAGCTTAGTACCTTGCACGGTCACACAATGGATACTACTCCCTCACTACTCTGATTGTTGCGCTTTCTGCCTCTCTCTCTCTCTCTCTCTCTTTCCTCTTCTCCTCTTTCACTCTGTGACAGCAGTGAGGAGGGGCTTACTCTTCCCCCCCATATTTGCCTCAGTCTTGGCCTGTGTCTCTGTTTGAAGAGTAAAGGAGTGCTATCATGTTTAGATTGAGCAAGACGCTCCTGCTTTTTCTACCTGCATGTTCAGGATCAGATGGTTTGCACAAGACACTTTGATGTTCTCTGTCAGCAAACTCAAGCCCTATGTTTAACATGCCTCCATAATTACCATGCTTGTGATGGATATGTGTAGTGTTTGTGCAAGTGTGTGTTTGTGTGTGTTAGAGAGAGAGAGAGAGAGACCGATTAAGCTTTCCTGGTGTGCTCCGTTTGAAGAAGGTTTAATGAGTATGTTATGGCTCAAGATCATTTATTGTAACATCAGCCTATTTGCAAAATTCTACTGTGTGCCTTTTTCTCTTAATCCTCTGAAAGATCAACAAATGAGATGTAAGACACCCAGCTTTCTTAGACTTTTTAAGTCTGTACTGTAGTCTGAATATTGAATATTTTGACTAATTTCTAAGGAGGCTGAAAAGAGGGTATAGTATAATTTCCTTACATGACTTCTAGTGTGCTGTGAAATGTGAAAATTGAGATGTATCCAAACTCTTCTATAATTGCCACTAATCCATACATGCAGGGAAAGGGACCGTTCATTTAAAGATTCAGGAAAGAAATCTGAGGGTTCTCTATGAGGTTTCTGCATTGATTCGTTTTTTTTCCCTCATGTGTTTTAGTCATGTTTATTGAAACCAGATGATTGTCTGCACTGAGCTTTTTAAGGCCTCTCTTATATGCGCTCGCTTATATGTCTCCCCCATATGCACACACATTTGTTTGATTTTAAACCCTCTGTCCACAGCAAATAGTAGGTAGAGGGTTACTCCTGTTGAGGACAAGCATAGCTCAACTTGCTCATGGAAATAAAAAAAAAAGAATCTCTAAGTTCTAAAAGTGTCATGCACCATAAAAAGTGCAGTTAGGAAGATTATATCGACTCAAATGGTGGAACAACCAGGCCAGTGTCAATTACAGGGAAAGTGGTGTCAGAGTGATTTGTTGTTACCTGTGTTATTTAAAGCCCAGTACTTATTCCAACTGACACTTATATCTGTTCACAGTGCTCTGTGACCTGTGGTAAGGGGACCAAGCAGAGAGAGCTTGTATGTGTTTACCAAAACCAGACCCAGGTGACAGAGGAGCACTGTGCTCATCTTCCCCAGCCTAAGACACACAAGCTCTGCAGGGTGGGACCATGCCCCGGCTGGAAGACCAACAAGTGGAGCGTGGTGCGTATTACTGCAGTGGCACAGTCACTGACTTTCACACAGACAAATGATTACACACAAACTCATCCTTCACAAATACACTAAATATACTGGCTCCAAGATTTGAAACACTGTGACACACAAGGCAAAATATTGTTCTTATGTGCGTTCAGTCCCAAAGTTGTCATATTCCAAGGTAGCCCAGGTAAACGACACACTCATACCAATGAGACTGTATTTCAGGGGTCCTGGTTGGAAATGCAAATAAAGGAGACAGTGAGCACAGCACTGCTTCCGCTAAATGGTTAAACAGAAACAGTTCCAGAAGCCTCTGGAGGAGGAAAGCCCAAGAAAGGCTAGGTTCAACTGCTTAGGTCTACCTGGTCAGTGTCTTCAAGAGGGCCTGCCAGTCGTACTACTTCAGTCTACTCTGTTTAAGAGGACATGCACAAACACGTTACACAAACCAGCAGGCATGGTGGAGAACAGGTGCTAGATTCCAGTTCAGGCTGGTTATAAGTGAGGAGAGACAGAAATGTATAAAAGGTGTGAATACTCTGCTCCTCAAGGCCGTAACCCTCCAAGTCTACCAGGTATTGTAAGCTGCTTTCCATCGCCTCGAGTCCAGGAGCCGGCACATTTGGTTGGAACTGGGAAGGTTTAAGTTGAGATCCGCAGTTGATAGCCACACCCTGCCACCTGGCTGGTAGTTTGGTGCCTCCCTCCTGCACTAGTCCACAGTGATGTGAGACCACAGTCTTACAGGTGAACTCATGGTGGTGCCACATACAGAACATGAACTGACTGTATTTTTCACTTCTCAACAGAGGGCTGGCAACCCGTATTTCTTCTTAATTAGATTGCAAGTGCAGGAGATACCAAGAAACCCCAAAGTGGGGGTGATGTGTACCCATTCCACCATGCGTTTGCACAGGCGCTCTGGCAAGTAGAGCCTAAATGAGGGACAGCCGGGAGTTTCCCAAGCTACCCCCTTGTCCAGGCTCCAAGTCACTGGGGCAACCAGTATACACACAAGTGCTCAGGAATTTTGGGCTCAGGAATTTTTGAATAACAACATACGAGAGTGTCAGCATTACAATTTTTTGACCCAGGACCGTAGGTGATTTGGAAGTTAACGTGACTAAAAAAAGTGACCACCTGGCTTGCCTGTAATTCAATAATCACAAAAGCTAGTGTTGGATCCGTCATTTTGAGTATGGGGGTTACCTGTTGATTAATTGATTGAACTTGCAAAATGCATTTTTGCCATTGGCGTCTACTCTAATTTTTTAGGTTTGCTTTTAAGGAGGTTGGAAAGGGGGTGCTGCCACAGAGCTAAAGCTCTGGATAAACCTGCAGTAAAAGTAAAAGCGATACCCAGGAACCAGTACATCTTTATTGTGCGGGGCTCCAGACACTCCATTACCGCAGACACCTTAGCCTCTTCCATTCTGACTCCCAACGATCTGATGTGATAGTTGAGAAATGAGATCTCCGACCAGTGGAATTCACGCTTCTCAGCCTTGACACAACCCATGTTCGACGAGGCAGGAGAGGATCTGGCACACACGAGAGATTTTCATTCAGTGTAAACAGCGATGAACCTATTTAACATGTCGCAGAGCATGTCATTAATGAACACCTGAAAGACAGAGGGGACGTTTACCAAATCATAAGGCATCACGTGCTACATGCAGTGCCCTGATGAGGTGAAAAACACCAACTTCCATTTGTCCCACACCCCTGTGCACACTAGGGTGTACGCACTCCACAGGTCAAGCTTGGTGAAAATAGGCATCCCAAGTAGCAGTTCAGTGGCTGATCAGTGTGAGAGGATGCCGATAGATCACAGTGTCCGTGTTGAGCCCCCGGTAATCGATGCATGGTCCACCATCCTTCTTTTCTATGAAAAAGTGGCAGAGGCGGCCTACCAGGGGGTTGTGTAGCCTTAACCAAGGTAAGCATAAAACTAATTTGTGTTGGGATTGGAGAAGGATCAGAAACTGAATAGTTAGTTGGAGCAACCACAGGGATGGCTAAAGAACAGACCAAGGACTTGGAGATCAAGTTTCCAGTGACCCGGAATCTATAAGGACAGAGAAAGAGACATAACAATTAAATAATAAATTAACAGGTAACAGAAATTGAGGAAAAAGGACACAAACTCTGTCAGTACCCCCTGTAGTTGGAGTGTCTGTGCTCTCACAGATTGGTATGGGATTGCCCTTGATTGGCCCCTGAACAAAACCGTTGGGTGTGCCAGGAGAGCGGATGCAGAGCCAGGCGGCTGGTTTTGAATGCTGGTTAGTGCTGCGCTTCTTGGCCCGCAAGAGCTGGCCAAGCCCTGTGGCTAGCCATATGACACTGTCCAGATCAAGGTCAGCATCCCAGCAGGCCAGCTCAGTTTGTTGTTCAGGGGTTACTGTTAACTGCTTGAGACGAAGCTAGAGACTACCCACACTCAGCTGCAAGAGTCCGGAATATAATGGAAAAATCCACCACAGACTTACCTCCCTGGCGTAATCTCAAACGCCAGGTTCAGACACTTAGGTCTACCTGGTCAGTGGGACTTCCAGGTGTACTACTTCAGGCTACTCTGTTTAAGAGGACATGCACAAACAAATAACACGCCACACTAGCCAGTAGACATGATGGAGATGCAATGTTCTGGTTCAGGCTGAACAGACCGAAATTCAGAACAGGTATAGATAATCAAGTGTGTGGGAGAAATCAAAATTAGATGGCAAACAGGGGGAGGGTGAAGTGCCAGGCTGTGGCCATGAAAAGAACCTAATCTTTTCATTTCACACATTGGTCATAAATGAGATTAGTGCAGAAAAAATATTCATTAAAATGAACTTAGAGTTAGCTGTATTTTTCATCATTAACATTGCATATTTCCAAATGATACAGGGTATTTCTGTGGCAGGATGTGACTTTATTCATCAGAATTTGATGAAAAAGCGGGTATTCTGGAGGAACAGTGGAGTCAGAACCGATCTGACCAAGGAGGCGGGAATCTTAGTAGACTGATTTACTCATTGTAATGTAGATTCATACTTCTGTGGAGCTGAATTAGAGGGGGCTGGAGCTGACAAGGATAATAAAGCTATTTTAACAATTTGAAAAGAAATGTTAAAATGTCAACAAATCCAATTTATTGTTGATATTATTGCAGATTATTTTCTGTAAAAACTTTAACTTAATCAATTACAAAGTTTTGATATCACAAAACTTTGTAATTGATTAAGTTAAAGTTTTTACAGAAAATAATCTGCTGGGCCTCCGCTGTAGTAAGACAGTTGCGTAAAATTTTGTTCTGGAGCGAACACAGCAAGCTTGTCTCGTTAGCTTGTTAGTAGCAAGTGTAGTTGTGGGTGTGGGTAATGTTGCCTGTCACTGCCAAGTTGGTGTAGCCAGCACGGGTCAGGCGCTGACATCACAGATGGGCTACTTAGCAAACTACTTTTGACGTCAGCTGTAATGAAATAGCGTAGTCATTGCTTTGCGCATGGTTTCATCAATTTAATGACCTCCCCTTTTTCAACATAACCAGGAATGTAAAGAAACACGCCACCTAGCGAAAAGACATTACATCACTTGAATTTTCAATGGATAGTGCAGTCTGTGTACTGTGGAGCAACTATTATTTTAATATTCATAAATTATATACTTTTTTGTGGCATACTGTAAACTCTGGATGTGATCTAATGTCATCAGACACTGACATTAATGAAACTGCAGTCACACAGGATAGGTTATAATCAAATTGACCCACTTTCTGACTGAAAATTTACTACAAAATATAGCGAGGAATTTGTGCACATAAGTCAACTGTACGTGAATGAAAGGGGAAAAAAGGAGGTCACAGAGCCGACCACACACTTGCAGCGTTCTGCAGTCCATACAGGGTGACACACATGGAAAATACTGTCACGTCAAGACAGGAAACACACATGCATACACACAGCTGGCAAGTCACAAACAAAAGACAATTCCAAATTTATCACCAACCACCAGGAATAAACTACTCTAACCTCTCTCACGCAATCCATCATGGGATGCTCTGTAGGAAGAAATGATGTGTGTATGCATATGTGGGTAAAGCAAGCATTTCTCTTTTTCTCTGAGTTCAACCTGAGGCCAGATATAAACAGAGAAAGCCTTGTCTGGAACTAGTTAGAGGAACAGGTTTGAATGTGCAGCAGTTACTGGTGTCCTATTTAAGCTCAAAGTAATTCCCACCCTTTGGAGAACAACTGTGAAATCTCATTGGCTGTGCTTAGGCAGGTTCAGAGGGGCTCTCCCAGGTCCACTGATGCCACCCCCATACTACCCAGTGAGGATCCCCATACCTCTCTCTCTCCCACTGGGGTCTGGAAGCAATCATCCTCCTCCACATACCACCATAAACCATGAAATCCACAACTAGAGCATAAAGACATGTTTTATATCTTAACATCCACGCCTGTGACAACTTTCAAACCCTCAGAGCCCACCATTCAGGCCTTTCAGCAGCCTCTCAGCTCTCTGGGGGGGAGCTTGGCTGGGTTGGGGGGGTGGTGGTTGGGGTGTGCTTTAAGTGGTTAAAACTGCAAGGAGGCTGAGGTGCATTTTGTAGGGCTTCTTCTGAGTATTTGTTCATGCACTTTGAGTGTGTGGGGATGGGGCGTTACAGGAAAACCTCCACACCAAGCCAGCAATTCACCATGAAATTTAAAGATTACCATAATTGTCTTTTCATCATCTCTTGGTTGTAGAAAAGCACATTGAAAGTATTAACTAGAACACAATGTGGGCATAGTAATCTTGAGCAAAGGCAGCTGAACATTTGAAGAGAGAGATTAAAAGAGAAGAAATATGATTACAAGAACGATATTATTATAATACCTGCTTTAAATCTGTTACACCCACCTTCAGATTACATAGTACTGTGTGGGTCCAAACTCCTCAATCCTCACGCTTTTGATTAGACACAGTGCTGGGGTCAAATTTCTGCCCACATTCTTTGTGTTGCTTCCAAACCAAAACTTGCTGTAACTATAAAGTAAATTGTGACTAAGTGCACATATCCATGTATGTTTGACATAATATGCATGAAAAGAAAAGAAAAAGCACACAATGCAAATTCCAAGAATATGAAGTGAGCAAATCAGGTATGTATGTGACAATAGAAACTTCAAAAAGGTCAGCTTTCAAAAAGATAAGATTCCACTTTATCTAAGCATAGGGCTCTCACAGACAATACAAATTAAAGTTAACAGAAATGTTGCGTCAGCTTTGGTGTTTGCTTTGTACTAAGAAAAATGACTGTGTGACCGAGATGCTGAAGACAATATAATGCACCAATTTGGACTGAGCAATTACTGTGCACATGTAACATAAAAGGTCAGATGGGAGTGAATATGACTTTCAAAATCTTTTTAATTCCTCTTGACTCTCTAACTGACTGCGGGAGATGTGGAATGTGTCTCTGGCGAACAACTGTTGATGCTTTTAATAGTATGCAAGGGAAGGAATGATGGATATATCTTGTCAATCCTCATATTTCAGACCCTAGGAACTTTTAAATAAATAAAATATTTAAACATATAAAACATATCACAGGTAAATATTGCATGAAAGGTTATCAGACTAATTCTGATGTCTGTGTGTGTCTGTCTGGGTGTTGACTTACATACGGACGCTGGTCTGTGTGTTAACAGTGTTCAGTCAGCTGTGGGGTTGGTGTGCAGACACGTGAGGTGTACTGCAGGTTAAAGGGCGAAGGCCATGTGGAGGAGGAGAGGTGCAATGCCCATGTCCGTCCTAGCAGCACGCGGCCCTGTCTGTTTCCAGACTGCCACAGTTACACCTGGTCAGCCAGTGAATGGAAAGAGGTGAGTATTCCCTTTTACTGATATCTTATTTTACTTTTTTATTTCATGTTTTTTTATTTCTTTTTTCTACAGTTAAGAATATTGGTGTAATTTTTGTCCTATGAGTTGTGCCTTTAGATTTAATTACTTCATTGAACTGGTTCAGTAACTGCATTCAACAGCTGTCCTTTAAATGAGCATGCACATTATTTTTGTAATCTGGGCTCTTTATTTTCTTGTGTCTTGCAGACATGTCTGACAGCTTTTCACTCATTTGCATTTGCCTTTGATCTTACATGCAGTTTTTCCCACAAAGCATTATTTGCCACCTGGCTTCAGTGTTGTGGCACTGGTCAAGTACTTCTTTTGTCTCTTTACTCATGAAACTTCAAAGCTATTTGAACAAGCCCACACACTAACAAGTGCTCAGAGGACCTTCGACCTCAACCAACTCATATGCCCCAAACCTTTGACACACAATTTAAACATTTTGGAGAGCAATTTAATTTTATAGTTAAGAATGCGTTGTTATTTGTTCAGTATTGGGCAAACTAGAGTGGCTACCATATTTGTTTAATTAATCAAGAGCATACTGTGTCTGGAAGAGAAAAGACTTTAAGGAATCCTCAAAGACATTGCTGCAGTATGTTAGAGAAGTTCCTGTTGAAAGCTACGAAAAGGGAAGTGGTAGGGAGAAAACCAGAGAGAGAAAGAGACAGAGACAGAGAGAGAGAGAATAAAACCATCAACAAGAGCAAATGTGAAGGTAGTCCAATACTCTTCCTCCTCAGGTGAGGGTCTAGTTGATAAGATCGCTGCAGGATTATATATCACAGAGAGAACTCAAAGCCCTGATCTCAATCTGTCCCTCTCGTACACAGAAACAACGTCATACCACCTCTAAATACTCCTTTCTTCTCATCATCTCCCTTATGTCGGGCCTCAAAAGTACAAAACAAAGACCTGTGGGCCATCTCTGAACTTAAAGCAAAAGAAAGACCTGCTAGTCAGATCTCTGTGCAGCAGAGCTTCTGTGTCTTAAAGACCCAGGCAAAGTCATACTGTTATTTTCTGAATGTTATTTATTTTAAAATAAATAAATAAATAAATAAATAATTCACACTGTGAATATGAATACACCAATCAGCATTACATTAAAACCACCTGCCTAATATATTTTGAAGGTCTCCTTCATGCTGTCAGTACAGCTGTCCTCTAAAGGTGGGCTGTGGTGTCTACCGCAATGACGTTAGCAGCAGATCGTTTAAGTCCAGTAAGTTGTGAGGTGCGGCCTCCATGAATCAGACTAGTTTGTTCCACACAACTTAGAGATACTTGATTGGATTAATATCAGGGGAATTTGGAGGCAAAGTCAACACCTTGAAAAAAAAATTTACAGTATGGCATGGTACATTATTCTGCTGAAAAAGGCCGCTCCCATCGGAGAGACACTTGCCTTGTAGGTGTGTTCTTCTGCAACAATGTTTATTTAGGTGGTACATACCTAAGTAAAAGCCCCATGAATGGCAAGACCCAACTTTTCCCAGCAGAACATTGTCCAGAGCATCACACTTCCTCTGCTGGTATCCCTTCTTTACATAGTATATCCTGGTATCATCTCATCCCTAGGTAAGCGATAGAAAAAGTAAAGTGGTCCTTATTGTTATACGTAAAACACCACAGCAGGGCACACAGTGCGAACAATGTGAAATTTTTTCTATGTATTTAACCCATTCACCATGTGGGCAGCCAGCGATGCAGGGCCCGGAGAACAGTGTGTGGGGACGGTACCTTGCTCAAGGTGCCAAAGCAGTCCTAGGATTCGAACCCATGACTCCATGGGAACCATTGCCTGTTCTGATTCTCTTCATTCAGCACTCAGCATCTTACCACTGAACATTTGAGGCACATGCACCAGCCGTTCAGCAGGGGTCAGCACAGGCACTACTTCTTTGCTGGGTGGGTGCATCAGTGAGCACCTCTTTCAACGGTTCACCAGTAGCCCTTTCTTGGGCCACTATTGTTTGGTACAAACCACTTTATACCCAGAACATCCCATAAGACTTGCCATTCTGGAGATGCTCTGACCCCGTCATGTAGCCTTCAGGATCTGAGCGATTTTAGCCCGTGTCAAAGTCGCTCAGATCCTTATGCTTGTCTATTTTTCCAGCTTCCAGCACATCAAATTCAAGAACTAACGTGTTGGTCTTCATTTTGCCCACATGACAGCTTGCAAGGAGTAAGGAAATATAATTAACTTCAGTGATTGAGGCTGTTGGGTTAAGAACAGCACAATGCTGCCCCTGATGTTCGTTCCTCTCATGACACTATTGTCCTTCATAGCACTGTAAGATTGGGCTCTTGTATGCTGGTCGAGTAACCGACCTTCCAGCAAAAATCATGAACAGAATTAGAGCAACCATAATGCTGGTCTCAGGTCAGCTGACCCATGTCAACTGTCAAGTTTGAACAAAGTGAGCAAATTTATTATACTTATAGCCGAGGTTCTTTCATCGAATTATGATACATTATTGGGGACATTCATTAGTGAATTAATTATAGAATTTACCGTTAAGGTGGTTTTGACTAAATAATCAGATGCTCATTTGAAAGCAGATTAAATTTTCTCATTATATAACAAATAATTAGATTGCAGAACTGTGTTCTTCATATGTCTTTTGTGTTTGTGTGTGTGTGTGTGTCCTTGTCCAGTGTAATGCTACCTGTGGAAAAGGTGTGAGGCAAAGAACAGTACTCTGTGTAGATGGGGGGATGACCCCGGTCTTGGACAGCCTGTGTCTTCCCTCGTCCAGACTTGCCTCGTATCAACCTTGCTTCAGCTCCCCCTGTCAGTACGTCTGGGTAACTGCAGCATGGACACAGGTTACATATCTATATTTTTATCATTATTTAATTATCATTATTTAACACTTTATCCACTAAACACTCTATCCATCAAACATGCATTTGAGATGTATACCAAAGACATTAGCTTTTCATACAAAAATTAATAGCATCCTGTTAATAATTGCTTGCAGTATACATGTATTTATGTGAACAGCTTTGTGTGTTTCAGTGTTCCGTTAGTTGTGGAGAAGGTTACCAACAGAGGACAGTGTTATGCTCTGCAGTGCCCTCTACACCAGACCTGCAGGTGTTTGCTGCCCAGTCGTACACACAGGCCTCACCCTCTAAATGCCCAGGGCCTCCTCCACCCCAGACTAAGGCATGCCAACTCCCAGAGTGTCCGCCACCTGCTTACTGGAAAGTTGGGCCATGGAGCAAGGTGAGTGTGGATATGTTCGTGTTATATGCATGCACTCCTTCTCCAGTCCAGATCTCTTGGTTTTCTGCATGTAAAAGGAGTATGGATAATGAATGTCCTGGAATGAATGTAATGAAATTACTGTGGTCCTGGAGGGGTGTTGTCAAGCACAGTTTTGTGATTACTCAGACATACATGATTGAATTAATCTTTTAATTATGGGGTGGGTGGTCTAGTGGGTAGGATATTTGTGGGCCTAGTGGGAAGGATACTTGCCATTCGAACAAGAGGTCAAGAGTCCTACCTTCACCACCACTGGATTCCTGAGCAAGACCCTTAACTCCAAGTTGCTCCAGGGACACTGTCCCCTGTAGTTAGAGAATGGAAGTTGCTTTGGATAAAAGCATCTGCTAAATGCTGTAAATGTTAATTGCAAGGTTTAGTGGGTGTGTTTTGGAACAAGTAGGGGAACTCCCAAACTACCACATATCTTATTATGTGGGTATTTATTGTACATGGTTATACTGGTAAATATTGGTTTTCTTTATTTTTATCAGTGCTCTCAAACATGTGGTGCTGGGGTGATGGAGAGAATGGTAGAGTGCCTCACTGCCAAACATCTTCCTTCCAAAAACTGCCCTCTCTCCAGCAAGCCTAAGTCTCGGGCAGCCTGTAGACAAAGACAGTGTGAGTATTATTAACTGAGTCAGCATACAGTAGGTTGGAGCAGGTCACAGTGTACATATTCATTTCTCTTGGGCTTCATGCTAGAATTAAATGGCTGAGCTGTAAATGGTTATGCAAGAAATAAGAAACAGCCATGCATTTATCAAGAAGGCTTCATTTTGAATGTTGGAATCGCAGCGTGTCTTGGCATCGGGACAGAATTCGAGATTGAGCCTTTTACTTTGAAACCTTGTTTGTTTCTTAAACTTTTGCCCCATGAAGTGTGTCTCAATCAGAAAGCAGTTTCTGCCTTAATTTTCCAGCACATGTTTTTTTCTCCGGTTGTTTTGCCTGTGGCTGTTTCTCATGCACATACAAATATTCTATGTAATAACATTAAATTGGCTGTACTCTACAGCCAACTCACGACTTAAATCTGTTTTGAACAACTCACTCAGCTTGTTTCTTTTCTTTACAATCCAAAGTAGAGTAAAGACCTTGACTTGCAACCTTGCTTAAAGATATTTGTCTTTGGGGTGATAAACACCCTGGCCTCTGCTATTAAGGGGTCTTTTAAAACCCACTGGTGTGAAGTTTTTGATTGGAGTGGCTCAGACTTCAGAAATGGGGCCTCACGTTTGACCGTAACACAGGGAAGGCAGGCTGCCAAGGATTGCAGGTTCTTTGGGTTTCAGATGCTTAGACGCAGCTTTGGCATGCCCCAAAGAGTTCTGTTGTGATTTTTCCTGCCAAGTCAGGCCTGGGCGAAATTACTGTGATATGCTTGGGTGGTGGGGGGGTTCAGTGTTAATGCCAATCAAAACGTGATTCAGTCTACATGGAAATAACGGCACTAAAAAATCAAAACTAATGGAGAGATTGGCTTGTTTAAAGTACTCTGTGAACACACACATTCTGGCTTAGTTCCAGGCACATTCGCACACGGACAAAAACCTATGTGTTTGTCAGTCTTACCTTCAGTTTTTAATAAGTCTTTAATTTGATCTAATTTGCTTATGTTTCAGGTGAACTATTCTCAACCTGCAGAGAGTTGCAGATGAGAGAAGGCATTAGAAAAGATGGAGAACATTACCTCAGAGTTAAATCCAGAATTATTCAAATTTACTGTGCAGAAATGCAGACTGACTTTCCAAAGGAGTATGTGACTCTACGCAGTGGTCAAACTGACAACTACTCAGAGGTGTATGGATACAGGTATCATTTACTTCATTGTCATCTGACTTGAGTTATTCAAGAAATTATATTTTTCATTGTTACGTGCTTTTAAATTTCTCAATTTCATCACCAACTACACACAAAGAAAATAGATCCCATGGACCTCATATTTCTTCTTTATTTTTTATTGTCTGACCATTCTTTTTCTCATTTTGTTACTCTCATGTAATGGCCAATATCAGGCTGAACAACCCCTTTGAGTGTCCGTATAACGGCAGCAGGCGACAGGACTGTGCTTGCAGAAATGACTACCCTGCAGTGGGTTATACTCTCTTTCACAGAGTGAGACTGGACCTCAACACAATGCAGATAAGCAGTGAGTAAGAAGTGAATGATTGCCTCGTGACGTACCTCTAGTGAGACCACATGCATTGTCACACGTTGTCACACACAATTGATTTTTGGCACTTTTAAGAAAACTTAGTTGATTTAAGCTTGTGTGATCAAGCTAATGGTGAATCACCACTGAAAATCCTTTTTAGACTAGGCCTAGGCTTAAATGGGATGTGGAATCTGGCGTTGACACTGTCCTACAGTCTGGAAATCAGTTTGCAGAGTGGGGAGCGCTGGAGAAAAATCTTTGTGTCAAAGTAAAAGAGATAAGAGGAATGGAATACATTTAAATGAAAAAGACAATAAGAAATGCATTTGAGGATTTCTGGGCTAGTATTTCTGACCTTCTAATTAGAAAAGTATTTGATTAGAAGTGCCAGATTGCTTCATGTGTCATGCTGTTAAGATCGTGTTAAGATTTAATCTAATAAAACGTGTTTCATCTCATGTATTGTGATGCATTACCCCTTATCATTTAATGCAGCCACAGACGTGCAGTTCTCCCAGACCCTTCTTGGCCATTCTGTTCCCTTTGCCACTGCTGGCGACTGTTACAGTGCTGCCAGATGCCCCCAGGTAGGAATCAGGACTCTTACAGTCTTATGCTGGAAGCAAAAGTCCCATTTATTGCGAAACTGCTCCTATATTAATGGTTTCTGTCATCTGCCAGGGCCAGTTCAGCATCAATCTCACAGGAACAGGACTGAAAGTTGCTGAGTCGACTAAATGGGTCTCCCATGGCAATTATGTGGCTGTCAAAGTCCATAGATCAGAGGTAAATAAAGCAGCTGGGTTTTTTTTTCATGATAATAACATGGTGACATTTTTATATATATTAGCTAACATTGATAAATTTGATACATTGCTGAATTCAGTGAATCAGTGTTAAATGTCATTTTTTGCAGGATGGAACAAGAATCTATGGGCGCTGTGGAGGGTTCTGTGGAAAGTGTCTGCCTCACCCTCATACTGGACTCCTTGTTCAAGTCCAGTGAAAAAGTCTTGAAAGTTGAGTCAAGCAGAGTCTCTGTGTGTCCAACGCTACCATACTCCTGCATACGGTGGTAACTACTGCTCTAAAGGACTGAAATGGTGTAAAATATATGCAAAGTGTGAGAAGGTCTTCCATCCTAGTGTGTGGGAAGGTCTTCCATGCAGGAGCACTAAGACCTCTGTTGTCTGTGAGTTTTGACAGTGAATGTCCTGCACACTGTGCGTCCTCTTCCGTCCCTCTTTGGCAGCTCCACCTTCAAGTGAACCACATTTCAAGCTTCCCTGCAACAAACACCAGCTCACGGGATCCAGGTCAACCCTCACCTCATCCTTCAAGCACTAATGACTCCTAAATACAGACTCTGAGTTCCATGGTGTGAGTTTAGTCAAAGTATTTAATAACATCAGGGGTTTTTGTCCTGTCACAGGAGAGGTGCTTTCCATACCACACAAGTATTCCGATTACTCTTGACCAGGGAAAACACGGTAAAGATGTAGTCAGTCAGCTTCCAAATGAACTGATCGAAGTATTCAAAACAAGGGAAAGCTGCCAAAAGCAGGAAAAATGGTGTTTCTGTTATCACATTGAATCTGAACATTTTCTTCTGCTGATCACTTAAGTGTGATATAAAAGACTGACCTTTCTTCATTATAAACGTGCTCACTGAAGTTAGCGATCACTGGGACAGTAACACTGTATATCCTCCAAAAGGGATTATTTGATGATTGCAGAAGTGTTTTGTTCTATGGCTTAGCCAGAAGTAAAAAAAAAAATGAACTAGCTACTGAACGACCCACCTATAGATGTATATCAGTGTGACAACACTGACTGAAGGGTGTGAAGTTAGATCAAATCTAGTAACTTTTCAGTTTCATTACACAGTGAATAGCTTGAACCTGACGACAGCAAATAGCTTGATGTGAAAATGTACATAGCAGAAACTATATTACTCGTGAATGACATTCTCTCACTTACTTGAGAACACTTTTGTTGAGATCATGTTAACTTTGAGCATGTCCATTAAAAGTAATAACAGTGCCTCTGGGACATGAACCCCAGACCTTAAAGCTTTGCTTTAGATCTCACAGAGCACAGCGAGTCACTGTGAAGTAAAAGTTACAACAGAAAAAAGGTCACTGTAAATCAAACCATCAATGTAATGTGTACCACCAGAAAACCGGAAAGTTCTTTCTAAAAAATCAGTGAAGAAGGCATACCCATGATTGTGCGCCCAACTGTTATACTATCAAAATGTTACGTCAGCTTCTTCAATCAGTTGAATCATGAGTATTCCAGATCCAGATTGGTTGCTTAACATGTAATATGATAACAGTCTGACCCCTACCTCTTACAAGCATGGCTATTCATACTATGTATTTTATTATATTATAAACTATTTATGTTTGACATTATTTATTCTGTAATGACATATGTAAATATATGTATTGTTTCACTATGACTACTACTACCAACTGCAAACCATTATGTTTCTCTATATGTTTCAGAAATGGTATTTCATTTTTTGAAAGTGTTAGTAACTATTAACTTTCTAAAGGAATTACGGACATAAGGGTGCTTTTTACTACTGAAATTACCTCTAAATTAAGAAGGCAGGTACTAGAATTGGATTGGAATAAGCTTTGTGAAGGCCTCACTACATCACAAATACGAGGGTTCCTATGATCACCTACATAATAGGTACTTGTGGTACATGTATTTTTATGGTCAAGTGTGGGAATCCCATGTTGACTGAGTGCATTGCTCTAAATGTGTAATGCAGAAACTGATACCTTGCCTTTGATTCCAGTTTGTCAGTGAAGCAAGCTGCTAGTTTCAAAGGGTCTGAATTGAAACTGAGCTTTGACCAAAGTCTTGTCTTGGAGGTGCATGTACTAGAATCCAAAGACAGTCATATGTCAGATGTCAGCACGTTTTGGATTCAGAAAACCGTAGAAACAGTATAATGGAGGTCAGTGAGCAGCTAACAAATCTTTGGTTATTGTTGTTTTGATAGGCAACTGAACTATGAGGTCTGTATCAGAAATAAAAAAGATTACTTGATGCACTATGTGCCATGAAATGTGTACACATTTAAGCGGCTCTGGTTTTTTATATCAGTACAGGTATATTAACAATTTAAGTTTTAGAACATGTAAAATGTAATTGTTTTAATATGTATACTTGAAGTTCAAAAACATATGTGTTGATTTGTGGAGGTGCTGTTCTGAAATGAAACATGGAATTTGGTTGGCCACATATTATCCAAAGATGTTTTACAGAGGCCTATTTACATTCCTGTGTTTCATTTTATACTGAAATCATGATTTTTGGTGCTGTGTTCCATAGTAAGGAAGTCAAGGATATTTGATCAGTTCCGTAGGTCGTGTCACTGTACTAACTCTGATTATAAAATAATAATAAAAACGAATGACACTGTCATGGAATCGTTCTGTTTTCACATTCCATCATGTTTAGAATTTAGACTCACCTGCTGGTTATTTGCTTTTGTATGGGAGTTTCAGTTCAAATGCAATTCCAAACCACAATGTTGCCCACTTTAAGAATGGGGTACAAGGAACCATTTTATTATTTGGAAGGGTAACTAGATTTATCATATAACATTAATGCAGATTAATGCTTTAAAGTGTTGTGTCTCTTTGGCAATCAAGAGCTTCTGTTTAGATGATGGTTCAGTGTATATTTTTCAAGTGATCATTCTGTCATATGTGAACACACCTCAGCACACAGCATGAACTCTGCCTTTAACCCATTCACCAAGTGAAGCAGTGGGCAGCCTGTGGCCTGTGTGGGGACGGTACCTTACTCAAGGGTAACTCAGAGGTGCCACTAGTAAATCTGTAGCAGGTTTATTTTTCTGTTTTGTTTTTTTTTTTTCAGGCCAGCATATCATAGCTGATTAACTAACCAACTACAATGTTATTCATCTGAAATCTCTGTTTTCATGGCAGCATGTGAACGGTGATCATTCCTCCTTTACAGGCAATATAATAGTCAAGATCTAATTTAACAAAGTCCAAGCAATACTGACACTTCAGTAAGACCTTTATGAATGCCAAATGAAGTAAGACAGTCATGCCACGAGTCATTTTGATGATGTCAAAACATGCTGTAGTGATCATGTAGCTATAATCAAAGCAGAATGTACCTATTCTATTATAGCCATGCTATTCGAACCAAGGCACCAACCGCCTGCTGTCTTTACTGTTTAGCTTTTATGAAACAAAGCAAAGAGTGAGTACATTATATTCACAATTCATCTGGCTCTTATAAGTCTCCACCCTTCATTTGCGATTTAGTATCCACCCAGCAACATTTCAGCAGATTTGCTTGATTTGAGATTCTCCCATAATGAGACTTGAAAAACAGGGACAGGATTTTTTTTCCATGGGCCACATTAAGAGGTATCCGGTCCAGTTTTAGTGGCCCAAATGAGACATGGTTTACATTACTGTGGCAATGCATGACTCTGTTATGGTAATCTTTAGGAAGCGGGTAAAATGTGCTATTTTTTTACATGCATATAATGAAGGAAGCTTTTAACTGAATTTGAACCAAATAGTTCACGAATGTACATTGAAACCTCATTCATCATGTTCTGCACACAAAAAAATGGATTGTCCTTTTAAACTACAGATGTTTTTCTAACAGGCAGCGTAGCATAACTAAAATAATTACTTCAAAACATTTATTCATTCATTGTAACCGCTTAATCCTTACAAGGAACGCGGGTACCCAGAGCAAATCCCGGGGTCTATGGGCACGAGGCAGGGACTCACCCTGGGCAGAGCGCCAGCCCACCGCAGGGCGCACACACACACACACACACACACACACACACTCTCTCTCTCTCTCTCTCTCTCTCTCTCTCTCTCTCTCTCTCTCTC
>JBBPCX010000135.1:13367742-13408434 GCA_037974365.1 Hydrocynus forskahlii
TCTCTCTCTCTCTCTCTCTCTCTCTCTCTCTCTCTCTCTCTCTCTCTCTCTCTCTCTCTCACACACACACACACACAGCTAAATTCATTAAACTCAGCTCTCTCACCTTGGCAACACAAAGACCAGCTTTGGTTCTTCTGATGTTCTCTTCATCCTGAGAAATTTAGAGCCCACAAAGAGCCAAAGGCAGAGACACACACACACACCCTCACACCTGTTCCATTATCAGATCAATTAAATATGTTTACTGCTAATTTCAGAAGCAATTCACCAAAATGTACCAATTTATGACTGTCATTAAATACATTTCGAAAATTAAATTAGTAAAAACCTATATCCCAATACCACATTTTCAGTATGTATGTATATATAATTTGTTGGTTTATTTTTGTCTGTAGTATTTATATCCATCTCTCTTACTGACCACAGCACTTCAGTATACAGCGTTCAGTAGTCAGTACTAAGTATTTTCAGTGCATTTCTTGAAAGTTTTTTGACATATACTATATTTTATACTGTTCTTGTCTGTGTGTCTGTGTAGTCATAACATAAGTAATTCCATCTGGGATCAACAACGTTTTCTGATTCTGATGTACCTTTATATAATTTTAGTTTTTATTGGTGTTGAATATATTTGTGCTGTTTGGCTAGATTTAGACAGTGTTCTTCGTTTTATTTGACTTTTCCCGCTTTATGGTCTTGCGTGCTGTAGGTAAGAGTAACCCATTCTGCGAGTTGTCCATGGGGTGCAGTGCTACACCTCTAAACCTCAGAATGACACCGTCCACCCCAAGTGGAACTTCAACTGCCAGTTTTTCATCAAAGACCTGTACCAGGACGTCCTGTACATCACCATCTTCAAGCGGGACCAGTTCTTTCCTGATGGCAAGTGCACAACATGCAGTCTTAATCCAGTTATTCAAACAAAACTAGCAGGACCTGGCTGGCACTTTTCCATTGAACCCAGTTATTAAATGAGTTATTAGGCCAGAAATGTACATGGTTATAAATGATATAACTGAAATACTTGATAAGAAGAAATGTTGTCTCTCCTTTCAAAGGCTTTTGATACTGTTGATCATAGCATTTTAATCAAATGTCTTTCAGCTATTGGTTTTTCTCAACAAGCAGTTGTAAATTATCTCACAAGCAGAACCCAGGCTGTTCAGATAGAGGGTTCCTCCTCTGAGATTTTGCAAGTGAAAAGAGGTGTCCCTCAAGGTTCTGTACTGGGTCCATTATTATTCACAATTTATATAAATAATATTGGATACAATATTCCAAATTCATCTTTTCGTTTTTTATGCAGATGACATTATATACTGTGCAGCACCCACTGCTGCTGAGGCCTTTCAGTCTTTACAGTTGGCATTTGATAGAGTGCAAGATCAACTGTGTCATCTGCAATTTGTCTTAAATGTAGAGAAAACAAACTGGGATGTTTAACAGATGATCCATTGACTTCTAAGGAGCATATTCAGTATGTTGTAAAAAAAACTTAGACTTCTTTTAGGATTTTACTATAGAAATAAATCTTGTTTTTCTTTATGTGTGAATCAGAAATTGGAAACCTTTTTGCCTAGTATGGACTATGGAGATGTATTGTATATGAATGCTTCGCATTATTATCTTCACATGCTGGATAGTGTATACCATGGGGCACTGAGATTTATTACCAACTGTGGTCCCCTTACGCATCATTGCATACTTCATTCTAAAATTAACTGGACATCTTTACATATGAGACGGCTGAGTCATTGGCATGTATTTACATAACTATTCTGGGTACTACTCCTTCTTATCCATCCTGTCTCTTAACAAGGAAACATGGAAGTTACAATATTAGATCTATGGATGTTCTGCAATTTGTTGTCCCTAAAGTACGAGCTGAACTGGGCAAGAAAGGTTTTAGGCTTTCAGCACCACACACGCAGTCCAGCCCTTCTAAGTAACAGCCAATTGTAATCATGGGGCGTGGCCGATTAGTATATCTTCTAAACATTTAGAGCTCAAAAATCCCACATCGCCGTTTGTAAAAGTGCAACATTTAGATTTATTTTTTTAACACATTTAGCTCTAAATGTGTGAAAATTGTGTGAACGCTAAATGATGAAAAAATGACACCTCTAAATTTGTTAAGCTGTTTTGGGTCTGATCTCTGGAGATGAGAGGAACCCCTCCGCACACACCTTCTCCAACACAGCCGGAGAACCCAACACTGAGGAGAGAGAACTTCAGCAAAAGTGGGGAACACAGAACACAAACAGCAGAGCAGAACTTACCGAGAGACGTGAGGACAAGGAGAAGAGCCACTGTAAGGAACCTCTGGGAGACCATGATGAAGATCAAGCTGCGGAGAAGCACTCAGCACTGTGGAGGGGGAGGAGCTTAAATAGGGGTGAGGATGCAGCTCAGGTGTGAACCTCACCTGCAGCTCCTTTCACGCTGAGCACGTGACCAGACCTCATCAGAGAGCAGCTCGTACGCCTCCTGCTGATTGGTTGGCGTGCATTCCAAAGTTTTGTAAATTAAAAAGAAACAACATACTTCTTAATAAGAAGCTCTCCAAGATCTCAGAGTGGCTCTCAGCAGGGCACATGTAGATACATTTATGATGGGTGTATTTAGTATTTTAGTATTAGTAGTGATGAGTATGTTTTGGTATTAGTATTTAGAGTAGTGATGGTGTATTTTACTGTCAGTATTTAGAGCAGAGATGAGTGTGTTTTAACATTAGTATTTAGAGTAGTAATGTACGTATTTTGTATTAGTATAAGCACTGATGTTTTTTAGTATTTAGAGCTTTTATAAGTGTATTTTAGTATGAACAATTAGAGTACAAATGGAAGTATTAGCATTTAGAGCAGTGATTGTATGGTAGTATGACTATTTAGATTAGCAATGGATGCACTTTAGTATATTTGGTGTAGTACTGGATGTATTTTAGTATTTAGAGTAACAATGGATGTATTTTAGTATTTGGAGTAGTACTGGATGTATTTTAGTGTAATTGGAGTAGTAATGGATGTATTTTAGTACAAAAGGAGTGGTAATGGATGTTTAGAGTAGAGATGGTGTATTTTACTGTCAGTATTTGGAGTAGTGATGGTGTATATCAGTGTCAGTATTTAGAGCAGTGATGAGTGTTTTAGCATTAGTATTTAGAGTAGTACGTAAGAGTAGTGCATTTGTGTTTATATGTAGAAGAGGACAGATTTTAATGGTCTATTTTTGCCACATATTTCTATTATTTTGGCTATCGAAACTGTATTATGGCCAATACCTTTTTGGACCTTTCTTGCTGATGAGGGTTTAAGTGCATACTTTCTGTTTTCAGACTTCCTTGGCTGTACGGTGGCGACCATAAAGAAAGATCAGGGGGGAAAGGGCCGCTGACTCGGCGGCTGCTGCTCCACGAGGTTCCTACAGGCGAGGTCAGGGTTCGCCTGGACCTGCAGCTTTACGACCTCTGACATCCAGGCTTTCATCCTCAGGCCTGAAATTTCTTTCAGTTCCTACAGGGGGCACCAAACTGCCCACGGGCTTCAAAATGAGCTAATCCAGCTCTTCTGTAAAGCTGGCTCAGACCGTTATTGTTAAGAATAACAATCATAAATTCACATGGACAGAAAATAATACAATCCCATCATTTAACCCTTAGAATGTGAGTGGCACAGATCTGTAAGCGCAAAAAGCGTGTAAATTGTCGCAATACAGCAAAACAACTCCTTATATGTAAGTTCCCCCGGTGTGTGTTGGTGCTCGAGGTGTCAGATGTCATGCTGAGCTTTGATTGGTGTTCCTGTGTCATGTAGAACCAAAGTTATTGTCATTTAAAAAACATTTAATAATAAAAAAACACTTGTGGGGTTTAAAAAACAGCATGACCATCACACACAAATGAACAATTTTTTTAATGTTTTAGAAAAAAACAGAAAAAAAACACAAGATCTTTGAATCCGGGAGAACTTTCAGGATAGTCTCCGCCCACAAGTGGGTGGGGAAAACCCGCAGAGGGAGGGGCTCCAGAGAGCGGCTGAGCAGCGGCGCGTCAAGAGGAAGAGCAGCAAACGGCAAGCATGTAGGAGAACAACCAGTGGTTCTAGACTGTTTTACACTGTTTATATTTACTGAAATCAGAGTTTACTGATACACTCTGAGTTCTGAGTGTAAACACGGGTTCTAAACTGTTTTACACCGGTTATATTTACTGAAATCAGAGTTTACTGATACACAAAATTCCAGCCTGAAACCTGCGAGTCGTTTCTCGATTTCTGAATCAAAGATGCTGTTTTATTGGTTGAAAAATATCAATGATTACTTTTATTGCTTTAATTGCCAAACACAGAGCATACTGAATACATCATGTCTGGTAAGAGTCTGATAGTGATGAAGGATCATGTACACATGAGTAATGTGAGGTGTTTAATTGTTTTTTCTCATTTATTTCTCTGCCTGAATGGTGCATAGACTGACAAATGTACTGTGGGATTATGGGAATGATGTTTTTTTGTGCATTTTATCAGAGAAAGGGCTGGAAAAGATGTTTGTTTTAGTTATCACTGCTTGAATTATGCTCCCACAGAATGCCTAGATGTGGAGAATAAGGCGTTTCCGTGGCAACAAATCAAAGAAATGAAGCCATTTCATCTGAATACTTTATTTTCTTTGTGTTGTTTATTTGGTACCACATTACAATAAAACCGCTCTTATAAAGAATTATAATGAATAATTTTAAATGATTTCATTAAGGGTAACAAATGAGGTCATTAAGAGGTAAAGAATCATTAATAAAGTTATTAAATGGTAATAAAAGGGCAACAGTGAGCCACCACCTGCTAATAGGGCTGGGAACCTCAGGGTACCTCACGATACGATATGCGATATATGCCTCACGATATCGATATCACGATATGGTGATACTGCGATAATTGATAAATTACACAAGATAGCCTACGATATACATCTAATTTTTAAAGAAAAACAAATATTTTTTAATTTTAACTTTATTGTGCTCTGAAATACAGTCAGTTAAGAATCAACTACTTTTTAACAGCGACAAAATCAATGTAAACACAAATTTAAGTGCCTTACAGTTACACTCTTATTGCAAAATCAATGTAAACAAAAATTTACATGCCTTACAGTTACACTCTTACTGCAAAATCAATGTAAATAAATAATTAAAGTGCCTTACAGTTACACTCTTATTGCAAAATCAATGTAAACAAAACTTTAAGTGCCTTGCAGCGACAATTTTAGTGCAACATAAAGCAAAAATTACTTTCCATGAAACAAATGTTATGGTTATGGGTGTAAAAATATGAAGCTGCAGGCACATGTCTTTGCAGTAAAGAAAAACCCTATAATGTTCATGTATTTTTACATAAAAAACAAATGTTTTCTTTTTTTAAGCAGAAACAGAAGACTTTGTATAAAAAAGAACTAGATATTAAGGGCTTGAATTTGAGGTTTTCCAAAAATAGAACTCCAAAAATAACTTTAGAGCAAACCAGAGATGTTCACAAGTAATTTTTACCAAGTCTAAGTTAAGTCTCATAGTCTTTGTGCTTGAGTCCAAGTCAAGTCTCAAGTCTTTGTGCGACTTTAGTGTGACTGGAGTCCCCATCTCTGGAGCAAACAAAGCAGAGTTGTAATGAACTGCAAACCTGGTTAAATGTACACATGCCATTTTCATATGCCCATGTTTTTCTCAAGGAAAATCAGCTGTTCAGCATGATCAGATGTAAGTAGGGATGTGCAGGAGTACTTGATTAATCGATTACTTGAACCCATCAGCGACGATCGAGCATGAAAATGACGATGGATTGGCTCTAAAAATTCATATTTTTAAATTAAACTACTTTCATTCTTTCTGATTGGTTATGCTGGTATTTGGGCGGTAGTCTGATATTTGATTGGTTACGGCTGTGAGAAGTTACGGTCTAGAGACAAGACCGGAGCACAGAACGAAAATGGCTTCTAAAGCGCGCAGCGATGTCTGGCAACACTTTGAAAAACTTGACGAAAAAACAGTCAAGTGTAAGATGTGCAGCGCCACACTCGTCTACAACTCCACAACGATTTCAATGCGTTATCATCTTGCACATAAACGCAAAAAACCAGATGATGCCGATGCCACTACCAGCAGTCAGACGAGCATAAGAGATTTCACAATCAGACAGAAATGCGACAAAGGTAGGGCAGAGAAAATTACGCAGTTAATAGCAGAAATGACAGCAGAAGACTTGCTGCCTATTAGTTTTGTTGAAGGTGAAGGTTTTAAACATTTAATGAATTACGTTGAGCCCCACTATACTGTCCCATCGCGCAAAATGGTCACTGCAAGGATTGATGCTCTATACGAAAAATGCGCTTGTTCACTAAAAGACAGTCTGTCGAAGCCAGCGCGGGTGGCAATAACTACAGACTCGTGGACTTCGCTAACCACCGAAACGTATATGACGCTAACCTGTCATTACATAAATGAATGGAAAATTCACAGCGCAGTATTAGAGACGCGAGGTTTCGAGGAAAGACACACAGCTGTGAACATTGGCAACTACCTGAAAGATGCAATAGAAAAATGGCTGTTAAGCTCTGAAAAAGTAATGGCACGTGTGCATGACAACGCTGCTAACATGGTTCTGGCAAATCAAAGTCTTTGGGAATCAGTGCCCTGTTTCGCACACACCCTGCAGCTTGCAGTCAATGAGGGCTTCAATGTTGCAACTGTAAAAAATGTAATAGCTGCAAGTAGCCACTTGATATCACATTTTCACCACAGCACAGTAGCTACAGCCGGGCTAAGGCAGAAACAACAAGAACAAAATATACCCGATCATAAGCTTTATTCAGTATTGTCACACGCGGTGGAATTCAGTGTGTGACATGTTCGAACGCCTTTTGGAACAGAGGTGGGCTGTGTGTGCTGTTCTGTCCGATCACAATGTTACAAAACTTGCAGATGTGAGGACACTTGACCTAAAAGATGAGCACTGGGAGACTGTGGTAGAACTGACACCTGTTCTCAAGTCTCTTAAGTGTGCCACAACTACAATGTGCAGTGAGACCCATGTTTCCAGTTCAATGGTCTATCCGATCACACACAGTCTCATCACTAGACATTTAAACACACAGAGGAGTGAATCTCCAAGAGTGTCTGAATTTAAAAATGCCGTAGCCGAATCTCTGAAACGGCGCATAGTCACAGTTGCTGAGGATGCTGAGAAAGTGTATCTGCCTCTGATTGCAGCGGCTTTGGATCCATGACACAAACATCTCAAGTTTCTTGAGACAGAGCTTCGGGAGAGAGTAAAAGAGAATCTGAAGCAGCTTTGCGAGACAATCCCAAATCCTGTCAGACCCATACAAAGTAAGCCCGACTCAGCAACGGTGCTCGACACTCTTTTCGGCGAGGACTACAGCATGAGTGATGTTTCTCCGCATGACACCGAAATCGAAAGCTACTTCAGGGAGCCATGCATCTCTGTAAATCAGGATCCTTTATTGTGGTGGAAAGTAAACGAGTCTCGATTTGCAAAGCTAAGCACCCTTGCCCAGTGGTACCTGGCTGTTCCTGCAACTTCTGTGCCTGCTGAGCGCGTGGGCTTCAGTTGCCGTTGTTTTAAAGTAACGGGAGAAGCGCATCCACTACTTTATGATTGGCACGTAGTTCAAGCTCACATGCATTTTGTGTAGATAAATACAATTTGTAATATAACATTTACATATTTATGTATCTAGGCTATGTGATTAATTTTATATACAATACGTCATGTAGAAAAAGCGCTTCAGCTTCACCTCATGCTGTTATTCCTTTTAAATGTTTACTGTATACTGTATAACGCCCCGCCCCTTGCTTAAACTCCACCCCCGATAAATCGAGTACTCGTTTCTCAAACCTGTGGATTACTCGAAATGAAATATGATCAAAAATGTCCATCCCTAGATGTAAGTGGGCTCCTTTGAATGGTGATAATGTCCCTGGCAGTTGAAAAAAATTCTCGCCTGTTGTTTCTTCTTCGCGTGTTTTCCGCCCGCTTTACTGTCATTCTACTGAGGAGCGCCCCCTGGCGGACTTCTGCGGTAGTGGTTAAATAACCGATTTAGGAAAAGCGCGTACTGAGACTCGTTCGTGAGTTGAAATATCGCGATATTTCGCCAAATCGGTATTTCTTCCCACCCTTACTTGCTAAATAGTGGGCCCACATTCACCTACACTATAAAGCTGGTTACTGATCATGATTACATCTGTCAGGCTCACATGACATTTATTCATATGTTACAGCTGAGTTTAAGACCTTTATAACCTAATTAGTAACCATCCATACACTCATTTAAAACCAGAAACCCTTTATAAGGGTCGTTTTCTTTGGTATAAGCAGGTAAATACAGTAATAAATTAAATTTAATTTACAGTAATAAAAATACAGGGCTTTAAGAAAAATACTTGAGATGCTCCACACGGGAAACTATTCTGAAACAGTACTAAAATTTTTTGTATATTTGTTACAAAATTTGTTAACTTATATTTCAATAATTTATCAGTAAAATGCATTTAAAAAATATATGACCATGAAAAAAAAAAAAAAAAAGCAGATGATATCTGCGGTTTCCACGAATTTGAGGGAGTTTCCATGTACAATTGGTTTGAGTGTCATGGCAGGTACCAGGGAAAGATGCAAAGGAAGCACATGAGGCGGGGTCTGGTGGACACGGTGTCAGATAGATCCGTCCGGGGGGTACTACCAGAGCTGGACTGGCCATCGGGTATACCGGGCATTTGCCCAGGTAATTTTGGGCCAGCGCGGAATCCCATCTGCCGGCCCGGATAGCGCACCACACCCACCCCCGGACCACGGCTCACAATGTCTGGGTCGATTTTTGGTTCCAGTCCAGGCCTGGGTCCTACAGTCCTCCGCGGAGAGAGAGAGAAAGAAAATGCAAGTGTGACTGAATCTCCTCCGTTTGGAGCCCCACTTTCTTCCGTCTCGCTCCTCTTCTTGACTTTCGCAGGATAACAGTAGTGTGCAGTGTGTCCGAAAAGTGCACTCGTTCACTATGTAGGGCACAGTAAAAGAAATCTGCAGTGCATGGTGGTACATGTGTATTCATGTAGTGTACAGTGTCTGAACACTAGATTTTGGCGTCACGTGGTGATTTTGTAGTGCCCTAACTAGTGGGTGAAATTGACGGTTGGAATTTTAGACAACACTACAAAATGGCTGATCCACTACATAGTGCCCTACATAGTGAATGAGTGCACTTTTCGGACACAGCATGACTTTGTAACTCTACTGTTGGCCAGTCCACAGTGCTAACAGATAAAACAAAGCCTAAGACAAAAGTAAAGAAAAAGAAGTCAAAAGTTTGTCTGCCCAGGCCACACCAACTATGGACCACTCACAGATACTTTTTCCTTCACTGGGCATGGACCTTGCTACAGAGTCCACTCTTCCACAGACGCATCAGGCCCACTGCCTTCAGGGGCCGATACAGGTTTTACCCCACATCGGTGGAAGTTCTTGTGTTCACACCTGTAGATCACAGTAGAAGAGACCGTTCATTCACTTTGAAACTGGTGAGTCCGTCAAAGCCCGATCAGTCCAAAGAAATTGAACACACACACGCTCTACCAACCAATCACACAACACAAACAATCATTACTTCACTTTACTTAATTCAAGACGGGTGGACATGTCGTTAGGTGCCTCGCAACCCCAAGAGAGTGCCAGTGCAGCTCTCTATTGTCACCTGGGTTGGCTAGGCATCCAGCGACCACTCATACAACAACACAAACTCACACACCTGTGCCCAGAGCTGAGTACCTCCTACTGAACGGGCGACAGGCTGCGTTGGGGGCGTGGTCGAGACGGACCAGACGTAACAGACGTAACTGAGGCCGCGAGCTCTGAACCGCGACTTTGCAGGGGAACACTGAATTCTTACTTTAAAGTGGTCATTTTAAGGAGTAAATTTAAAGTACCTTGGGTGTGGATTTGCTAGTTTGTTTTTTTTAACCTCTGCTCTGAATGCAATTTATAGCTTTTGGTCACAATATTGGATTATTTAGCAAATGTTCTCAATAAATGATTATTTAAACTAAAGTAATATTCTAATAAACTGAAACTTTCAAAGTGCTTTGCATTGTTAATCGTGGATTTTATAGTGACATTCAGTAGAACAGGTTCGACCTTCAATTACTTCACCAAACACACACACACACACACACACACACAGGCCAGGACCCGGATTCAAACCCCCAACCCTGGAAGTGTGAAGCAACTATGAGAATTCATAAATTAGCTATGTACAAAAAAAAAAAAACATTAACCAAATTTTACCCAAATGTCATATAACTGCAGAGTGTGGAGTGACTTTGGTCTCAAAGCTCCTCAGTAGTTAAACATGAGGCTGTTGAGGAATATCCGTTGATTTTAATGACTGATGTGAAGAGCTGATAATTAGTCTTCTTAATCATCTTAGTTACTGTATGAGAAATGTTGTATGGTCAGTACTGCTCTCTATGTGAAAAGTAAGAACAATTCATCTACATTCAGTCATTTTCAGAGAGCACTCTGACCAGCAGGTGGAGACAGTGTATAATATACTGTTGCCTTGATGTTTGTTCCATATGCTTTTAATGCCAAGAGCATCCCCTATAATTCCACACACTTAGTAACTTAAACAATAGACAAATAAATGAATACATATATAAATACATACATGCATATGTACATACATACATACATGCAAACATACACGCACATATAGGATTGATTGGTCATATATGCAGTATATGTATGCCCATGGTACTTGATCTTTTACAAAAAAAAATAGAAAAAAAATAAATGTGCACACTTGTCCTCCTTCCCCTAGATCAAAGAGTGAACATACTCATACTAGTCTCCACGCTTTGGTTGTGACTTAGTATCCACCCAGCAACACTTCCACAGTTGCTTGATTTGAGAGTCAGGATTTCTTTACATGGGCCACATTAAGAGGTATCCCACATAGAGAATGCTGCCAGCTCAGTGAAAATGGATTACATAAGTGCGTAATTTACCATAAATTAAATAATTATTTGTCCACAAATACATGCAGCTGAGTTGTTTTAAACACACTGAAACCTCATCAAATCACCAAAAAGATGATCAGTCAGTATTTATTTGGTGGAGAATTGTGTAATTTCCTTTACAAAGAAAATACTGTATGAATCTTTTCTCTTTTTAAACCTGCAACAGACCTGCACTCATCTGGTGTTTGTAACATTGGCTTAAACCAATCTGAGACGTAGAGTAAAACTGTTTGACACTTTATGAGCAACTTTACCTTCCCTGAATGCCATAATGCCAAGTTATAGTATCATTCATTACCTGCAGGTCACATTTCACCATAAAACACTGCAAAATACACACAAGAAGTGGTTTCAGCAATGTGGGTGCACTGTAGAACAGATTAGTCTGTTATTTTGACTATGGTGCATCACGTGATGCCGTGTTCAGCGGGACAGCATGCTGCAGAAGCAGTGTGAATTCACTACAGACTCCTCAGTCAGCTCTGTAACAAAGGAAAATGTGTGAACAGTCGCTGTGAGTTGTGTGGAGAGCTTGTGGTTTCGTGTCTGAAACTCTGTCAGAGACAGCTGCTGGTGACACATGACGGTTCCTGCACATGGCCTGAAGCCAGCACACACTCCACATGCCACTCTGGCGTGATGTCCGGACTGGGATTGTCGAGAAGAATTGTTGCTCACCTCAAAGCCCACCGAATGCTCTGGAAAGTGTCAGATGTTCTGCACATGTGAGTTGTGCTGAGGCATTTCGAAGATGAAAGATGGTCTTCACTGTTCTTGAGACACTTTCAGTGTTTCTATAGGTGTTCCAATTTGACGCACTGGAAAAAGGGAGCAATCCCAGGCTGATCTGTCAGGATGTGAGAGAGCAGGGAGTGGAGGAGTGCTCAAACATACATGATTTATTGGCCACGTGGGAGCCGGAGCATGATTTGGATCTTTAAAACATGTGCCCAGCTATACATCTTCCAACTTTCCAGCGATGAGTACAGCACAGTGCTGTGGAACCTGCAGTATAGGTCAATTCCTTTTGGACCATATGCAGTTTGAATTATTCTGTGTGTGATATTAGGACCATCTGTGGGCCTTCAGAGGTACATGACTTTACATGTAGAGAGTTAACGATAACCATTGAGCTTAAGAAGAAGAAACGTAATGCAATTATATGATTATCACTTTAATTAATGGTTTTCTGTGTAACTGTGGATGTGTTTATTGGGAGTCATTTGGTTTAGAAGCTGTCAGGCAGACCACACTAAGGAAAAATCTTTGCATTTAAAAACATATAAAAGACAGTTATCATATCTATTACTTCTCATTATTATTTCTCATGATGAGAAGCCTATAATACTATTCAATGCAGTTTAAATCTTATTCCAATGACAGATCGTTTTTTTGCTTGAACCAGTCAAAATGAACCACAATAAACAACTAAAACAACAAAATGAAAACAAGTAAAAGTATTTGAATCATTTCTTGAAACAAACAAAACAATCTGTATTATTTCTTGAAACAAGTAAAATGATCTGAATTATTTCTAAACAAAAGCATCTGGATCAAAGACAGCTGCCCTAATAAAATTAATAAAGAATATTAAAAAAGTAAAACAAAGTAAAAATGTTCTTGAAAGTACTTAGTAATAGGCTGAATGATCTTTAAATGTTCTTACGGCAGTGTTATGATAAAACATATTAGACCCACTATTTCACACAAAAAAACTTTTAGGTCCAATAAGCTATTTTTAAAAAATCATGTGACTGTGAGGTAGTAACAGGTGTCACTGAAAGGTCATTGTACAGGAACTGTGGAAAAAAGTCTAAAGATTTGGACTCCCTGGAGTTAAACAGGAAGACTCCAACCAAATTCATAAAGTAAAGCTTAAAAATAAGTGCAGTGCGTGCCGCCAGAAGTGACGCAGAGTGTCTGGGAGGGCTCGGTGGGGGCTGACAGAGTCTTAAGGGTGTTTCCAGACGCAAATAAAGACTCATTATTTTTAATGGCTTAACACTCCAGTGGAATGGGCCTATCTGAACCCTTCAGCCGGGTGTTTTGGATGACGTGACTGGCGCATGCTAAAGCTTGTGTAAGCAGAATGATGTCTTTGTGTTACCAGAGTTAACAAGAGCCGCATGGACACACTGAGTGTGTGTCAGGCGCAGTTAACCACAAACCCTGCACCCAAGTGATGACATGTTTCCCTGTCTGAGTAGCTCTGCTCTGAATCGGAGTAACGGCTGGTCCACAATCTATTGTTGATTCTTCTGTCTTGGAGATGCTTGCTCTCAGGATGACCTTATGAAAGGATAAAACACTTTAATGTGTACCATAAATGCACAGAGGACTGAAATTATCCTTAGTTTAGTACTTTATATCTCAGTACTATTTCTAGACTTGCTTTAGACTAAATTTAGTACTTTATACCTCAGTACTCCTTCTAGACTTGCTTCAGACTAAATTTAGTACTTTACGCCTAAGTACTCCTTCTAGGCTTACTTCAAGCTCAACTGTGACAAAAAGGTCCATCTGAGTTTGAGCTTAGTTATTTGAACACAGCAGTTGTCTTTTATGTTGTGTGAAATGTACATTAGAGATTAAAAAAAACACTTTTGCTGTTCCTGTAAAAGTTACTTTTTTGTTCAGTGTTGAGATACTAATTGAAGCCTGCTCCAGTTTTTGTTGACTTAAGTTCATCCAGCACGTGAAGGTGTGATATAGAGGGGAGAACATGTCAATGTGAAAAGAGTACAGGAAGACGCACCGGCCCGGCTCTACACACTCGCCAGTGCTGACAAAAGCATTCTGGGGGGCCTTTTACATCTCAACTGACAAGCTGCCACTGACTGCCTGGGCAGAGCTCACACAAGTGCCGCTCCTCAAAGATCACCAGAGACACCGCAGAGTTTCACAGCCTGTCACCATCAGGCTGTAAAACTGTCACTGTAGGTAGAGATTTCTGAAGCACAAAAGACACCAGCAAGAGTGACAGCGATGAAAAAATACTTTGGTAAGCAGATGTATAATTAAACATCTACACTTTTGTTCATCAAATGCAAATATTTCCAGTGTGCCTGAGGACAACATGACCAGCAGGGGACACTATTGCTACAATGATACAGTAGCCTGAACAGGCTGTTTGTTTTTGTTTAAAACTCATTTTAAAACAAAACCACTGGGTTTATTGTATATTGTAGATTAGAAGAAATTATACTAGCTCTGCCTCTGGCAAGGAGAGCCTATTCAGTCAATTTCAGAATTATTATTAGTAGTAGTAGCAGTAGTATTGTTAGTATTATTATTTACTCCGCTCTTGCTTAAAGGGATGTTCCCCCCTCATCCCCAAAAGTAGTTCATCAGCCAACAAAACTGAGCTACAAGGCTTCTTTAAAAAGTCAATGTGACCCAAAAAGACTGTGGGTGACTCAGACCAGCACTGCTGTTTAAATAAATTAGTATCATAAGTAAGTAAATAAAGTGGCCCTTACAGTCACACATGAACACACTACAGCACAGCATACAATGTAAACAGTATGAAATTCCTTCTCTGTATTTAACCCGTTCACCCGAGTAAAGCAGGGGGCGACGAGGCAGCCCCCAAGGAGCAGTGTGTGGGGACGGGCTCTTGCTCCAGGCTACCTCACTGGTGGCACTGGCAGTCCTGGGATTCAAACCCATGGCCTATTGATGCAGGGGACAGCTCTCTAAGCACCAGACCACCAGCTGCCCCATAATGGCACCCAGAGAGCATGGTACATAGCTCCAATGCAAATATCACACATGTTTCTGATGAGTTTGGGATGAGCAGAAATTTGTATAGATTCATTTTTTCAGTAAACTTCTCCTTTTGTCATCCACTCTCTCAGTCTATAAAAACCCCACTCGCCCCGGGTGGTGCTGCTCTGCCGGTGATGCTGTGCTGTTTCCAGGCTGTTCATAGGTAGCACAGCTGAAAGATGTATCCTTTGTAGAGTCAAAGGATAGCATTAAAGTGAAGTATTACTTCCTTGCTCTAACACCTCTGATGCAGCCGACGAAGGGTCTAATAATGATCTGATTTTATTTGATTTTTCTTTGTTAGAGTCCCCTCCTTACAATGTACTAGGTCACCAGGACTGGTACCACTAAAGTAGTCCTAATGGTCTTTTGATTATAGTAGAAGAGAATTCTCTGCTGCTGATCTGTTTTAGTTAAAGAGTACCGAGCATGGTATGTCCTTCTTATGCGTATGCACATCACGCCTCGGACACTGAAAATAAGCTTTGAATGCTTTCTGCTATGACCCAGTTTTATTTAGGCCATATGTAAGGGTGGGAGTAGATTTTGGGAAAATGCTGCTCCTACTTTCTCCCTTTCATGTTTCTTTTATTATTTTTCATGCATTTTATAGACTATAAAAACATGAAATATATTTGAAAAAATCATACATTGGCCCAGATTTAATCTGTAAATTCAGTTTACTTTGTTTTATGAAGCATTTGTGAACATAACGGGGGCCTCATTGCTCTTCTCTTTTTTTTTTTTTTTTTTAGGTCTTCGACATTTGTACTCATAATGTTAGAAATGGGAACAGGAATAGGGCTGCTAACCACCTGGCCAACACCTTTACTTTAGCTTCAGCCTTTATTTATTTATCTCAAAATCACTTTCATTCATTTCGCTGGCTTCCTCACAGAAAGAAACCAGACTTTAAAAGCGCAAACTTTGCAAAAGTGCAGCTCCCATTTCCTGGGCCATACACACCATCCTCCACTCACACTTTCATAGAGCCTCGTTTCCTCAGTACCACTGCCATGCCATACGGCCCTGGAATCTGAAGCACTAGACGAGTCCAGCTGTATTTTGACAGCATAATTGGCACGGGGCTTTGTTCTTGCCATTGGCCATGTTGACGGAGGTGCCAGCAACATATCCTGAGAGAAAGGCCTGTTCAGATGAAAGAGGCCCAGTCAGAAACCGTGACTCAGACAGAATGAATCATCAGGTGGCTTATGTGCTTTAATCGTGACTTATTTATGGGCATCAAAGTCAATAAGAAAGACAAAAACAACAAAAACCTGTAAAAATCCTTTAAGTCTTGTTAAGTCAAGCTTGTAGAAATGTGTGTTTGTAATATCTTTTGACAAAGACCATAATTTTAGACACAGACACATACACACACACACACACACACACACACACACACACACTCACGCACACACACACGCACACACACACTCACTCACGCACACACCCATCTTGATGTCTTTTGGAGTCCACACTGATCCAAGGAAATGAGAGTTGCTTAAAGATGAAAGCTTCTTCTTATCCTTCATCCATTTCAGCACATGACCAATGTAATGACTCCTTACAGGATCTGATACAGCCATAGAATCACTAAGGGAATCCTTTGGGCACTAGCATATACACTTGGGTATATGAGATGTAGCAGAAAAAAGACATAATGAGGGCCTTATCTGATGGAGGACTGACGTGAACTCCAAGCTTTCGCTAAAAGCAGACACTCACAAGAATATTCCTTTGCATCTTTTTCAAGTCTGATTTTGTTTTGAGTGTGTAAAGTGGAGTTTGTAAGGAAGAATACATCCATCCATATGTACTGTATGTGTACATACATGTGCATTAGAAAGAAATCAGTTACCCTAAAAAATGTTGACAGTTATATAGTTAATGTTAGCTTATGTCACTTCAGTGAGACAGCAGGCTAGCAAATTGGTTGTAAATCGTTCTGAATTTGATATGCACTATGTGAACAAAAGTATTGGGACACCAACAAGGATTTTAATGACATAGCATTTAAATACCTAGACTTCAGTATGTCGATTTAAACAGAACTACAGCATGACTTCTGAAAGTTTTGAAATATCAGACTTTATAAATAAGTTGTTCTTGTATTTTCTTCCTCTAGATGTGTGCTGAAATACTACAAATGTTCTTTGAGGGTTGAGGCGCATTAGGAGTGTGTTGTAACAGCATAACAATACTTCACCAGTAACAGTAAAAAACAACCTGCTCACAACACTGAGATGTGAAAACGCTCACAGATCTGTGCACATAGACAGCAGAGACTTCCAGTGACTTATGTAGGTTCATAAAGCAGTTTACTTTTCAAATTTGTTTTGCTTTGTATGTCTTTATTGTTCTTCCAGTGAAAATAAGAAAGGAATTCTGGTTTTCAGACATAGTATATGTTTGTAATAACTGGTATTATTAAAAGGTTGGGTTTGTGTTAAATCAGAGCATATAAAAGATAATAGCGTAATATGCACTGTATGGACAAAAGTCTTGGGACACCTGACCATTACACCAACAAGGACTTTAATGACATTGTGATTAAGTACATACACTTTCATATGGAGTCGTCCCCCTTTGCAGCTATTACAGCTTCCACTCATCTTGGAAGGATGTCCACAAGATTTTGGAGTTTCTGTGGAAATTTGTGCACATTCATTCTGTAGAGCATTTATGAGTTGTACTGATGATGGACAAGAAGGCCTGGCTCGCAATCTCCGTTCTAGTTCATCCCAAAGGTGTTGGATGGGGTTGAGGTCAGGGCTCTGTGTGGGTCAGTCAAGTTCATCCACACCAAACTCATCCAACCATGTCTTTATGGAGTTTGCTTTGTGCACTGAGGCACAGTCATGCTGGAATTGAAAAGAGTCTTCCCCAAACTGTGTCCACAAAGTTGGAAGCATGGCATTGCCCAAAATGTCTTGGTATGCTGAAACATTAAGATTGCCCTTCACTGGAAGTAAGAGGCCTAGCTCAAACCCTGAAAAACAGGTGTGTCCCACAACTTTTGTCCACATAGTGTACAACCAAGTTACAGATAAGACTGGTCAGCTACTTTTAGGCTTAGGTTATAAAGGTTTCATGTAAATCAATGTTGTGAGATTTTATTTCAAGCAATTGTGGCCCACTCATGAAAAATGTAAGGGACTGCAGTTCATTTTTAAAAGGTAAAAAATGATATATGAAGTTTTGTTTCAACAGTTTGCTCTTAAGACTGAACAGCAGTACTAGTACTCAAATTTGACAGAACATCTGCAGATCTGTTGAAACTATACCCTGAAACCTTTCAAGCCTTTAAGCATGTCTTACTATTCTCTCAGCTCCATGGTGATTCCCAAAACAGTGTTTGCGCATTATCTGCAGGTATATGAGAGACTCCAAAGAGACTATGGCCACACATGGAGAGAACCCATCAGCATGTTGATGTTTTTGTCAGATAGCTGTCTCATAGCCATAGCAAATCAGTGTCCCATCCCTCAGCGACAAAACCCCTCACACCTCTCTCATCTTCCCCTATTGTCATCAAGCCACTACTGACATGTGGCTGTGCCTTTCTGAACGTTCCGGCGCAATGAACTCCTGACTGGTTTCTTTTTCAAAAGACATGAGCATTTAGTCTCCAACAAAAGCTCCCAAACTATCAAAATTATCTTCCATAGGGGCTCTTCAAAAGCCATTAGACCTATTAGACAGCAATCTTAAATGGTCTGTGTGGCAAAAAGCCATAGCTGAGGGCAGCTTACAAAAAGGAGCGGAGATAAAATATAGGGCACGGAGCTCGGTTGTATAGATGTTAATTTTGAGCTGGCACACATGTTCCTATCAGTGAGGAATGTTCGGTAAATGTTTGATCTCTCCATGGAGAAGGTTGGAGAACACTTATTACAGCGCGGGCTGGAATGATTTACATCAGGTGCAAGGCTACAAATAGAGCATTTTAATGGGGCTGCTTTTATTAAAGAGCAGAGGAGGCTGTAGAAAATGATAGCTCTGTACATTTGTTTACTGAGTCTTTGTGATAAACTCTGCCGGAGGTGTGTTTATTCAAGTTATTTCTCTCCCATAACGGGAATTTTAACCTGGAATTTTGGGTCGACAGGGCAAATTATAGCGCCTACAGTTGTGCACCTGGAGTGCAAGGGATCAGAAAGAAGAAGTCATCACCTCATATAGTGTACATCTGGCAGATCCTGGAACACTAGCAGCCTGGGTTTGTGTGAATGTGTGTGTGGGTTTGTGCAGTGTGTTGAAGTGGAGGTGAGCTTTTCTGCCAACACTTGCCTTGTTTTCAAATGGCCTGACGTTGGTGAATTTCTTTACTGTAACATGCAAATAATTGGTTAATGATCAACATGCTTATCACAGACAAATGTATTGGTAATTATGAGCCCTTGAACTAAATCACAGTTGTTTTCTGGCTCTGGTTGAGGCATTGCTGGTAGAGTTGGTCTCCCCCTAGAGAAGCAAAGCCAGATTTACCCTGGCATGCATGACGAGGGAAAGGAAGAGAGGAGCACCAACAGCAGAACATTCATTTCAGCCTGATCCACTTGCTGAAAAAACAGCTTTAGGGGCAACGTAGCGTTTGTCTTGGCTACAGGCGAGGTATTGTTGGGGTGAGGTGCAGTGTTCATTAAGTGTTCTTTAAGCCATGTTTTTGGGCCAAAATACACGCCGTCATGCAGAACTCATTTGGAGAAGATCACTTTACTGAAATAAAGATGGTGGGCAGCAGCACAATATAAAACCACAATGAACACCAACAACACTGACTATGACTGTGAAGTCCAAAAGTAATTTTTCCATGAGATAAACCATCCAGAGAAAACAGCCAGTCTAGTGTGTGTAGTAATTTCAGTGTGAGAATTTATCAGCTTTAAAAGTGTGATGTAAAGAATTTCAGTCTGTGTCTCTCATGTTCACTTGGCTGCTGCATCACATACGGGTTTGTTCTCCCTGATATAGCAGCACTCTCTACTTGATCTGGATTTGACAAAGCGCTCCTTTGTTTTCTCAACCTCTGTCTTTTTCATGGGGCCAAGCTCACTCACGAGCAGCTGTGAAGGGATTAAAATTAAATCATGGGAATATTTGTTTTCTACGCTGTCAATAGGGTCGGCACATTGATTCTGCCCATCCTTTCCTCCTCTCCAACCTCTGATTTTAATTTCCTGGACACATGATACGGCATCAAAGTGCTTTATGCATGCATTCCTCCCAATGAGGCCTTGCCAGATTTTGCTGTACCACCATTGGACGAAAGCTACTCTCTGGTTGAGGGGAGCTAGAGTGGCACAGTCACAGAGGTTGGATGCTTTAGGCTCACAGCCAGCAGACTCTCACATTCAGTATTCCATCCTCCTCCAAAAAATATTACAGATAAATGCATGTTCTTGTGTTTTACCATTTACAAAAAAATTACATTAACTTAATGCTCTTTTGGCCATTTTTACCAGAGCCTGTAAGGTTCCTGCATACTCTTCTAAAATGAAAGTATAACATAAGAGGTACAATATAAAAGGTCATTTGTTTTCTTGAAAAACTGCTTTTGACAGCAACAATGGTCAAGCGCATATGAATCACACCATTTCACAAAAGCAACTTTTATTTCGACCTGAAATGAAGTTCTTTGATCGCCCCGTCTCCAGCTGTAGCTGCACTTGAATGTTCTGCCTCTAGTATTCAAACAGCACTTAAAGACAGGAAGCAGGGTGAGGCCATCACATTCAAGCCCAGCCTGGAATGCGAGTTTCCATGAATCAATTTTTCTCAGGGCTCTCCCACTTTCATCTGGAGGCGCTGCTCTGGGCCTCCCCAAAAACATGAATTATCTGTTAAATTTGAAAGAAAAATGTTTGTATCCATATCATAGAAGAGATGGAGCCATGGTTGTCATGAATTTGATAGGGTCTGGGAAGCAGCAGGGGTTTGTTCTGCTATGTCCTCACTGCCAGGTCTCCACAATTGCTGCTTTGGAATGAATGACACACAGTTGTGTGAGCTGAAGGACTTGCAGAGAAACAGAGAAAAAACAATTCTGTTACAATAACAGCAAAGCCTTCCAAACTCAATCAGGTCCAAAGAAACTGCTCACTGACTTGTCACTATAGAGGCCTAGTTATGGAAATAAGATGCTTCCATCCAGTTGATTGATAAGCTGGCTTTACATGGTAAAACATTCACACGGCTAGTGGCATGTTGCAAGTACAACCTAGCAGTTATGAACAGCAATTTTAAAAAAAAATACAATACAATAAAAGTCACATACTGGCACATTCAGCTATTCTTCAAGTTGGGTACCAAATGTTTTTCCTGTATGTTATTCTGGCAATATAAAATCATCTATGATGAACCCATATTAGTTTCATATTAATGGGAAAAGAGCTTTAGGCATGCGTTCCTCCCGATGAAGTCCAACCAGATTTTGCTGTACCACCGCTGGGGTGAACGCAAAAATGGGAAAAAACAAAGTCCATCTGCTCCCACAACTGTGTCTCATTCATTCCAAAGGACCAATTGTGGAGACCTGGCAGTGGAACCATCTTATTACTAAAATGGGGCCTGTATTGTGACAAGTCAGTGATATCAAAAATAATGACCAAGCTATTTAGGTCGCAATACAGCAGTTTAACAACATAATACAAGAAGTCGAAAGCCAGTACAAATAGCAGTTCAAACAGCTGTCATGTTAACATCAGTAGGCTGGCTAGCTAAGCCTAGTTACTAATACACAGACTACATTAGTCCAAGAGACCATTTTCTGTTTAATATTCTTGTCCAAGGTTTACCAACCTACCAACTAGTTTGAATCAGTTAAAACTGAAATTGAAATCACTTTTGACACAACTGTGTGGTACATTGTCAGTGTTTTAACTTAACTGGTTTATGAGACTTCAGAAAGTTGACACGGTTGCAATGATCAGTTTTGACAGTGAACCTGTGCATTAGTGTAATGTCTCGGCCCGTGACTGGAAGAAGCCGCTGTTTAGTTTTTGTTTCAGAGACTTTTATTTTGAGATTTGGGTATGTGTGTGTCTGATGTCACGTTGGTCAGCTGTCCTGTGTTTTAGTTTAGTGATTGTGTTAGGTGATTGGTTTCTGGTCTTGTCTGTTATGTATTTAAGTTCTCTGAGTGCTTATCTGAGTCGCTGGTTATCCCTCACCATAACCCTCACGCTACCCTTTCCTTTTGTGTCCCTGTTTTATGTGTACTTTATGTCAAAAGGCCCTCGAGCCTCTTTGGTTGGTTTATTGTGTAGAGTCCGTGTTTTTTGTCAAATAAAATTCCATCAAAGGAACCTGCGCCGCGCCTCACCTCACTACCCCTCAGCCACGAGACGTGACAATTAGCACATTATCAATGACCCACACTGCGGATAGTCGAGCAAACCAAAGCAACGCTGAGTTTCAAAAAGCAGTAGTCATACAGGTCATTGCACTGATGCATGGTAAAGCTGGTAACTCTTTATTTTAATGACGCTCCATCGATTATCCACCCATATTTTAATGGTTAACAAAGTATCTGGTGAAATCCAATAAGCATCTACATTGGGATTATGTTTAGGATTATGATTACATTTGAGTTTTGGATCAAGTTCAGAGTTAGTTCAGTTATGTTTAATACGTTTTTAGAGACAAGCTGAGCATCTGCAAAGCATTTTCAGTGGATCATCTATATAAAGTATTACCTCAAGTTTATGCATTTGTCAAACTGGTGCAATCTTACAGATAACAGCAGACCAAATATAACACAGCAGATGTTTCATACAACACAGGTCAAGAGCTAACACTCAGTGGTTATGGCAGAGGATGCAGTTCTGCTGTGTGAGGAAGCTTATGAAGACAGGGTTTTCCATTGTGCTGGCCTGTAGTTCTAAAATGTCAGTGCCTGCTATTCTCTTTAAGAAAGTGCTGGCGCACACAGAGCATTTTCAAAACAATCCCTTTTCTCATTTTTGGTTATTTATTACATTCACAACAGTCTGATTGATAGTGCTATTAGTACAATAACAGTCATTAACATTAGAGATCAGGAGCAAAATCAAAAGAGAATGAGCTGGTTAGGGTTCAACACGTCTGCCCAAGGTTTTTACTGCATGTAAGCCTGCTAAGACCTTTGGCATCTCACATGCTCACCGGGGCCAACACAGAGGGAAAAAAATATGAAGCCAAAATGCCAGGGCAATACTTAAGATAATGGAGAGTTAAGGATTAAAATAATGAAAACAACTAGCAATGGGAAAGTGAGCATTTGATAGCATAATGTTCTATTTTAAACTTTGTCTTAGAGTCGGCAACAGTTTGCAGATTGGCAGGATGAGTAGATGCAGACATTTCACGGACTGAGAAATTAACCAGCTAGCATGAATCATTTTAGCATGACTGAGAGAGAATATGCAAGAGAAAATGGCCAAATCATAAAAATATTGAACGTTTGAATAGCGTGCCAACTGCAGGAGCAATTCATCAAGATAAAGAGTCACTACTTCATCAGGTCTTCATAAGTGCAGACTCCCAGCTCCTTACACTTATCTTATCTGCGAATGTAGCTGTTCAAATCAAACAGTTATGTTAAGACACTGCTTTAACTCCAGCGTCTGAGAGCACTTTCTGAAAACTCTGGGCTATCCTGAAATTTCATAACGCACATCGCAAAATCTGTCCCCCCCTTTTCTGAGCACATTTCCCTCCAGATTCAGCCTGCCTGATGGTTATTGGGTGGGGGCTTGTTAAGTGACATGGCGTGTTGCCAAGAAAATCTTAGGCCTTTCAAGACAAACCAATGGCTTTGTTCCAAAGAACAGAGAGAGGAGCTTTACTCCGAAATCCCTCTGTCCCGGACTGAAAATTCAGCCCTGCGTAGAGAAGCAGAGCAGAGCAGGAACCTCACAATAGATGACACTAGCTGTGTATGCTTTAGCGCGATGACGCTCAGGGGTGCCCTATTATGTGCCTGTCACAGAGAGTTAGACGAGACACCAGGCACTTTCATCTCCAGCTTAATGCTCACCCAGCGCTGATAATAGATTGTTGCCCGCACTAATCCATTCCCCCAATTGATTTTTGCTTTTAATAACTTCTCGCAAGTAAGCAAAATGATAAGCACAAGAATGCTGACATCCAAGATACTGAGACAAAGCGCTCCGCTCAACAAAGCTAATCCGCCCAAGGTATTTTTCACATCTTGATGTGATCATCAGATATACTGTCATTTCGAATCCGGGATGTTTGAGTCTACTTTAGAGATATAAATGAGGGCAATGTCATAAAGAGAGAACTTTATGTTCACACATTTTCATAGATTTGCCTCAAATCCCTGAATGCTATAGATTGTATGATTCACAATTCTACAAACCCAAGAAGGCCATCTATATCTACAAGCATTTTGAATAATAGCGTCCATAGCAAGTTCCCACATAGAGTTATCAAGAGACCTACAGGGCAAAAAAACAACGGTTTGAAACAAGAACAAGGAATCTTGGAAATATACGCCCATCTTTACTAACAATAAAGGATTGGCAGGTGCTGACATTCAGGTGAAGTGGAGCAGTCATGACAGCAGGCAATAGGCAGTCTACAATAATGTGCCAGAGACACGCTACAAAGATAATTACACCTATTTATGGAACACTTGACAAAAACTCTGGTCTGCTTTATACACAGTCTGGTTTTCTGTCGCCTTGACAATCAGTATGATGGGGGGGCTTCAGAGAGGCAGAGCAGTCATCAGAACCAGTTTGTCCATGGCTAATAATATAGTTAGCTCCACCTTCAGTGCCTGTTATTTATGCATCATTTTGCTGCTATTGCTGCAGTACCTTCTTCTTGAATGGCAGTTCTACAGTCACCCAACACCCAAGTTATGCACAGTTATACATACCCAGCATTTTCGCAAGAATGTACATAAAAAAAATCACAATCACTTTCTTTCTCTCTTTAACACTGAATTATCCAAATATACAGCCCTGGAAAAAAAAAAAAGATACCACTGCAAAAATGTTCAGTTTCTCAGGTTTTATCTCTTACAGGTATTGAACTGAACAGCTTTGCCTTAGTTCTTAAGAACTGCTGACAGTATTTCTCCTAATTTCCAAATAAAAATATTGTTCTGTAAAGCATAATTTTAAAGGAAATATCAAAACATCAACATAAGAGAAATGATGCAGTGTTTACAGAACTTTAATAGATCAAAGAAAACAAATCTCTTGTTCACTTTTAAACAAAATGGCAATAATTACCTTTGACGAACTTCTAATAGTGTTTTACAATCTAACTAGTCAAATTGTGAGAGGAGAGTGTTGAGTGTGTTTTTTGAACATTCCTCATTAAATAAGATTTGCTTCAGGTAATGAGTAATCAGTCCCTCATAAAGCAGAATGAGGTGCTTGTGTAGGAATTTAACAGACACTGGCATGGAATGGTTGTCACGTTCACAGAGACACTGATTTAAAAATAAATTGCAGTGGTCTTTTATTTTTTTTCCAGAGCTGTATAACAATAACAAGACCAGCACTTTGACCCCTTTCCTAATGTTGTGCCATTATTTCATACCAGTCAATGGCTTTGTATATCAAAAGTCCTTTCTGTTGCTGATCCCACCCAGCAGGCATTCTGCTGATACATGACACACAAAAGAAACTGCTGAGCTAGTGAAAGAGTGGACGTCTATAGCATAGTTTGCAATCATTCAGCTGCCCGGTGTGTTTGCAGCCAGAGGGACAGAAATACACGATACAGCATCTGGAACAGCCTCCACACTGAATCCCATTACTGCCATTTGTTAGTCATGTTTATATCAGGCTGTCCACAACAAGCATTAAAGGATGTGGGAACCTTTTATTGGGACCACATTTTTTTTTATTTTAAGCTGATTTTACAAAAAATATTAAAGCAGAGTTGATGGAATTAAATAGTTGTCATTACGATGTATGCTCACTACTGCTGCCCCATTTTGCTACAACTTACAACAGCTCACTCTGGCAAAGAAAAAGAAAAGCAGAAGAATGGGACCTGAAATGAAAGGACATGACCAAGGGCAAAGACAAGAACAAGCATCAGTATGAAGAGGGATACTGACTTTGCTCAGTAGCTCCTAGACACTCGCTAACGCAGCTGCCAACAAACTATGTCAACTAGTGTATGTTGTAGTGCTAGCCAAGAAAACCAGACAGAGATAGCGACCTATTTAAAACAAAGTTTGCTCTGTACGCTGAGACACTCCACAAAGTTAAATATCCACTAGTGGCCCCAGGACGGTGGTACAACACAAGAACAGAAACTGAAAACCACAAGACCAGTCGACAACAGCTTCTGTACAGCTTCTGAATACAGTATTTTGACAGTTGTGACGCTGGATTAAAGTTCAGGTGGCATAAAGTGATCGAACTTAAACAGGACAATCCTGAAGAGTACTTGTTGGTTTTTCAAACGGACACATGAACATTTCATGAAGGTCATCAACATTCAGTACAAGCAGCTAGGGAGCCTCAATCCCTCCAACAGCAGCCAGTGTGACAGTTTGGCCTGGTGTTGTAGATGGAGGGGTCTTGCCCCCCCCAGATGGACCAGTTCTGGCCTGGCTCTGGGGCATTTTAATCCCTGATCTGCTCCCTGTCACTGGACTGCAGAGTGGGCCTTTGTTTCCCATCTCCCTGTTACCAGGGGTATCCTGATTTGCCCCATGGTGATGTCACCATTCCAGCTCCGTCCATGTCTGTCTGCATGGCAGTAGTAAGTGAGAGATGGAAGCTTGTTAAGCCGCTAACCATGCAGTGCATACTTTCACCTCCGCTGTCTGTATACACAAAGCACGCAAGTCGTACCCTGGAGTTTCCTGCTAGCGGAACTGTTGATGACGTGATAGACAACTGAGTAAGCTAGCCTTGAAAAATCAGATGGTAAATGTTAGTTATATCTATATTGGTAAAATAGTTTGGATGATTTACTATGTTAGCAACCTTATTTGTTGTGTTGTATCAATCCACCGCATCTCTTGTGTGCATGTATTAATATTATTTATTAATGAAATTGTTTCAAAATTTGAATTTAATAGACTAAGTAGTTCAGAGGACAAAGTAGAAGCTCAGGTGATAAAAAAAAAAACACCTGCCCTTATCGAGGACAGTGTATCAGAGTGTGTGGAGTGTTATAGCTAGATGCCCTACTTTTCTCTTCTCTTTTGGGAGAAGAGAGAGTGTTTATGAGCTTTTATCTGAGAGCTCGAGCTTTAATGCTGTATGTCTGTACCACTGCCCAAATCCATGCGACTGTGTGTGTGTGTGTATGTGTGTACTGGTAGGTGGGGATTAGCTTGGTATCTCCCAGCACACTTTGTGCAACTCTGTAGGGGTTCAGAGGCTTGGCCTCATCTCTCAGCAGTCCCTGGTGGCTTGACTCCAAAATGAACACCAACCACAGGAAATACCAGTCCACTTTTCCAGTTGTTTTCCACTCTGCTCTGCTCAGCCTGCTTTCCTGAATACAGATGACATATCTGTGTCCTCTGCCCATAGACATGTATGTTCGCCTTCCTCAGTTACAGCGAGACATGCAGATTTTTACTCGTAGCACAGATTCATAGTTCATCACCAGGACTACTTCATTAAAGTAATCAGTTTAAAAATTCATTGAATAAAACCAGCCTTCTCAATAAACTGATAATCATTACTTAGCAGACTGTATGATGATGAACGGTATTTTACATTTTCGACGTGTCTCTCTTGCAGTAAGAAACTACAGGGGTATATTGCTGCCAAGTAACTAAAAAATGAAGCCTTAAGTATGTTGCTATTATCATAGGAAAAAAAATCTCATAATTATGAGAAAGTTGTTCAATATTACGATTAAAAAAGTAAAAAGGATGAATCCCTTGTTACAAGGGAAGCATGTTGCAAAAGTGACATGACACCTCGTAATAAGATTTTCCCATAATTCTGACATAAAATGTAAATTTTACAACAAACTATATTGCAACAACAACATACAATTGCATAATTACAAGATGGACATAATTATGACATTATGACAATGTCATTTTTTACTACTGTTTTATCTCTTAACTTTCTGGTAATAAGGAAAGCATTGTGCTGAAGGGTTATTTTTTATTTTTGCTTGACAATATGCCATTGTAAGAAACAGATGGACACATTTTATATTTGCTTTATGTTTATAGTTTACCTATAGTTTACCATTTTGTCTCAAAGCAAAATTGTGTCCCTTTTGAGAATTATTGTTGTTTTTTTTTGTCATTTTTGATTATCTGTATTATTTGGCATTTATTAAATCTTTTTAATTGACGAATTATACAATTACTAAGAAAATCAATAGTGACAGCCCTATAATTCAGTCCTGTAACTGTCACCACTATAATTCAAGTCAGGTTAGAAAGAAAAATCAGTCACTGGCCATCTGACACGATGATATCCTCCAGTTTAAATATAGTGTAATTCAAATATGTTTGTAATAATGTAAAGTTCATCTTCCCTGCTGTAGAGGACAGATGCTGGTCTCCCTTGTGGTCATGTTGGATTCACCAGTGTTAAATTAGCACTCAGAGTTAAACTTTGAACCTGACCTCAACCTCAGACGTTTTGGTTTCTCAGCACTAGCTGTTACTATGCTTCTGCTTCTTTGGAGATTTTTGCTCTTTCCAGCTGTTTTACTTACTAAAGGCACATCAGCTTTCTGCTGTCTCTGCCTGCTTTGAAGTGAGCTTGCCTTCAGGGGCATCCCTCTGCAGCAAACGTCTTATCTTCCATCAGGCACTTCTGAATGAAATCTCCAACAAATGGGAAGGATCCTTCCTCTTTGCGTCGGTGCCAGGAGGCCAGCTGTTTTTTGTTCTCTTTAGTGACTAATAAAAGAAGAGAGGCATGTTTTGACTCTCCACTGACATACTCAGAATGAGGTGCTGATCTGGGGTTCGTTTTTCCACAATCCGCATCCTCTTAATCGCTGTGCTGAAACCTCTGAACTGATCCAGAAACAGCATTCCTAAACATCAGAAGTCATAGATATCACCTGCAATAACAAAGGGATGGCGTAACATGATATTCATTATTTATCACACTTTTAAACATAGCTTTTCTGCTTTGAGGATTCCAAACTGTATTTATGCTCTAGTAGAAAATGCTTTACACTATAAGCAGAAGATGTGTCATGATTTGTATTTGATGATGATTTTGCCGTGCATGCAGTCTTGTTTTGCAGAGAGAAAAAAAATCATCCTTGACATTTTCTGCTTCTCATTTGCTGACGTTAAAACAAATGGAAAAACATCAGAAGCAGGCTCCTGAGAAACAGTGCAAACTGGAAAGAGGGAGAGATCTCCATTTTGAATGCCATGATGAATAAGCAAACACTTGTTTCTAAAGTTTCTCGAGCTATTATGTCATCAACCACTTGCCTGGGGGTCATACTGTGGTCCTTGCTCTTCTCTTCTGAGTAATGTATCCATTGCTCAGAAGAGAAGATCTCTTCCAGATGAGGACTGAAACCCATTCCAACGAACCTTTCTACTGCATTTTATGGAAGATACTTCACTGTTTTCCCTTAATAAACTGAGTGTCTGCATCATGCTTGTATCTTTTGTCCTGGTTTTGCATGGTCTGCATTAATATCGGATCAGTACTGACTATTTAATTCCTCTATAAGACTTTAAAATGGCTTTGTTTCTCTTTGTTTATAGCCACGGACTTGAATATACAAGACTTTCATATGCCAGCAGAGAAGACACAGAGCGTAAATAACCAAGATTCTCCCTTTTTCAGCTATCAGACCTATAAAACCTCAGAGTGGAGCCAATATGGAGCTTAATTTAAGCTTGGTTTTCACTGACCCTACAGTGTCTACATTTAAACATAACACTGTGGTTATGTTACGTGTTCAATCACGTTCAAATACATAAACAGAATTTTCTGTTACTGTTGCATATCATCAAACTAATCTGAGACTGTATAGAGTGTACAATAACATGTTTAACCCTAATCCTCAGTTCTAGCACTTTTTTGTCTTTAAACATAAAAATAACTTTTCGTTGAGATACGTCACATAAACATGTATTGCTTCTAATTTTATTTTATCATTAACGCTTACTAAAGCAGTGCCTTTTATGGCAGAGATACCTCAACTCAAATCCACATGACTGTAAAAGGAATCTATAAGTTGTATAGTCAGTATGCCTTTTTTTGAATCAGGTTTAAAGCTACTTGACATCAGCTATATTCTATGTTTGCATTTTTCTTAAATAGATTATTCCTTTTAAATAATTCTAGATTACAGACCTTTTAAACCATCAAGAGCCAATAGATGAGGGTTTCACTACATGTTAAACAAAGCTTAAACCATACGTTAGGTTTGGTTGGGTTTGGTTTGGTTTGGTTTGGTTTTTAGGTTTGGTCTCTTCCATCTAGATCTCTGACCATAAATACAAAAGAAGCAATGCAAACTGCAGCTATCTATTTCTTAAGCATCTAGGTAATCACTTCACCTTTTCATACGCATGCAAAAGTTATATTATTGACTTTGTGTAATTGGTCTAATTTTGTAATTGCTTTCAAATTACACTTTATTTGAACATCTTAAATAACTATTTTGGAAGAAACATTTGAGTAAACCCCATTTATGAAAGTCATGAGGTAATTGATGGAATACATGTTTTTAACTCAGCTATAGTTCACCTATAGTTCACCTTTGACTTCAACTCTCTTTTTAGTATAGGCAAAAGTTCTCCTAACTCAAAGTTTTTAGCTCTGATTCTCAGTAGCTGTGACTCTTTCCATCACACAGTCCCTCTTTGGATTTTCTCTTTTCTCCTTTTTGGCTCCTGGTTACAGCCAGCTGTGGCATTGCTAGGGTTCAAACGCACCCACAGTTACTCAGATTTCTGTGTCCATAAATGTTTAATACATTCAAAAAGTAACTTGAGTACCTTGAAAAACTTGCAGGTAGAATACCCACGTTCCAGAAAGTGGTTTCAATTTAGTTTTCTAGTTCACTGAAGATCAAACAGAACAACAATCTGTCTTACATCTGATGTGCGAGCTTAAGTCAGCTATGTTACTATTTACAGTTAAATGGGTTTTTTTCACAGTATAATCATCTGGAAATATCAACAGGGTCCTACTAATAAAAGTACAAGATAACATACAAAAACATATCTGGAATATCTTGGAAAGATTTTTGAGCTGCAAAATTGCCACTGTGTTCCTTGACTGGTATGTAATGGTTTATTAATGCTAAAACATACATTCAGCATACTACTACTTGGCACAACTGAAGATACTATCAACTGACTTCTAAAACAAAGAACGGGAAGGTCTTGAGCCAAGATTTCCCAAACTGCATGCATACATCACTGAGACACGTCTGAGTCTTACCTAGCACATGGAAACATGTGCAAAACAGTCTCATTCCTTAAATAGTTGTGGCCTTTGTAGATGTTCAGAAACTCATTGTAATCTCATTGTAAGACTGGGTCATGAGGGAAGCAGTCTGTTTGGCTGCTTCACAGACTGCATAACACATAGACCTGGCTGAACTTGACTTAAGCGTGTTCTCTTGAAGGGCAACAGAAAGATTTTGGGGACCTTTCAATTTATGGTTTATTTAAATGATTTTTTGCCAGTGTAATGTGTGTGAATGAGGGAACTTGTAAAGCCTGAAGTTTTTTTGTGTTTTTTTTAGACATGTCACATCTAAGCCAAGAACCAGGAACCTTTATTGCTTAAGAGATGGGTGGGGGTGGGGTGGCGGGTTGAAATGAAGCATCTGCTCTTGACTTTGTTACACTGTATCCTGTATGGTTTGGGGTATGGTTTAAGGCTTGGGTGAAAGTAGTGGCCATAAAGTACAGTTAGGGAAATGTACATTTTAAAGGCGAGCTTAAGCGTCTTTAATGTGTAAGCCCATCCATCTCATGTACAGTCACCAAGGAACTATGAACTATTTCAATAAGACATGAAAACTTTATTGGTCACAAAGTGGGAAACTGGCATTTTACCATTTCAGCTGGTCCTCGGTCACTGACAATTATGATCTTGGAGGCAAAACAGTGTAAAAATGATGAATCGTCAGAATTTACATAACAAATGTTTTACAACATGCTGTCACTGCTTTTCTGTCTTCGTGCGATTAATAAAAGTTAAAATTTCTGTTAACGTCCCTAGAAGTTATTGCGAAACTGAGGTAATGATTATGGGGTGAATGGGAAAACCCATAAACTATCCACTTTTACAACTACCTGGACTGAATCTTCATATCATGAATCAAGGCAGCATGGAAAAGTCATGATTACAATAAAAACAGGTCCAAACTGTGTAATTAGAAAACGTTTCTAGACTGCCAAAAGCTAATAATGAATCTGAGCAGATGGGTTATGGCTAGGTCCAAAACTGTGATTGCAAATAAAATCATTGAAGTGTGACTGCACTGAGAAATGAAAATATTATGTACGTATTTGCATTTTTTATTTCCAGTGCAGGTGCAGATCACAAATAATGCACTGAAGCTCAGGTGCCCAACTCTGGCCCTGGAAGCCCGGTGTCCAGCACAGTTTGGTGATTTTCCTGCTCACACACACCTTGTACATCTCACCTGTTAAATGCCAGGTTTAGTGAGTGTATTTGAGGAGGGGAACAGCTAAACTGTGCTGGACATTGGCTCTCCAAGACCAGAGCTGGGCGTCCGTGCATTAAAGTTGAAAAACAGTGTTTGGGTTTGGTATCACAATAAAGAAACAGTTTTCTCTTTACTGAGAAAAGAAAAAGAGAACATGGCATCCTGTGCTTGACAATCTTTTCATTTATGGGCTGTAAATTGTGAATGGAGCATCTATCTTCCACATTCTTTGAGTGCCAGGACAGAGCTGCTGTAGAGAAAGCTCACCAACTGCATGCTGTATTGGCTGGCTCTGGGACACTGACTGTCAATCACGTGAGCAGGCACCCAAATATTATTAGCATTTCATGCAGTTCTGTTGATCATTACTTAACATTTATGAGATTAGATAAGAGATCCGACAAACCTTTTTTACTCCCACTAGAGGGAAATTTGCATTGCTACAGCAGAAAGTGGACAGTACCAAGTAAAGAGCAGCAAAACAATAAATTAGAAGCTATACAAAACAGGATAAAATAAAAAGTACACTTTATAACTAATACAAACTAATAAATATATAGACATTTCTATGTGTATGCAAATATGTAAATGTACAAAGACGAAATATATATATATATATATATATATATGTATGTATGTATGTATGAATATATATATACAGGTACACATTGGAGTGTCCTCAGCAGGCACTGACAAAACAGTAATAATATAACAATGAAAATTAATGTTTTATTTATTGATTTCATTTCAAACCAGTCAAACCATCTTCAGCGAACTGAAAGAATTTTACAGTTGATGAGAAGATGTTGACAAGAGAAGATGCTGAATTGGAGAATATGTTGACATGATACTGATGGCTTCAGTTTAGTGTTTGGTTCTGTGGCTTTGCATTGTGTAAGCACTCTACAAGCACTTCCAGTTGCGATAGAAGCATGTTTTGTATGGTAAGAGAATGAGCTCAACAAGACAGCGGTAAGATTCTTCTAACTTGGCTTTAAAGAAAGCTTTCCATTCCTGTTCAAATGCTACAGCACCCTGAACAAAAACAGACACACACAATCTGCAGAATAAACAAACTGTGCACATTTTGTAAAAGCCACAGAGGAAATTTCTGCTAAGCCTTCTCACTCTCTGAAAGCGGTTGAGCATCTTAAAGTAATCACAAGCAGCGAAAAAGTGACGCAGGATGTGGAGAGAGGGAATCACTTACACGCAAGTCAAACTGTAGTCCAGCAACCCAAAGACACATCCAAAGCTCAGCTTAGAATTCCATTTTTGCTTCTTCATGTCTCCAATTGAATTTACTTTCACAGTTTAATCTATCAATCTATGAAAGTAATATCCTTACGTTTTCAACCCCCTCTCAAGCACAAAAGAGAAAAATGATTCAAAGTGTCTTGATCTTTGAAGATCTTGCTGAAACTAAAAACAGTTCATTGCCTTTCTTTCTGAGTCAAGAAAAATGTGGGTGACTATTCCTGTGTTTGAGAGAAATTCCCTTTAAAGCCAAGGTTACATATAACATACCGCAACATCTTGCAGTAAAGCTGATTCTAAGGTGTCAAAAACTCCTAGTCACATACACTGACCACGTGCCAACATCAAGGTTTTGAAAAGCACTCTACTTGTCTGGTCTGCCTAAAAGAGAACACTCAGAAGTGAATGTTAATTGTGTGGGAAAATTCAGCATGTGGCTGTTGCCCAATTTTTAGTTTCAGTTTGTGGAACACAGTATTTCAAAGCGAGTTGCAGACACAAATACTAGAGGTAGCAAGACTGGATCAGTAAGTGTCTGAGAACTGTGTATGTGTGGCATAGAAATGTGCATTTATTCTTCAAACACCATTCTGAAGCCTCAGTAGGGGGATAGTGGTGCTAAATTCTCCAGCTCAGTAACTGAATAGAACACACACACAATCTCATATGTATCTGTAACCCATAAAAAGCAATACTTCAGTTTTAGTCCTCATAATCTGCCACATCTGTGGCATACGGTTAATGACCGTGCTGCAAGGTAAACCACACTGTCAGCTGCCCTGAGTCACAGTCAACCACAAGATCCTCCTGCATTCTCAAGCCAACCTTGAAATGTCAGGCTCTGTGTGGAAGTTCTAAAGGTCCTGGAAGGGTGCTCCTATCTTCTCCATGCAGACTTTCAGCTGGTGTTCCACAAGGTTCAATGCTTTTGATGCCTTTTTTCTAGACCCTCTGTACCTGCTCCTCTGGTTATACAACATCTTCCTGTGGCTTTTTTTGTGGGTTCCCAATTAGACCAGGCTGCTATACATCCCTTACATGCAAGACTTGGTCATGCAGGTTTCTCCTCCTCAACTTCTGGAGGATTCAACTCTTTCTCTCCTGGGAGCCTACCCACTTGCTTGTTCAGACTGAGCTAAAGCCTAATCCTGCCTGGACTTTCTGTGTTTGCCATCTGGCCTTCATGACAGATCCAGAGTTCAACAGCAATACTTACTGGCTTTCTATAGCTGCTGCCATTAATTTAAAATGCTGATATTTGTCTATGAGGCCAAAAATGGACAAACCCCTCCCTACGAGATGGGAGTTGTCTAATTCTGCACCATACTGCTGAGCTTCGGTTCTGGCTCAGGTTGGTGCATCTAACTCCTGTTTCTGGCAGTGTCTTCACTTAAAGGGGACCTATTATGCAAAACTCACTTTAAAAACAAATAGTTATAATAGGTCTAGGGGCTAAGCAAAACATGTTCATGAAGTTCTTTGCACAAAATCACTCTCGCATAAAGAGATCTCACCAGCTTAATTCCTGACAGTTTCAGTCCCTTTCAAAATGAGCCGTTTCAAGGCTGTGTCCCTTTTATGCAAATAAGCTGTTGCTGGCCACACCCCACCCATCCCATGCTTAAGCTGCGCGTTTATCTTCTGGATTTTACATTAGAATACATGTCCTTAACACCACTGAAAGTGTTTCTTTCTTTCTTTCCTTCCATCCTTTAAATAAGTGACAGTGGTCCTAGCCTGTATGGTGACCAGGCTGAAGGAAGGGAGGGAGAAAGTGTGAGAGGTACACTAGGTGGAAAAGTAGAAAACAGGTGATATCCAGCCCTACATGTTCGACCCCGAGTCGGACCCAGAGCAAGATTAACACAACTCCTAATGTGTGCCGACAGACACTGCGCTCGGCTTCTCCGTGCTCGTAAAACCAGCGGACGTAATGGCGGATCTTTAACTAATCTGGTGTCGGGGTGCAGCGGAGCTCGCTTTACCGTATACGTCCACGGGAACAAAACACGCGTTTTACGCCGTGATTGGTGTATTTTAATTTATTTGCCTTAAGCAATAGCGGAGGTTGTTTTATTGTGTTTTGAACGAGTATTGGCCAGCGGGGCGGAGCGGGTTTTGGCCACTGTAGTGGTCAGGCACGGCTAAATTCAGCATACATAAAGCTGCAAAGACCCAAGATGGTCATTGAAAGGGGTGACAAGCAACAGGCTAGTGGGTGGGGTCTCGACAGATGAGGGGCGGTTCTATGCAAATTGGCCCTCTACTGACGTCATATGGGGGCCCTCTGTCCAAACGGCTCGTTTTGAAAGGGCCTGAAACTGTGACGAATAGAGCTGGTGATATCTCTTTATGTGAGAGCGATTTTGTGCAAAGAACTTCATGAACATGTTTTGAATAGCCCATAGACCAATTAAAACTAAAGTGAGTTTTGCATCATAGGTCCCATTTAAGGGTGGCAATGGACTCCAGCCCATTTGCACAAGCTTGATGATACAAGTACACAATAAATTACTTTTGTAAGTTGCTCTAGATAACAGCTTGCAACCTAAATAAGAGTGACTGTTGTAAACATTAAACACAGCATACAAAAATGTCATGGCTATTCCTTATGCTTTGAAAAGAACAGAATCCCTAGTGTCTCCAAATATTTAAAAAAAATTATGGACATCCACTGAATTTGGTCAGTAAATTGTTAGAAAAAGCTCAATCTTGTTGTAGAACATCTGGTTGTAGAACAATTTTTCAGTCAATTGAATGTGTAAATCAGACTGGTTTCCTGTGGGAAGTATTTTTACTAATACATTACTAAGAAAGTGGTGCGGGGCAGCTTTCACAAGCTTCTGCCTTTTGGCACTGGAGTTGCTTTTTTATTGTTTCTCTAGTGTTGGATAAACTCATCATGTAATGACAGTAGTTCAAGCTCTAATTACATAGCCCCATGTTTCATTTTTTTATGTATATAAGTCAGCAACAAATTTTTGGTTTCTTAAAAAAACAGATTTGTGTTAAGAGAAAATGAGCATAAAGTATTGTATGTGTAAACTAATCATATGTTACAGACATCCCAGAATTTAGGTTGGATGAATGCTGGAGTCATCCTTTGGATACTTTGTATCATCCTTATTGTCTCATCATTGTGCTGCAGAATTTTGGTTTAACTGAAATCTGACTCAGTTTCACATCATAATTAAATGAAACATTTAGTATTTAAGTAGGCTTATGGCCATATCCCTCTCTAAATCCATTTCTGGGGCAAATAAAGGTCAGAAATGTGTGGTTTTGTCCCTCTTTGCTCACATCACCATATTCACTCCATATGAGACCAAGGCTCCAGGTGACCCAGGATCAAGGATTACTATCGGATATTAGGTCAACTCATTCTAAAAAATCCCCTCTGTCAGCTGTGTTTATGAAACTTGAGTCATAGACCTTTGCAAAACATCAGGCCTGGTGCTAAATACTTTCTTGTGCATTGTTCAATAGATGTATGCAACCTTTTTACTTTTTAATTGCATTTAGAATTTGGAAAGTATGATCTTAATGGATTCTCATTTTACAGTGGACATTTTTGAATTCATCAAGATGATCTCATCATTGTAAAGCTCCAGGCTATGCTACAAATCTACAAATCTATTCTACATATGTCAGTGTCAATCAACATCTTGTTAGGAATAATTTCTTGTTCATGTTTACTGTTTAAATGTTGACTCTTCATCAAACTAGTTGTTAGCACTAACAAAAAAAAATCCGTTTTTGGGGTAAAGGTTGACTGGCGAAGGCTGTCATGCTAAAATATTCATTACTGAAGGTTAAAACATGAATTGCTTAAAACTGCTGAGTGCAGACGTGGGCTGGAACTTTGACCCATGCGCCTACACATTTGATCCTATTAGATCAATGAAAATTCAGTGTATTTCCATGACAAAGATACCCATACTGCGCTCCTACGAGTCACAACGCATGAGTGTCTGGTCATGAGACATGCATAATGGTGACCCCACCTGACCCTCACCCCTGTCAAATGTAAACATTACCTCACTATCTACAAAGTTCTTATCTATGGCCATCCATGCATTCCTATTTTCAGGTACGATGACCCTTTACTAACCCCAGACGCCCTGTCTGTAACTCAAGCCAGCACTGACTGGATGAACCGCATGGTGCTTCAAAGACAGCCAAAGGGCAAAGGTGAAGCTTCTGATTTCACGCACTAATTTTGAGTGTTATTGGCTGATTAGACAAGGATCCAGGGGAGAAACACAGATTAAGAACCAAGAAGATGTAGATATAGTAACTTTACCTCTAAAACATATGGGAGTACTTGATGGTATAATGAAAGCTATACAGTGGTGATACCTGTAAAGCAATTAAAAAGTGTCCTTGTTTCACTCTGTAATTTTATTTGTGGAGGATTATATGCCACCGCTCTGCTGAAAGTCTTAATGAGGTGCTATTTCTGTACCACGGGCACTGACTCATCAGAGTACAAGTTGCAATCCAACCCTGGCGCCCTCTTGGTGGAGAGGAATGTGCCTCAGGAGAGGTCAGAAAATAACTTTACAAGAATATGCAATGTCCCACTATGAGATAAAATCAGGATCAAGGAACCAATCTAGAATTTGCTTTATAGTGCGCTGCCCACAGTGAAAACTCTCTCACCCAGACACACCCTCTCCTCTTCCTGTAGACCAGCTACCCTCCTCGGAGACCACTGCCCAGGCCGATCGCCTCAGACGGACTCAGAATCTCACAGCAAAGAGGAGCCGCCAGGCAGCTAGCAGCCTAATGAGCCTTCTTCAAAGTCATTCTAACCTTGCAATACCATAATCCTCTCAGCAATAAACAGTCTCTAAAGACAGTGAAGTCAGTGTGCTGGTTGCCTGCAGCTTATAGGGGCTCCACAGTACCTTAGTGCCAGCTGAGTATCTCTGTCCAGATGTGTAACAGTCTTTTCTGCCAAGGCTCTTTCAGCCCTCTTAAACCCTAAAGGACTGTTTGTAGGCCCGCACAATTTCCACTCTCACATCTATAATTTTACAACTTTAATGCACTATATGTTCAAATGTTTGTAGATGTCAGCTCATGCCACGTTTCTTCTGAAATGAAGGAAATTAAAAGGGGTTTTGTCCTCCCTTTGCTACAGTAACAGTCTCTACTTTCCTGAAAAGGCTTAGATGGAACTGGATGGCTGGAACATTGCTATGAGGGTTTGATTGCATTTAGCCATAAGCGCATCAGGTACTGATGGATCACAACCCAGTTCATCCCAAAGGTATTACTGCAAAAAGAACAGTTTCACTGCTCCACAGCCCATTTCATACTAGTCTAGCCTAAGCTTGGCTTTGGTCATGGCGGGTCAAGTGAAGTTACTTGAGAGCCTGACCATGGCTTTCTCTGGAGATTATGTGAACTGTATGTGCATACAGTTAAACACCAATGTTAGCAAGGGGTGCACCTTAAAATAGATGAACAGTCACTGACAGCATTTACTGAATAAAGTCTTGATATTAAAAGGACTACTCCAGAAACTAATGGGGGTTTTCCACTGACTGGTACCAGCTCAGTTCGGTTCAACTCTACTCACCTATTTGCTTTTCCATTACTAAAATCTGGTACCTGGCACCATTCTTGTGGGGGTTTTCCACTGACTGGTACTGGCTTGGTTCAGTTCAGTTCGGTTCTACTCTGTTCAGTTTGGTTTCAGACCTACAGTTTTCCATTACAATTAAAGTACTGCCTTCATGTAACTGGTTGCTATAACGACCACCAATCAGTCACCCCCAGTCTGTACACGTCATCATTTAGTATCGGTTCAGCACGCTTGGATCTTCAGCCAAGGTGGTACCAAGAATGGTACCAGGTACCAGATTTTAGTTAAGGAAAAGCAAAAAAAAGCGAGTAGAGTTCAACCGAAACAAGCTGGTACCAGTCAATGGAAAACCTACGGTCCGAAACCAAACTGAACCAAGTAGAACTGAATTGAACCGAACCGAGCTGGTACCAATCAGTGGAAAACCCCCATAAATTTCTGTCTACCATATCTTTGATTGAGTACCATGTTGATGCATTTCCGTGTCTATAGAGAATGTCTACAGAACAGAGAACCTGTTTGTTGTGATAACAGTAGTAACAGAAACTGAAGGGAACATGCAACAGATCACTAAAAAAGTAGGTCACTAAAAAACCTAGGTTACTAGCCTTGGGTCCAAAAGATTAAATTTTACAGAGTATGTTTCAGATATTTGCAGTCTGGAGTGAGATACTGTTGATTTACACTTTGACATACATATTAAACAATGGAATGATGATGCTGCTTTTCATTAAAGCAGGATGTTGGATTATTTGCATTTGATGAAAGACTGATGAGAAAATAAACACATGCAGAGCCAGGCTTTTATTTCCTTGTCTTAGAAATATTTTATTTGTTTTCTTGTTTTAGAAATAATTATTATGGGGCAGCAGACCAGTTTCTACAGTAAAAATTTATGTGACTGTGCTGGTGATTCTCAAAACAGAAAACATGTATATGTATACTACAGCAAACTCTTGACAATTGCGGGGTTACGTTCCAAGAGCCCGCGCAAATAGTAATGTACTTTACAGTGTACACTGAACTCCCGCAGTGCTAGAATGTAAAATACCGATGTTACCCCTGTATAGACTGTACTGTAATTTATGCACACGTGTTTTCTTTGGTATGCACTGTCGTTTTCTTTGGTATAAGCAGGTAAATACTGTAATAAATTCATTTTATTTAAAGTAATAAAAATACAGGGAGAACAAAAAGAACAAGAAGAACAAAATGAAAAACACGAGAACACTGGAGACTCACCAGCAAGGAAAAATAAATAGCGTGGCTACTTTCAAACCTCTCACCTTTGATTACAGCAGTATTTCATCATCCAAGGACGCGCTTTCTTTGTGTTCTCTGGAGAGTGCCAAAAATGTAGTTA
>JBBPCX010000135.1:13417053-13429814 GCA_037974365.1 Hydrocynus forskahlii
TGTGTGTGTGTGTGTGTGTGTGTGTGTGTGTGTGTGTGTGCAGTGTGTTTATCCTGCTGATAACTCTAATGTAACCTAAATTAAACAAAAGCAGCCTCCTGGATTAAATCATTCAGACTATGTTCAAAGGTTCAAAGGCAAGCTAGAATATTATTCATCCATCAGTATTATGCATTTATACATCTTTATTCATGCAGCACTTTCCATTCCTTTCCATTACAGGCCAAATTTCAAAGAGTTTAAATCTCTATTATAAAATACATTCAAATATGTGTCAGGCACTCATTCCTGACATCTTACATTTCTTTACTCATAAAAACAAATGTTCTTAAATAGTTCTTGGCTCGGACATTCTAACAAAAAACAAACTTCCCGTGGTAAAGGACCTTCATGAGATTCTTAACACTCCCGTATCTCATGTTTCTTTAAAGAACCATTCATCAAGGAACTGTTGTTTCTCAGTCACTGAATGATTTTGGCGGGAATCACTGACTGAAAATCAGCAGTGATGAGTAAAATGCTCTTACTGTGTCCCTCACACTAAACCTGCATAATAAAGGTTATTTGCAGCTGTGCACAGACAAATAATGAGTGAGTGGGGTAAAACTGAACATGGTTATATACATGTATACATGTGCACATACACTCATACAAAACTTTTAGTTGGTGTAGAACATTCGCAATATGTGGAGCTTCTTTGAATCATGACAAAAGCGTCTTCATCAGTCCAAAGAACTCTCTTCGGCAACTTTAGTGAACACAAGCAGTATGAGCTTTTCTCATCTCTCTTTCAATGACTGTACACTTTGGGCGGACAAATATTATAAATAAAAAGTTATGATATTAAAATATGAAGAAATTATATGTTCTTTTGGCCCCGCTGTCAAATGTGCAACATGCAAGAAAGCAGACAAAATAAACTATGATACCTGGAATTTTCAGCTTCTTAAAAGGTGTTTTTGTTGCCACTCATCTGAAATCCCCTTTACTTTGGCCACATTCCATAATTTTAATGCCTCCCTTGATGACATTCAGACGATCAGAAGTGGGCCGGTCAGCGCTGAATATGAAGGGTTGTTTCTTGCCGTATTCGTAGCTGGTAAAAGCAGGCAGCCGTGCCCCAGGGGTGAATGGGTAATTACTTTAGAGTCATGAAGGGCAAATGGAATGTTTACTCTACCCTGGGGTCACCACGGTGATGGGCACGCTCCCTGAAGCCCAACAGGATTTGCACTGGGCCCACTTTGTTTTGGTTGTCGCCTTTTAAAAGCCAATTACCCTCTCGCAGAGGCACGTTTACACACAACATTTGCTGTAGATTTACAATGTATTTGTTCCATTGCATCAAGCAGCAGTAAATAACGGGATCACGTCATGTCAGTCTGGGTATCCTGGCCGCAGGCTGTGTGTTCATTGCACTGGACACCTGATGTGAAAATGTGAAAATAATATGTAAGTGGTATTTAAGTACACTCGTCATATATAAGTTATTATGGTCAGCTGCTCTTAAAGTATAGGGGATGACTGGTCAAAGTCACTTTACTGTAAACATCTTTTATGGAAGTGTTTTTTACACTTGAAATGAGCACTGCTCCAGAATGAGGTCTGAATCCCTTTGTTTTTGTTTAAATGATCCTGTTCTGACAACTGTGCTGCTTTACTTGGCAGACAGTAAGACACTACTTCCAAAATAAAGCCTGTGCATTTGTAATCTCACTTCCTGCCTCTACCTCTCAAAACAGGTTTATCAAAGTATTCAGCTGTGTGACAGAGCATTGAGCATCAATAGAGCATCAAACTTGGCCACATTTGACATATCTAGTCAAAATGCCTTTTAATGTATTGTCACATAATAATAATTCTATTTTAATCTACAATATTATAATTGAGGGTCCTGGGGTAAACTGAATTAACTGTTGCAATTTAATGAAAGATTTTCTAGGAATCCTGTAGATATTCCCAAAAATCTGATACTGACATTTTCCATAAGGACAGTTTCCATAAGGAAATTATTAACTTAAATGCAGTGCAATGATCAATGGGCAACATTTCTAAGCAAAATTACTTCTCCTATCAATATTGCTTAAACTTTAGAGGGCATGAACTTTCCTCATAAGTGCAAACACCATAGCAAAAGCATGACATTATAGTTCGAAGATAAACCAAAACCTCTAACCCATAATTTGTCTCATCTCTTCAGTACACACATCACTTGTGCTCTGAGACACCATGTCAAACTTTCGTATCTTCTTCAAACAAATCTCCTCAGCAAAACCTTATGGTTCATCCATGCTGGTTTGGGGTGATGTCATGGCTTTCCACTAGACCTGCTCTGTGAAGAATCATCTGACTAAATTAGAAAAATATGGGTGGATGAGGGAAGCCAAGATTCCGCCTCAGAGATTCAATCTGATTCAACCCCTGAAAGAGCTGGAAGTATAGGATGATACTGTAACATCCAGTGGGGGTTGCCACCTGAAAGCTGGTCTTGTTGAGAGAGGCTGAGATAAATGCTTTAGAGGAAGAGATTGGTGGTGGGATAGCACTGCTTCCCTCCACAACAAAGTGCCCATGTACCTCCATTTCCATACCGGCTCACCGGGAGAGGGTGGACACACATCCGTTGGATATGAAGCTGTGAATGATATCTGCATCTGCCCACAGAATGGAATAGATTTCAGACTTTACACTCTCTGTTTCTGAGTGTTAAAATAAACATAGAATGCACAAAGTAAAGGAGAAAGGGAACATTTTAAATACCCTTTCTGACAGGATACATTTTCCCAATATACGTCTATTAAAATGTTAACACAGGATGCTTGTATTGTTTCTGAAATATTAGCAAGGGCAAAGAGGTCTATGTTTAAATTAGCTTGAATGTTTCAGCGCTGCTGCCGACCAGTCAGAGTGTCCATGCCCCTAAACATCTGACCTGGACCACAGTGACGAGTGCAGATGTCGCTTCTACAAAAACTTGTAGAAGTCCAAGAAGAAGGCCTTCACCAAGTACTCCAAGAAATGGCAGGATGAGGAGGGCAAGAAGCAGCAGGAGAAGGACTTTGCCGCCATCAACAAGAGCACAGAGCAAATGAAAAAGGTGGACTGTTTTCTTTTACACCATGCAGGTGACCAGGTGTATGTGCATGGTTTCCATGGAGCATAGATGACACTACCGTGCACTGCAGGAAGAAAGCAAGCTGGTGGAGGCAGCGTGATGCTCTGGGCGTTCTGATAAATAAAATAAACAGGACACGACAGTAGTATTTAATAACATGTGAATTTGCATTATATTGACATATTCTGAGGTTACTTTACAGTTCATTTATTGTAGCTAAAAGGCCCGCTATCTTTACAGACACTGGAATCTTTACTATAATAGATTCAGACAGGACTAAAATCGCAGAGGTACTCTGGTATTAATTACATTACCACAGCATCATGAGTGTTGACACTATGAGCTCAGCCTGAGATGACTCATTCAGTTAGCTGCAGCTCATCTCTGGGGCATGATGTATGGTCCTGGAGCATTCTCTCCATAGGGGCTGCGTGTGTGGGGCAGAGAAAGGGCCACACATTACCATGCTGGTGTAGAGATCACGATCAGAAGGGCAGGAGTCACGCTCCAAACGCAGCTTTCAGAGGTCCAAGCAAAACATGTTTACAAGACCACTGCTAATGCACAGTTTATGCACTGTACTTACAATCCCACCATAACCACCGCATCTACAGAGCCACCTGCAAGCAATAGTGCTGTGATTATTTGAAAACATTCTCGAGAGGTACAGCAGATTTAAAATAAGGAGACATTTGAGGCAGACAGCCTTTGAAACATACAGAACTTCATTCCGGCTTGTGAGCTCTTGGCCTGACTGTGTCCACTGTCTTGTGCCCAGAAATACTGATTTCCCCCATTACGCTATTTATTTTTCTTTCATTACAGGACCTGATGCTTCCTGCACTCCAGTACACTAAACTTATAACTTTATAATTTGGACTGGCTGTGTTTGGAGTGATACTGTATCCGGACAGGTCTGGAATTCAAATACATCTGACCTGTCTCAAACATAAATAAACTCAAAGAAGCACAGGACCAAACAGTGTTTAGTACTCGCTTGCCTTCACTGAACAAGCTATGCTGGACTCATAGTGCTCCAGAAAGAGGACATATTTTTGGCCATTTAAGTGCATAAAGGCGCAAAAGCCAGTGTGAACAGGCTTCATCCAGGTGTGTGTGTGGGAGAGAGGGAGAGAGAGAGAGACAGAGAGAGAGAGAGAGAGAGAGAGAGAGAGAGAGAGAGACAGAGAGAAAGAACATTTTATATGGAATGCCTCTGCTTGGGAAAACACTTTTTTCCATGCATGTAGTGGAAGTGGGGGGAATGAAAACAACATGGAATGAATGGTGGGCTTTAGAGAGTGAGCAGAGCCAGAGGCTAAGTCTAATCCACAGTGCCTCAAGTTGTCTGTCCCTACACACACACACATTTGTTGCTTTTACTATATTCATGAGGACCACTGACATCTATTGACTTAATACTGTAATACGGTATCTCAGTAATGCTACAGCTATACCTAAACCTAACCATAACCATTACCACAGTAACCAAAAGGCAATCTCTGCTCATTTAGTTTTCCTAAAAAAAAAGTTGTATTTGTGGTGAAAAAGCATGTTTCCCTGTGAAGACTAGCAACATGCTCCCATTTCTCTAGATCTTCTAGTATGCTTTGCATTATGAGGACATCACGAAGAATTAAATATATACACACGCAAACTGTCTTGGATACTGCTCCAGGTCTGAGCAAACAGCCCCACCAGCAGAACAGAATGTGTGTTTAAGAATGAAATGCAATCAACAATCAGTAATCCAGGTTTATAACATATTATACATTTCCCTGACAGTTCTCTGTAAAACAAGAGAGATCAATGAACGAATGTAAGGATGATATTTCCTGAAATATTATTCATTCTCACACTCTTTCACTAGACCTGACCGTTAGTGGAACGCTCGATTATCCCCCAGAGGGTCCAGCCAGCTCTCGTGAGGGTCCCTACGAAGGGGAGTGTTAATGTAAATGTAAGCTGACATGGCTCATTGCAGAGTGCAGTTCATAAAGCTTCTCTCTGACTGGGAGGAAAACAGCAGTGCTGCTCTGCTCTGACCTAAATACATAGCCTCACCTACGCATGCTGGAAACAGGAGCTCCTCGAAGCGCATTTCTGCAGAACATACACCCTGAGTGGAACCATATGAGTCCACCTCTCTCTGCAGAGAGAGCAAACTACACAGTGCTGTAGCCTGCATGAACAACAACTGGAAAAACAGCTGGAGTCTGCAGCTCTAGAATGCAGGTTTGAATTTGACAGTCCTAGTAAACACAGCTGACCAACCTGATATTGGGAGTGAGGTGGCGTCCCATTCACTTATGCCAGCACTGAGTACTTCACTTCACAAAAGTCTTGTGGAAAGCTTCATGCAAATTTCAAAAAGGCAAATGCTCAGGAAATAGTTAAAAGAGAGACAACAAAAAATGCAGCTGTATTTCCCTCTTACCCTGAAAGTAGCTGCGTGAATTGGCCGCATGTTGGGGTTTTAAAGGTTCTTTAACTCTGCTTTGAGCTGCAACCCTAGCAGAAGGCTATATCTACAAACTAGACTTAGGCGTGCAGTTCACACAATCATATACATTACTTGTTACCTGCATTAGCTTTGTAGCAAAATCAAGGTCTAAGCAAACATTTGGTGAGAAATATGGTGAGCAATAACGCATGGTGTGTAATGACACGCTATGTGTAAAAATAAATAAATAACGGCTATGAGTGGGAGCACAATGGAAGAAAAATAAATGAAATACATAAAACAAATAAAAATAGTTCCTCTTTTATCTCTCTCTCTGCTGTGACTTTGCTAGGCTTCCTGATACAAAGATGCTTCACACCACAGAGAGCAGTGTGACATGATCACACGCTGAGTTTCTCTGTTCTGATATTCCGTTTGTTTGAAAGCAGGTTTGCTGCACCTTTGCTTGGTGGTATTTTAATATGATATAGAACCCTCAGTGTGGAGAGAGATTATGTTTTCAGCTCGTTCCACAGCCCAGTGCACTGTTTACATACTTGTGAAGCCACTGACAGATTGCTGTCAGAAGATATGGGAATCTGAAGCCACTATGCTGGCATGACTGCTGCATGCCCTGAGGGATCAGGACTACATGCATCTGTGGAACCCTGAAATGCCTGACCATCCCAGAGAGGCTGTGAGGCGCCAGTGCCAACAGGAGATGTAAAACTGCATTTTTATACATCAGTTTTGACTCTTTGCAGAAAACATTCAGTCCTCTGCTACGATTCCCTGTCCAGAATGTACTGTTTTTATCATAAAACTACTAAAACAAAACAACAAAATACTATTAAACACTTACTAAACAGTATCTTAATACATTGCATCCTATTAAGATATATACTAAGATGCTTTTTACACCATTTGACATCAACTGCACTATATATTTGTGAAGATTTCATGATGAATCTCTGATAGAAATGGTGCAAATGTGGGCAATTTGGAATTTTAAGGAGATAAGGCTTCGTTATGACACCATTATGCTACTAAATAATACGGACATTTTCACTTTTAAATGTACATGCCCCCTTTCCCTCCCTCATGTTCATATAACAAGCATACACATAATGCTTGATATTCAGAAGCATTCAAAGACAAAACTGTGTTGTTCTGTCTCAGTCTGGTGTGTCTGCTCTTTTGTTCGGCCTGTCCTGGTGGATTTGCTCAAGTTTAACACACATGTACGCATGTGCACAGAAGCACTCTCATGCACGTGTGCATGCTTGAGTGCTTCAGGGACACTGCTGTCTATAGGCCTGCATGACAAAAGCTCCTCATCATTACTCATAGGTGACATTCAATTTGTCATCATCACATTCCCATCCATGTAGTAATACCCACATCCACCCCATTCAGATGCAGCAGATTTGCCCTCAGGGGGGTTGTTGTTTTTAGCATATGAGAACCTCCCTGTCTCTGCAAGGAGCCATGATAAGCCATTTGGTCATATATGCTTTCCTGTGTTTTGTGTTGTCAGGGCATTTGTTTCACTGTTTATTTGCAGTTTCATAGAACACATGGGTGTCAACATAAACATCATAGCTTTAATTTAATTCCCGACAGCATTTCGTTCTTGGAGAACAGCTAAAACCTATGATACAGCAGAACGGAGACACATTTCTTCATCTATGAATCCCATATCTACAAATAGATGCACATCAAACACTGCTCTTTGAATTAAATGCATTTTGAAATGCTGAAAGAAACTTTCAACTCAATTTAGATACTTAAGATGACTCGACTTTATAGTGGTTTTACTACTTTCACTCCTGATAATCCTCTTTTGTTTCTCTAACTAACTTCATAAAACCTTTCTTTACACTATTCCTTTACACTAGCTGCATTTGTAAAAAACGTATTGAAAAATGGTACAAAAATATTTGTGTAAATTCTTTTAAAATCAACTTTTAAAACATTCTTTTGCGTGATTCCACGGGAGGATAAAGGGGCATTTACCTGGCACTCTTATCCAGAGCTACTTACAATCAGTGGTTGCAGGGACAGTCCACTGGAACCACATGAGGGTTAAGTGTCTTGCTCAAGGATTCAACAGTAGAAAGTGTGGTGTTTTGTCCACTAGGCTACAACCACCCAGATGAATGCCTAATGTATCGTTAAGAACTAGGTGAACTAGGTACATTAAGAAATAGGTGTAGTGATTCTCAAACTGGTGACCGTTGCCTCATGGGAGACCACAGGGGGATACTTAGCGGACTGCAACATTTTAAATTTTGTTAGTCTATTAAATCTGCCTTTTGGGACTCTTTGTGTGTTGCTATTTCCTATTATCACCCCTCACCCCCCTTTCTTTAATTTATTTTCCACATCAAGCAGGATGATTAATTTGAAATAACACTATGTTATCTCAGGGCTTTATTAGGTCAGTTTGGAATTGGAGTAGATGGGGAAAAGGAGAAGAGTGTGATGAATATAGAGACAGTGTGACTCATCTATTTGGTCCAGTCTGCTTCACTCACACAGCTACAGCTGAGGGCAAAGAGGTTGAAGACCCAAGTTGACTCCAAAACTCATACACACACACACACACACACACACACACACACACACACACAAACATACATGCACACGCACACAGGCATGCAAACACACAAGCACACACGCTCACAAAACTTTACTCAAGAAGCAAATTAGCTTCATATTTCTTTGGTTCACTGCCTTCTTAGGCGTAAACAATGAATTTTAACATTTATTACTATGAATTATTTAGTTACTACTATCAAGTTAATATATACATTTGGCAGTTAGGAGAACGAGTAAGGAAAGTATGCAACAATTGCTAGGTCTAATGAGTAAAAAAAGAGCTTTCATTTTAAATAAGGGCCATACAAATTTTATGCAAATTGATCTTTTTATCCTCAGCCTGCAAGTGTGTTAATGATTGGGAGTTTCAACAAGCATTTCAGAAAAAAATCTAATTAAGCCTACATTCACTGTGCAACATAACATTTTGTGGTTTGAAATGTTACACCACTGAATTGTTGGAGCGTTTTGCAAATTAGGCAGATTGGCAGCAAATCAATGTTACACTAATGTTACATTCAGTACATGAGAAAATGAAACTGAATTATCCCAACAGTGTGACCTCTTACATGTATGTAAAAAAATGACTATAACATGAACAACATACTTAAATACATGTGACAAAAAATGCTAGAATTTCACACTGAGTTCAACGGGATGTAGGGTAAAAATCTGTAAAGCTTGTCTTTGTGACTATTGCTGTGAATGGTGCATTTTATCATTGTCCCAAGAAAACCATGCATCTTAATTCTTTGGATATTTATTTTTCTGCATCATTTGAACACAGCAGCTGCCCTTGACACTGTGTGAAACTGTCAAAATGAATGATCCAAAAGAAATAATCCAAAGTCTCTTTGAATAAAATGCTTAACTTTGACTTACAAGTAAAGAATATTTACGTTGTCTGTTGTAACATTACTGAAGAGATACTGGTTTTCTCTGGAGAGTGACATTTCGTTGGTGGAACAAATTATTTTGCATTAATTTGCATTGGACATTTGCAAATTACACTAAGTCGACACATTTTTTGTTTCTGTCCAGATAATTGTGTAGGTGAGAGAAAGAAAATGTAGGCTACTTGTTTTATTGCAAATGTTCTATTATAAACTGGATAAGATTGTAAGTCCAGTAGAGATTACTGGCTAACAGCACAGGTCCCTGATGGGTAGAAAAAAGGTAGTTTGCTGGTTTAAGGAATACACTGGCTGCATATTTCTCCTGGGGGGATTAGGCTGATGTGTGATTCACTAGTCGAATAAGGCAGCACTCAAAAGGGACTGGCAAAATGACCATGTCCTGACACTGAGCGATATTTCCAGCCCATGCAGCCATCCAGTATGTAATATATATTATGCCTTTTGTCCACATTCTCTTTGGCCTTGAACCGAGTGATAGAGCAGACCACTTAAAGACCAGCGCTGTGAAAGCGTAGAGGGTTTTGTTACGCTAGGCCAACATCTCTCCCTGATTTTTATTTATTTCGTTTTTTGCTGTTGTGGTAACCTATTATGCTGCTGACAGGCTATATCCCATATGATGGACGCCCCTTCAGAAGGATTTTGATGCCTGATAGAGCAAACCCGAAAGAAGAGGAGGAGGGTAAGGGAGGCAATCCTGACCCAGATGAGTGTCTGAAGTATTTTCCCCCCAAAAGGGACACAACGTCCAACTCTCTATCTATCACCCACCTTAGTCAGCTATTCCTCACCCAGTCACCCTCAAAGCTGCCACCATCAATCATAGCAGGTGCCTGGACACCCTCACATGAGGCCCAGCTGTGACATGAGCTGGTGGGGATGTCTCAGAAGACTGATGGACAGTTTAAGAAGCGAAAGACATCAGTCGACAGCATTGTACACACAAACGTTATGCTACACTGCCAAAGTAATAACACCTTTTGTCCCTTATGGCAAGTCTCAAGGCTCTTGTAACACATTTAAATGACTCTATGAGGAAACTAACATCAGATGTATCAGTTGTATGAAGACAAAGTACTACATTTCAGATTTATGACCTCAGTGTCAAAATGCACAATGTATGGGACAAAAGATTTGCTGTTTTTTGGACAGTCTGTGGAAAAAAGTGTGTATTGATTTGAATAGTATTAAATGTATTGATTTCAAATAAGTGATGAATAGATAATACAAAATCATTATGTCATTTATCTGTGCAATTATCACTAATCAATGCCATGTAATGGCTCTACTGTAGCCACATCCCTTTGTTCTTTTTTGCATGCCTGCATAACATGCGCAGCCTCACTGATTTTGTTCTATAATCAGGCTTGGCTTGACTTTATCTCCAGCCATCTACTTTGAATTTCCAGTCCGACCGTTTGAGTTCATCTAAAGCATTTCTGACAGCATGTGGCATGTTAGCTGATGTGCACTGTCCTGAATGAATTGCAGATAAGCTAAAGTTGGTGTTTTCGGACATGGTTAGAGGCAGGCAGGGTACAGGGCTGCTCCTTCAGTCCATTGTCCAGACAACAAAATGAATCATCTGTGGCAAAACACAACCCTATATTAGCATCTAAATACAGATTTCTACCGCCCCCAGGGGCTGAGTCACATTCAGAAAAGGAAGTTGGGATTTATAAATGATGGCCATTACACAGAACTGGATTACGGAGGTTGGATGTCAGTTGGCATATTTGTTGTAATGAGCCTTTAATGAGAGATTATAAATTCAAATGGCCAGTTAGTGGTGACCTAATGATCTGAAAGACATGTCTGGTTTGTCGTGGTCTGCAATTAGAATTAGTTTTATTAGAAACTAATTTTATTAGTTTGATGAGTTTGTTTCTAAGAAAACACAAAAACAACAAAAACAAAAGGTCTAGCATTTTAATCAAAGGGACAAACTAACTGGAGCAGACCATCTTATGCTAATGTTTCTATCCAGTGCGCCCATTTCTGTAATCCAGTTCTAAACAAGAAAATGATCAGGTCTTTCTTTTGGGAGAAATCTTAGTGACTAACACTGGATATAATGTAGAAGATACAAGATGGCTTTGAATGGGTCATGAAACAACAGTGTTGAATATTGGAATTTAGAAAATGAGCCCCATCCAATCACAAGTATCTCAGTGATTTTTGATTAAGACAAAATACAGGGCAGCCAGTTTTATTAGAGACCATATTACATATATGAGGCACAGTAACAAAAACAGGCTGGCATAAAAAGAATTTGGAAAAAATACGTAAATGCGAACTATGACGTTTTCATCAAGAGAGTGCAAAACAGTCAGGCAATTAGATGGCAACAGACTAATAATTATAAGAACATAAAACAGGTTAAGAGGCAAAAGGAAGTCACCCACACGATCAGTCTGGGGAGATTCAGCAGCTAATCTATGCTAATTTAAAAATTCTCTATTGCTTTTAAAGGGTCAGATCAATACAGATGCCATGTCTGGTTGTAGAGGGATTAGGGAGCATCTCAGCATCGTGCACAGCTTTGGCCATATGGCTCTGGGTCAGCAAGGTAGAGAGAGACAGGTCCTCTGCTGGGTTCCACCTGCCCCCAGCTCAGACTCAGCACTAGGTTGAACACATCTGGTCATTAGTCCTCAGCTGGTGAACCAGGCATTAGCACGTGCAATTCCCTTAGCGAACGGCGCACATATCTCTCCGATGAGCCAGCCCAAACACCTAACACCAGACACTAGCATGTTACAAAGCAAATATGAATCACAACAATGCCTTAGAGGTGTGTTTGTGCAACACAATGGAATTAAATCCAAAGTAGTGTTTTGGCTCTGTTATGTTTGGGCCAACTCATGAAAAGAATGCACAGTCAGCAAGGCCTCAAAGGACTTTAAGAGCGCCTCCTTTTAGAAAATGATATCTGGCTATTCCATAGACATGAGCAAGTGTAACACAACGCTGCCAGGCTCACAGGAGCTCCACTCGACATGTTTTATACATCCCTGACATACTTTCCACTCCACACAGTCGAGAGCATCAATCAGGACCGGTCAGGGCTTGCTGTGTTGTAGAAATGATTTGTTGTCCTCCATTTTTCACAAGGTTGTTTGTGGCATTAATTGTATTCCCCCCCTCCCCGCATTTTACCAAAGGCTGAGAATGCTTATGTAAATGAGAGCATTCTGAATCTGATACAAAAAAAATAAAACCCTTACCCCATCCCTTCCTAACTTTGTCTTACCTTCTGACTTTCTTTAACTGGTGTTGTTTAGGTGTACCGAGCGTGCAGTATCTTGGCTGAACTGTGGATGTTGACTTAAGTTTAGCTTTACAGGTCTAAGCACTGATGTACGTCGCTCTGGATAAAAGCGTCAGCTAAATGCCGTAAATGTAAATGTAATGTAAATGATACGATGGTGGTATTGCTGTGCCCAGACTCATTCCAACTGATTTGTGTCTATGCAGTATGTTTATAAAAAGTTAAATCTGAGATTACTTTTAAAATTCATTATAAATACAGGCTGCTGATTATGGTGCATAAAGTGGTAGTCATTCAAAGCTAAAAATGCTTAAAAATAAGGCAGATTCTGCAGCCTAACCCCCACTCCCAAAACGTCTGAGACTAATTGTGTGTGTGTGCATGTGTGTGTGTGTGTGTGTGTGTGTGTGTGTG
>JBBPCX010000135.1:13449058-13460812 GCA_037974365.1 Hydrocynus forskahlii
TGTGTGTGTGTGTGTGTGGGGGGGGGGGGGTGTCAGCATACAGGTGGGTCAATATTGACCAAGCAAAATGAGGACATACCTCCCAATGTCACCCGCAGCCCACAATGGTGCAAAAGAGGGAGGATGACAAAGAAGAGTGTGTTGCCTCTGGCCCACATGGAGGGAGGGGTGGGGTTCAAAGAGTGGTGCGTTTGTTTGGAATGCTCACACCGTCTTCCTGTTGGAGGCTGAATAAAAACAGTGGAACGGCAGACAACCAGATGTGCATGATCTCACACACACACACGCACACAGCTTATATATTGTATATGCACACAGCCATTGTTTGTTTAGCTAACACTTTTAATCACTGGTGGCTTAAGTCTTTTAAATTTAATGTGTAAGATTTCTGCTCGATGGTTACAAAAACACACGTGTATGTCATTGCTGTTAAAAAGAAACGATGGATCTCAGAAATTGTGAATGTATGGGAAAAGAAAAAAAACTTTGTTGCTGAATTTATTTTTACTCCAAGCAGTTTTGGACCATTTCTGTTGGTTCTTACCTCACCTAAAGTAAAGAGCATCTGATAGTTTCAAATGACAGAAGTAATACCTCCCCCTAAAATGTATTTGGGGACTAGTCATTTTTTGTCAAACTAATAAAGATTTGCTTCTCACAACCTGCAGTTTAACACAGTGGAAGATAGCAGAGGGGTCTGAGAATAGTACTGATGTACAGAAAGTCTGCAAATGTATGGATATGGTGATCAAATTCAGGACAGGATCATTGTCCTCTAGTAAAAACTGCAGCCTCATTCACACTGCCCTCTTCAGCAGTCTACAGTGTTTGCTTTGCTTTGGAAAGAACAACAGGAAACAGGAGTGAAAGGTGGTTGACCTTTTGAAGCAGAGCAAAATGCAGTTTAGTGCTTGCAATAGACATGCAGAGAGGCAGTGGCCTTACAGGGCTTGTAAGATGCAACAAAACTGCTTTTTATTGGGCTACAATGGGTCTGCAAGTCAGAGGCGCCTAGGCAACATAATGAGGCCGTCCCAGCCCATTGCCATGGTCAACCAGCCTGTCAGTATAGTGGACACTAACTATCTTACCTTTCTACATCCACAGGTCAAATCCATCAGCACCAGAAATATAAAGTCATTATATTCAACTTACATTCTGTACTGACTGTGTTGTGAAATGATGAAATCTTTGCAAAAACTAATAACTTTTAGACAGATTACATAAACAACAACCTTTAAATCCTAATAAAATATCTTCTAGCATAGTATCTGCACTTTGGACTGAATTTTTCATATTGCACCGTACTTTTGTTAGCATGATATCTGTGACTTTTAAGGGTTAACCATGCAAAAGTAGGGGTCACAGTAACACACAGACACCCTGCAAAGACCCTCAATTTAATGATGATATACATCTATAATAAAGGGTTAACAAAGACCCACATCTGAGGCCTGTAGGGGTTTGGGGTTGAGGTATAATTCATCCCCCTTTTTTGACTTTACTGCTTTTCCTAATGACTTAAATTGTGCCCAATTAAGCCAGGCCTAAACTGCAGCATCCAGCATGCAGCCTAGTCAGTGTTCTCCCTGTGCAGAGCCACTGAGGCATGTGTTCAATTAGCTGGTTATAAAAGACTGTAAGAGAGCGCTTCTCTAAGGAATGTTAATGATTAGAAGGATCTCGCGCTGGGAAACGTCGTTAACCGTTTCTGAGTATTGTTGAATGTGAGCACACCTATATTATTCCTTTTGAAGTCTAACACAGCTCGGGGATAATATTCATGTGTGGGAACCTAAAAAAAAAAAACACGATTTTTTAGGTCAGTTGCAAGTAATAGTGCTTCTGCTCAACTTTCATTTCTGTGTTGGGTTAAAGCCTAAAATTCCGAAGCCAAATCTTCTGTAAATGTTATGTATAGTAATAACCAGGTCCAGTAAAATGTAACAGTCAGGTAAGTGCACACACATGTCAGATAAGCAAAACTGCATCTTTAGCATCTTTCCATCATTTCCTAACCGCTCCTCAACTGCTTCTTCATGGTGCCCCTATACTGACGTCACAACTCTCCTTTAGACTTTAATTGTTGGCAAACTGCCCTGTTTGAGCGTATGTGCTTGGACTGACCCCTTGGCCCAAGTGTATGTGTGTAGACTGCCACATAGTCTTTGTGTAGTTATAGTGTGCCAATATAAAAGGGCTTCCTGCTCTTAACAGCCTGGGGATGTGTGTGTGTCCACCCCCCATTGTTCACTGCTCTTTACAGCTATGTGAGAGGACGTCAAATATAGGCTGAAATACGATGTTCCATCTTATATTCCAGTACAGTCTCGGAGGGTTAAAAGCCCTCATGTAACTGTATGTGATAGCATAAATCAGTCTCCCAGTCTTTCCCCCAAGTACTGAAGTTTAACCGTATTCATGAAACCATTTCTTGGAGACACTAGTGTGAAATTGCACCAGGCAATTTGAGTGACAGTTATGGAGTCTACATGGACAGCTAAAATAGCGAGTTTCATACATTTCACAGTGGGAGGCGGGCGTGAGGTGCATTTTCTGAGCTTGTTAATGGTTTGTACATTTTCACAGAGTTCCAATTCCAATCGTGTGTCAAATGATTAACCAACATAAAATCCATGATTAAGAAAATGGCCACACACATTTGGACTAAAAATGTAATCATTCATCCATGAGCTATTTGACATGAAGTCTTCTGTGTTTCCGATGATTATTTGAAATCTGCTCATGTGTGAAATTCTTTTCAACAAAGGCAACTGTGGTACAGCGTCATGTCATAGAGAATTTAGTTTGGGTTTGAATAATTACACACAATCGTCCGTGTTGTCAGCACACGGGTCAGCCTGTTCTGCTCGAGGAGATGCAGTAAAAGGGGTTATCCGAGGGTTATAGGATCCACAGTGCTGTTGTTGACTGACCTAAGTTTGTCAGCACCAATGTGGCTAAGTCAATATCAGAGCAACAGACACTCCATCAGTTGACCTCTTCCTACTCTCTTCAGGCGTAAAGAGCAGTTGTTACAGTAGAATGATGGTCTTTTATCCGCCTTTATGACTCCTTCTTTGTTGTGCTTGTGTCTTGATAATGGCCATTGGCAGGTCATTAAAGTCTTGAACGGCCTCACTTTTATAAGATGGTCAGCACACAACTAGGCACCGTCTTAAACAATAGCTGTGAACTGCAATAAACGGTGGCACAATGCAGGGGCTTAACCTTGTCTGACCACCTCTGTAATACTTGGCAGCATATAGTTACAGGGTGATTTCCCCAAGTCGATCATTACATAGTGAGACCTGACCTTTTCAAAGCAACAGAAAAATAAAATGAACTAAAGTCCAACCAAAACAAATCCTTGTATTTTCAGTTTTACATTAATAATTTTGAAAATGCCAATGCATGCTCGTTTTTAGTGTTGTGTTTCTTTTAGTATGAACGGGCCTAATAAATGGTACAAAAATCCACTACCTTCCATCAAAAGTTAAGAACGTTTAAGCCTTGTCCTGTAAACTCAGCCAGCATTTTATTTGGTCCGGACAGTGACGATATACAACATTATATTTTTTAAAACATGGGTTAAGATAATATTTTGAGCCTAGCACTGGCCAATATTGATCAAACTCAGTATCATAATATATTTTTCAGTGTTATGATTCAGCATGAATAAAATTAATGACCCTATTATTCCTGAAAAGTGGCACTCTAAACTGTCCTACAATGTCCTACAAACCTGACACAGCTTTTGTTTTTGTTTAATTTTGAATTTCCTCTCGTGAAATGATGTCAAAGGGACGCGTACCTTGTATCTGTAGCGCCATGACAACAGTTACATTGCTTATTAATGGAACAGGATGTTATATTTGTCAATGCTGCTAAAATTAAACAACAATATTGTTATGACGCCAAAATCAGTGATATATCATAAGGCCAATGTTCAAGCAAGGAGACTTGACCAGCCAACACACACAGAGAACCTGATTTATGACCAAAGTAAAAGCAATTGTCCATGTGACAATTGGCCCACATTATGTAGTTGAATTTAGGACACTGTCAAATATAGTCCACTCTTCTGGGACACAAGTCGATGCATGCAAGTCCTCAGAGAATGCACTAAACTGGGTGGCTAAGGAATGTAACTTTAGCACTCGCTTTAGGAGTTTTGGGCCAAAACAGTGCTGGAGCATGTTGATTATGGGATCCAGAGTTAGGACAAGTTAGGTCAAAGCGTCTGTTTTACAGTTCAAAGAGGTTAAAGCCAGGTGCGGGCTGCAGTTTGGGTCATTCTGAACATGAGTAAGCAGAAAGCGGCGTTGTTAAAAAAGGGGATGAGATTTATGACTCATTGGAGCTAAGGTACAACCAGAGGTCAGGGATGTGTGACCTGTGTTCTTTTATATTTCACAAGTATCTCAGGTCAACCCTGAACTGTGTAACTAGAGCCAGCGCTCCAACAATAGAGTTCAGATTGTTAGTTAGTGGTTAAGGCACAGGTTAATCACTTTGACAGATTTTGGAATTTTACACTACGTGTAGCAAAGGTTTAAAAATTAAACTTACCTCACCTAATTTGTGTATTGTGGTCAGGCTTCATCAGCCAGTGTGGAATTTCTCAAGTGTTCTAGGGAAAAGAGTGTTTGTATAAAGAGAGAGAGAAAGAAAAAAACAGACTCAAGGCTTTGCAATGATGACATAATTGGCACATTCAGTGTGTACAGACAAGCTTCTCCTCTCTGCTCAGTGGTCAAATGCTAAAATGGAAAAGCTGCTATCAACAGATACCACATGACAAGAGCTTCAGTTCAGGGGACAGGCTGTGGATTAGTTATACAAAACTGTTCTTTTCCTAGTACTACAAAAACTTAGAAAAACTCAAGCCAGTAGAAGCTCTTTTTAAGCGGCACAGAGATATACTCTACAATTAGGACTGCAATGATTAGTTGACCACACTGAAGTGTCATTTGTTTAAAAAGAGAAAGATTGCACAGATTGCTCTGTGGTGCTGTAGTGATACCAGCATCCAGTCTGTCAGATTGCAGTACACTGTAGGGAGTAATTGAGTAACATGGCTTCTGGGGTTTCTTCACACCATGAAAGAAGAAATGACTTGTTCCACAAATGGAATGATGGCAGTGTTGCGACAGTGGCCAAATGATAGGAAACGGCCTAGTTGATTAACAGTAGATTATCCAATTCATTGATAATAGTACATTAATAGGTGAATCGATAACAGCATATAAGTACTTCAGTTAATTTATTGATAGTAGATTAAAGGATTTGTTAACAATAGTACATTAAGTAGTTGATTAATAGTGCATTAGTAAATTAATCACCAGCAATAGGTGGATGACAGTACATGAATGATTTCACTGACTCATTGATAACAGTACATAAATGTCTAAATTAATTAAATGGTTAATTAAATCTACTAGTATGTTAGTAGAAATTAATTGATTCATAAATAATAGTGATTAATAGTAGATGAAAAAGTTCCTTGACAACAGAACATTAGTAGTGTATATTTGCTTAATAAAAATACTCTCATCAGTCCAGAGATCTGTTGGTCCATGACAATGGTTTCGCTTGTCCCACAGAAGACAGAGACAACTCAGCATTTTGAGACCTCCACCTAAAGACACACAAATTCTTTCTCAGCAGGATGTGGAGTTGTTTATCTCTCAAAGACTTGCTAATGCAAGGGAGTGTGAATTCTTTCTTCCTCTCACTGTGAACACAAAGGCCTGTAGTTCAGGCCCTGTCCTGCTGGGACTGAGCCTCTATGCCCTTGACTGCAACAATGGCTTTGTCCCCAAAAACCTGTATGACCATAATCCACATTACAAACCCAGTCATAGACGGCCTTCAAGCAGTTAGACATGCAAAGTTGCAGTTGAGCGATGTAACATTTTCATTCTGCTGTACAGCTGTGTAGAGAGGAAAATGAAAATAGAGACTGATGTTTGAGTGAAGATGTCCGCTGAAGACTGCATGACAGTTAAATTAGCCAGGCTGTAGAATCTGACACCTCTTGAAGACTTTAGAGGGGGTTTCTGTTTCATGAGCATGCATATCTTAGTTTGCAGTGAAATGGTCAGGGTTACTCATAAAGACCACCCTCGGAAGGAGAATTTGTTTTCATAACTTCCATCGTTTAGGAAACAAGCGGCCTGGACCCTCTTAACTGAGGCCAAACTTTAAGCCTTGTTTATTGAAACAACAGGAAGGCCTTCACCTTTCACACATTCTTCAGGAAGTTATAGTGATGATGAGGTCAACTGTCTCTCTGGACTGACTCTCTTGAGGTCAAAAAGTTGGCCACCGCATAAATGTTTTCCAGTGTCCTAATTCTGAGAAGTTAAGAAAGCATACTTTTGAATAAACACATTTGAGACAAACCTCCCAGTAGGGTTTTGTTTTGTAGCTTAAATCAACTGCTCTCAGTTTTTATGTTTTGGGTGAATAAATAACTGAAATAATACAGCCAGTAATAGTGAAACTTCCTTGTGGAAGTGGTGGATTCGGGTAGGAACTTCTCCTTTAATTCATATGGTAAATAGTCCCCCAGGTTTCATGTAGAGCCTTTCTTTAGGCACAGTGGCATGGACCTGTTGACGTCATTGTTGACTGGGAAGTGAAAGACTGATTTTAGCCATTCAGCTCTATATGGGAGGGAAACAGTCTGTAACTGCCCAAGGCTGTTTTTTGGTACATGCATGAGTAACTCAACAACTAAAAAATCCCAGGGTCGCTTTACAGTGAGACCTAACTGAGTTTTCTTCTAGCATGTAGCCATTCTCTTAAGTGGTTAAGACAGTGCTAGTGAGGCTTGCTTGAACTTGACAATGCTTTGTGCTGGTTCAGTTTGAAAAAAAGTGGAGAAGCAGCTTGGTAAAAATGACCAGTACCAAGGATTCAGATTTGTGCCAAGCATCATGCTTCAGTGTTTGTATCTGGAGTTCCAGAGGACACAGTTGACTGTAATCTTGCTAGAACAGAAGGGCAGGTCTCTCGCTCCATTAACACTCAGCTTCCTATTGAACAGATCTGTTTAACTGCTTGACAGAGCTCAACTACTAATGTTTTCCAAGCGTGTTGAGACACTATGTTAAATGGAAAAAGGGCTGCACAATGTATCATTTCTTAACGAGTTTTCCTACCAATCACAATGTTATTACTGTGTTCTGTGGGCATCTTGACCAATCACAGCTCCAGACAAGTGAAAGGTACTCATATAAACCAAACAAAGTAGTTTGGTCAAGTATTTAACCTTGCCATTTTGTTACTTTAACAGTGTGTCTTAATAGTCTGCAAGGGATATTACAATTGCAATATGGAGCACTTAGTCGGAAGAGTACTGTTTTTTTCATATTGTGCAATGTCTGGAATCATGCAGGAAAGAAGAGGTGTTTTTGGCTTTGGCCTTTCCAAATTAGTGGTGCGGTGCATCAGAAATAAACTGAGCATTTGTAATTAGGTTGCTAAATTAGGATTAGAAAACTTCCAGCAAAGCAAGTTCTAAAATGAAAGTTTCAGGTTCATTTGTACTCATTGAAAAAGGGACTTGAGAAGAAAAAGCTTTAACTATAGATACCTGAACACATAGGCTACCTGGCTGCTAGGAGTGGGAAAAGATGGCGGAAAGGAAAAGCTGTGGTTGAGGAGTTGGGTGGGGGGGTTAAGTCTTAGGCTGGGTTATGGGGAGTGGCTCTAAGCCAGAGCTCCACAGGAGTGGACTAAGTGCAGGAACCATCTGGTTGGACTGCTCTCCACTTCTCTCTTGTCTGCTCACATTCTCTCTCACACACTCAGCTGTATGCGTGATATGGGCATTGGTCAGACTGACATGCTTGGAAGGAAACGCAGCAGGAGGCCTGAGGATCTATTCTGTTGGATTTAGAAATGACAAGACTGGAAAATGTTACCCTTTAGGACATATAACCCAGACACCAATTTACAATAAGAAAGACAAAGGAGGTGAAAGGAACGCCACACTTCAAAGTTCTGTGCGAAGAGGTAAGGTCACATTATGAAATATTTAACAAAATTGAATTTGTTGAAAAAAAGAAGTTGTGAAAACAAGAAATACATTTGTTTTTCTATTTTTATGTACTATGAGAAATTATTAGCTTGCCTTTTTGGTATTTGAAGTGCTGCTTTCTAAAGTTAGAGAACTTTTTTGGTACTTGCTCATTATAAAGATTGGCCTGTATTTAAGTGTAAGTGTGGCATGAAGACATCTGTCTAAGGGCAGGCAGAGCTGCATAAAACATGGTGTGAGAGTGGTAAGGAGGTGTGTGAGTGACCGCTGTGAAACTGTGGGTAAATACCAGAGTGCTAGTCAGCTGCCTGACGAAACCTTGTCTGAGTACAGGTGTTCATTTTCTAACTGCAAGGACAGGCCTTTCAGCCATTTGGCCATGGACTAACACTGGCTGTCATCTTTTCTTACTTGTATCCATGATCAATGGTTTGTACAATGGGTCAGGAGTGCTGTCCTGGAGATTTTCTGTGATTTTAGCCTTCTCACATAATAAGACATGTAACTTTTTACAACAACAGTTTTTACAACTTCTACAACCAATTAACATGTGTTATTTTATTATTATTTTTTTAAACTGAATTTGTGCACAGTGTAGACAGAGGCCAGTGTTTATGGAAAAAAGATGTGGTCCAAAAAAGATGCATAATTTTTGTCTCTTACAAATGAATTCTGTCTTTACTGTTGGCTGCATAACTTAGCAAGGTTGAGGGGAAACCTTTCCAGTCTTCCCTCACTCTCAGAGTCAAAGCTACTTTTTGGGAAACAGTCCTAAACAGTAACGGGCAACAAGGCCTGTATTTGTTGGAGTAACTTTTTACTCCTGAACACTGAAGTGGAGAAAAGCTCTTAAACTGTGAAGTACTGGAACTTTTAGGGGCTTAGAGCTTGGGCCAGAAATCCTGTTCTAGACATTAAAGCCGTAGCCAGGTTCCCAGGGCTGCCTCTATTTTGCAAGGTTCCAAATCAAACAAGTCCTGGCAATAACATGGAAAAGCCATCAGCTCAAAGTGGCAGGGTTTTGACAGTTGTTAAGAAGTCACCTAAAGTATAAATGTGGACACAATTTGTCATGTCCTGTTTCATTGCATCGTTGAAGACTTAGTCTGGTAAAACATGGGAACAGACCTTGTGATGATGACAAACAACATTAAAAGAATGAATATTTTCTTAATATAAGCTTAAGCTAACTCCATTAACTGCTGTCTCTGAAACTAAAGTTCTGACTTATCTTTGCTATATATTCCCCTAAAACAAAATTTCTGAAATGAGTGAGTCAGAAAGGAGCAATTTGTTCTGCATGTGCAAGCATCACCGCAGGCATAGTTTCTCCCAAATCCATGAATGCTTAACATATGAAGAAGAATAAATCAGATACTAACTTTTTATTAACATTTTTACAGTTTTTTTTACACTGTATAAAACGAGTCCATTATTTTATGAGCATGCGGTATTCTCCCTCTCCACTCCAGTTACTCTGGACCCCCTGGGCTCCACCTCCAGTTCTGTCTGAGGACGATTCAGGCTCTCCGTGGGTGGATCTAAAAGATATGCATCTTGGCCTCTCAAAGCCATGTTAACAAGGGTTTCTACAAAAGAGGGGGATGTTAAACACTTACTGCTGGAGGTCCTCTATAGCTGGAAGGGGACCACATGCTCACATGCATGAAATGACTCACTGGGACACTGGTCTAAGCACTCCATGGACTATGTTTAAGTTTAAGAAGTAGTGCTGATGAGATCTTAGTTGAAAATTTGCATATGTTGCAGTTCAGTGTAATGTGTGTTGCTATATTGTGAATCCAATTTGTTTTGGAGAATAGAATGCGGAGTTGAATTTCTTATTCAAAGAAAGCGTGAGAAGATTATAAGGAAGATGAAAGACTTTGTTGTACCTTTGTGTAAAACCCCAGAGGGCTTTAGAATACGTGTGGTTATTTTGGTCTCTTTTGAAAGTAAAATGTCAGGCATATAGCAAAGTCTATTGTTTATTGAACAGGGAGACCAAGGGCTCAGTTGTGCGTGTGCGTGTGTTTGGGGGGGTGGACACTAAATACCTCAAATGAGATAACAGACCTCGTTTTACAGGTTAACAAATCAAAGAATAGATAAACATCTCAAAATGTAGATGATCGTAGATTAGCTTGAGTTAAAGATTTCAAGCTCGGTCACTTAACCAGTTCTCAGTACTAGCAGCTACTCTTAAGTGCATACATCTGTCTCGGCATACATTTTCATTGTGTGTGATGAATTCCAACAGCGTTGTGTGGGACAGGGCTGTTGCTGGAATGAGAAATGGCTTGGGCTTGGCTGCTTGAGCCCTGAGTGCCCCGTTTATGAATAGCCAATAGTTGTTGAGTGAGGGTGGCAGTTAGTCATTCCAGAGAGGGAGGATTCTGGATGAAGTGGGAGAGGATGAAATACAAGGAACATTTCATACACCTTGACCTCTGTGTGTGTGTGCGTGTGTGTGTGTGTGTGTGAAACACGATCTGAACAGTCATGAATATGCAGCATGTTGGCCCAAACTGTCACGCCTGGACACTTCAAAGGGTGCAATTAAGTGTGCCTGGTTTTCTCAGCTGTCCATTTAACCACAACAGGGAGTAAAGAAGAGAATGGGGGAGGCAAACGAGTGACCAGGATGAATCCCCTGTTAGAGTCTGTAATGAAAGATGGCCACAACAAATTTAAACCAAGCAATTTTATAACACACCATGCCAGAATCCAAAGCTGGTTTAGTTTGTTGATAAATCTGTAGAATTGTCTGATGGCCTGGTGGTTAGGGAGCTGCCCCTGTGACTACAAGGGTCACTTTACTTACTTACTTAAAAATGAAGGTTCCTAAATGGAACTTTGCTCTTTATATGTATAGTTCTAGGAAAAACTGTAATTTGGTACACAATCACAATAGTCGGCAGCATCATTAAAAGGAATATTTTAGGCACCAATATTTTTAAGCATGTGCAGTACAACATAAGTTTGACAGACTTACATAGTGGTCTCTGTTTGCTGCTTTTAACATGCCATCTGAATACCTTATTTCTTGGTGGCTCATTGTCGATTAAAGGCTAAATAAAAAGCACGTTTAAGAATTTGAGTATTAACTCCTCAGGAAGAGACATCACTCATGCATGCAGATTAGTTTTGTTTTAAATGGAAGCTTCTCCAGTGGGCCCTTGACCACAGCATGGCTCTGGAATGTGAAAACATTCTTTAGAACTGAGAACAGTTTTGCACCTGGCAGTGGATGCACTGTATGGTATTGCATTGCGCTCTTAACCCTTAGATAGGAATACACTTGCAAAATTCCATAAGCAATTGTAATAGCCTCTTTACCTTTACCTGTACTTGAAGACCCCGCCAGAAACCAGGCTATTCTAGAGAAACACTGTCCACATAGTCGCCAGGAGTCAAAACTGACTTGATGGCACTATATATTTTTAGGGATTTTATGACTAATATGTACATAGCCAGACAGTTGTCCCTAAATTTCTGGTTTTGATAATTAGCCACTACTACAGTTTTCCTTGATTTCCATCCTTATTTTTAAACACTGACCTGTTTAGCTTAGGTTGAAATGGATGTATGTGTGTATGTGTGTATGTATGTGTGTATGTGTGTATGTATGTATGTGTTTGTATGTATGTAGGTATGTATGTGTGTGTATGTATGTATGTGTGGATGTATGTGTGTATGTATGT
>JBBPCX010000135.1:13461396-13477090 GCA_037974365.1 Hydrocynus forskahlii
TAAACTGAAGTATATGTAAAGATGTCAGTATGTGCTTGCTATAATAGGGTGGAACTTGGATTGTACATCTGACCTCTGACTGATGCACAGTCACAATAGCAGTAACAATAAAACTGCCATATTTTTATAGGCCTATTTTATAGACTTCCTTTCTCCACTGAGAGAAAGTTTGGCACCATGAGGGAGAGAGAAATTAAGAAAAGAAAATTCCAGTGTCTGCCTGTTCTCAGTCTCATAGGATGTGGTTTGATGACTAACAAGTCATTCTTTATTTTGGTCTCTAGGAAGTCAGTGTGATGAACCTAGAGAATCCTGCTGGGTTCCACAGGAGCAGGAGGCAGTTGGACATGGAGCAGAAGGTCAGCAAGCTTACTTTTGGCTTTCAGAGAAGCTCGACCTCAGATGACGACTCTGGCTGTGCCTTGGAGGAGTATGCCTGGGTCCCACCTGGACTACGGCCTGAGCAGGTGAGGTTATTGTTCAGTATCCTGCTCTTATGTTCACTTCCATCCCTCTTGGCAATGACGTGAGGCTGGTAAAAATGCCAAAGTGGAGTGAACAATACGCCTGGGGGAAAAACTGCCAGATCAGGCAGAGATGTGTAAAAAATATAGTTTGAAACATACCACTTCATGAGCACAGCATGAGCACTTTGCGCTGAGGGAAATTCTTCCAAATTCTTTGCGTAGGATTTTAAAGACGATGTGTTGGCCATGTGGATTAAGAACAGAAAGCAGAAAGTGCTGTTAGCACCCTTGAAGCGAACATGCCAAAAAGTAGGTCGATCGTTCCATCAGGAGAGCAAGGCTCGTTCTATTTCATTATAATTAGATGAGCCAACTCATTTGCTAGAGGAGCTAAGCATTTTGTAGGAACCACCCCAAAGGCACTTGGAAACAGGATGTGTTCTTTTTTTATTTACAATCTGTTTCATGGAAACGTCTGCAAGTCATTATTTGCAAGTTGGCAGACAAAGGCCTGAAACTATCCATGCCAACTGCCAGCCATAAGAACAGTATGAAGAACACTCCAGGCAATGCTTGCTTTTCTGCGGGCCTGTCTGCAAATGCGGATTGCTCGTGTCTAAATGCGGTGTGATGTGGCACTTTTCCAAGTCAACAGGGGAAGGCCCTCGTACTTATCTCAGGAGCCTTCTAATCCCCCAGCTGGTTGGAGAAGCACATATGACTGCAATCTGGGGTGAGGGGCGAGAAAAGGGTCTAAAGCTGTAGGACACTGCTAAAATCCAAACACAGCCTTTGTGCTAAATGCAAAGAGCAACTGTAATGTCTTTACAGCTGCTGTTCTGTAAATTACCCCAAACATTATAGGTGATCATTGCAGGGAAGTGCACAGACACTGAGGGAGCCTGAGGGAGAGGAGTGGGTGGTAATATTAGCGTAAAATGAACATGATTTATGACGCCCCTCATTGTCAGGTTTAAATGGCATAACACTAGAACGGCTGAATAACAGAAGGCTGTGGCTTAAGCAGGAGGAGACAGGCCCAGTCCCTCTCTTTATCTGGCAAATGTTACAACCAGTGCTCATAAACTGCTCCAGTTTACAGAGGTCATCAGCTAGTGAGACCCTCATAGAGCGGAAAGTATCTTTGTATTGCACCGGCTGACCAAACTCTTATAAAGTGTCATAGGGAAATAAAGTGTCAAGGGAAAAAGGCCCTGATGCTGTAATAGTACAGTGGAAGCTACTCAGTCAGATGGGGATTCCAGTTCTCTTGCTAGTAGTGAAAGATATTGTGTTGTTTCGTTCCGTAATATTAAACATTGACAGAATACTCGTGGCATGTTTATTTGCACCAATACAAATGATCAATCATACATAAAGACCAAGAAAATAGTTCTCTGCTGCACTTGTGAGCCGAAATTCAGCTACAAACAAATGTGGAAAAACTGTAATCAGCAGGTTAGGTAAAACATATTTAACAGTTTTCAGAAAATGACTAAGGGATATAACTAATTTTGCAAGGGTGTCATTTATTCCAGAAGGTTATTTTATCATTCGTTTTTAATGTATCAATCCTCATCCGACCCAATCTGTTCTGCAGGTGCAGCTGTACTTCTCCTGTCTGCCAGAGGATAAAGTTCCCTATGTTAACAGCCCAGGAGAGAAACATCGCATCAAACAGCTCTTGTATCAACTGCCTCCCCATGACAATGAGGTAAGTTCAGTTCAAGAACCCAGAACCGAGAAAAGTAGATGCTCACAGTTAGTGTACAAAAGGATTACCATATGGACTGAGCGTATGGTTTATGTATGGACTACTTCCATTGTTTTCCAAAGCTGTGTAGGTCTAGTTTGTTTTGTTTAAGACTTTAATTTAAGAATTTTGCCGCTATGCTGAATACCTACATCAGCAACCCTCTCTAGAGCTGAGCTGAGAAACCTCCAGGTCTCTGAGTGCCTAAGTTCTGATGGTGAGCAACACCGCCTACAAAGTGACCTGAAAATGAAACTTAAAAGAAAGCTTCTAACGTTTAAACTATAAGCATAGTAGAGAACAAGTGTGGGTGCTTGTCAGCTTCAAGGTGCTTCATCACCTCTGCTATCACAGAGGTTTTTTGTTCCTTTTTCTTCCGTGGGTGTTGGTACAATGAGACATTTGAGCTGTTGATTTTATGATGTTGCTGGGGGATTCAGCACAATATGTGGCACAGAGATTCTTCACATTGCTGCGGTTTACTAGCAGAACTCAGAGAGTGGCCAAGGACATTGCTCTGAGGCACTTTATGTGTGCCATTATTGTTTTCTGAGGCACGATGGCATTACTTGCATGTCTCAGCTTGAGTGTCTTTTTGTTTGCTGCTGTCTGACTCTTGAATATGCTCTAAACAGCAGATCTTGCCTGTGTAAATGTCTCCTTTTGTTAAAAAAAAAATCAATCAAACAAAAGCACTCAAAGATCACAGGTAACTAGATGGACTAGTGCACGTGTAGCTTAAGAGAGAACTGTAGTGAGCTGATGTTCATTCTATATTTGAGGCAATATTTTCAGAAAGATTTGTCTCTTACTGTCTTAGGTACGATACTGCCAGTCCCTCAGTGAAGAAGAAAAGAAGGAGCTCCATATGTTCAGTGTGCAAAGAAAAAAAGAGGCACTAGGACGTGGGACCCTAAAATTGCTGCCTAGGACAATGCTTCATATTGTCTGTGAACATGTAAGTATCCAAATAATACTTTCTCAGAAAGACTGCGATTCAGAATAAACAGAACCATGTTCTTGCTAATTAAGATTTACACTTTTAACTTCAGTGTGGGGAGAACATCGGTGGAGGAGAGATGGCAGTATTTGCTTCAAGAGCAGGGCCTGGACTGTGTTGGCATCCAGCATGCTTTGCATGCTCAACATGTAGTGAACTTCTGGTGGATCTCATCTACTTCTACCATGAGGGGAAGATTCACTGCGGGAGACATCATGCTGAACTGTTAAAGCCTCGCTGTTCAGCCTGTGATGAGGTAAGGACTGACTTCAGTGGCCATTGCCCATTTCTCGATGCCATTGAGAATGAAAAAGTTTTACCTCAGATTTTTATTTTTACCTCAGATTATCTTTGCCGACGAGTGCACCGAGGCTGAGGGTCGTCACTGGCACATGAAGCACTTTGCCTGCTTTGAATGCGAAACCATATTGGGTGGCCAACGGTATATCATGAAAGATGGCCGGCCATACTGCTGTGGGTGCTTTGAGTCCCTGTATGCAGAATATTGTGAGGCCTGTGGCGAACACATTGGTAAGCCTAAATCTCCCATTTGTATACGTCATGAATTGCCAAACCTGTGTTTTGTCGCAAAAAACCCAGACCTTTAAACATGTTTTTTTTTCCATCTAGGAGTTGACCATGCTCAGATGACGTATGACGGTCTCCACTGGCATGCCACGGATGAGTGCTTCAGCTGTGCCCAGTGCAAGAGTTCTTTGCTTGGCTGCCCATTCCTGCCCAAACAAGGCCGTATCTATTGTTCCAAAGCTTGCAGTCTGGGGGAGGATGTCCATGCCTCAGACTCCTCGGATTCTGCCTTCCAGTCTGCCAGGTCTCGTGAGTCCCGCCGGAGTGTAAGAATGGGTAAAAGCAGTCGTTCTGCAGATCAGTGTCGCCAGTCACTGCTCTTCTCTCCTGCTGGGAACTACAAGTTTCCTGGCTTCTCAGGCAACGCTGATGATACTTTATCAAACAAACTGTCCCATTTGAGCTTTGAAAACGACCATTTCTGGAGGAACAGGGAGGAGCAGGAAGCACCTGACGACCATGAAGAATGGGCTGAACATGAAGACTACATGACCCAGCTACTTCTTAAATTTGGAGAGCACGGAATTGTCCAGCAGCCAGAGGACAGCAGGCCAAATGACCTTTGGATGACTGACACTGAGGTCAAAAATAAGGCTGAATCGAAGATGTCAAACAATGGTGCCAGTGGGAACCTGGCCAATAAAAAGTACAAGGCAGACATGTACTGGACACAGTCTCAGGATGGACTGGGAGACTCTGCCTATGGCAGTCACCCTGGGCCTGCAAGCAGTCGGAAAATCCAGGAGCTTGATCTAGAACACGGAGCCAGCTTTAAGAGAGAGGATAAGCAATGGTACGATGATTCATTGGAATGCATCACAGATGAGCTGAAACAAGCAGAGCAGAGTGTGCGAGACTCGATGGACTCTCTGGCACTCTCAAATATCACAGGTGAGAATATATAGATATAGATGGTTGATTTGAAACAAACATTGTAAAAAAAATACTTCATCATTGTTTGATTGTTCATTTCAAGTATAAGGCTGTACTAATTCTGCCCCAGTTATAAATATTAACATGATTTTGGGTTATGAGTTAACATGGCTTTCTATGAGAAACATTGAATATGGCTACACTGAACTTTTTGAAGCTATGTCAAAAGAATTTAAAAGTGGCTATTGATACATAGTGGGGGAAAAAACATTTTGAAAGCTGGTACACTGTTTTGATGACTTACATAAAGTGTCTCCTCAGCAAAGCCTTCTATTAGCCCATCAGTCAAGAAACATGACATTCACTGTTTACTAAAGAATCAGCATTCTGCTGGAGACAGCTAATCTAATCGAATCTGTTTTTAATCACAGGTGCATCAGTTGATGGTGACTTCAAAGAGAAGCCATTACCCTATTCATTACAAAACTTCACAGTGCTGGAAAATGAGGATTGTGAGAAAACAAGCAACATGGGAACTCTCAATTCTTCAATGCTGCACAGGAGTGCCAACTCCCTCAAGAGTCTTACCTCAGAGCTGGAGCAGGTAGAGGCAGTGGAGGAGGAAGAACCTGAAGAAGTGATCCCTCTCCCGGAGGAAAGACCCAAAACTCCTCACTTACCCGTTCTTCGTAGGACCAGATCCCAGTCAAGGCCCCAGCAGGTCAAGTTCTCAGATGATGTTATAGACAATGGACACTACGATGATGTGGCGGTGCGACAGCCACCCATGAGTGAACGCACTCGCAGAAGGGTCTATCATTTTGATGAACAAGACCGGCGACGTCATCGGCATCATCATAATCACAGGCGACAAAGGAGCCGCAAGTCTCGGTCAGACAATGCGCTGCACATAGTACCTAAGGAGCGAGCGCGCATGTGCTTCAGAGAGGACCATCACCAGCGGGCTCCTATCCCTACTGCACAGTACGGACAGCACGCACATGGCCATGCAAACTCTGATTACGGGTTGCAGAACCAGGCTGCGGAGAACTTCTTTCGTCCTTACGGAGACGACGATGACTGGTGCTCTACATGCTCCTCTTCCTCCTCTGAATCTGAGGAGGAAGGCTTTTTCCTGGGTCAGCCAATTCCACAGCCCAGGCAACCTAGGTATCAGTATTACACTGACGAACTTCCCAATCAAGTGTACTCATCGTATGGCACAAGGACAAATTCCAAAAAGAAGAAAGGACATAAAGGCAAAAACTGTATAATTTCATAGACTTCAAACAGACATTAGGTGTCACATTGATGCAATGCAGCAGATTGTTCCTCCTTTTTAATTGCCTTTATTCAAAGGCCAGCAATGATCCAAGTTCACAACACATTTTCAGTATTTTCCACCTAATGAACAAGTCTATTTTAGAAAAGATGCAATAACATAGCTGATGCATTATGATTCATAAGGACACATATGGTCATGGACAGAATGAAAGAATATAGTATTTATAAAGCACCATATATAAATGAGTGAATATTTAACAGTCCAAATATAAGTGTATATATTGTAAAAACTATTGACTTAAAGCTGATATTTTTATATCCCTGAATGTCAAAAGATTTATTGAGACAGATTAAAAAGTAGAACAGGTGACAGATATTAGCAATGGTTTGCAGAAGCCCCACTTTTGATAATCAGGGTTTTAAAAATAAAAAGGTCATCAAATACACTGCAGTTAGACCCTTGCTTTCTCAGTGTACATGCTTCTTTTCTAATAAAAAAAAAACTGAAAGACATTCTATGTATTATACAAGGCCTGGTTGAATTTTATTTATGTGCCATAATAAACAGATCGGTATAACTGGAACATAGGGCTGACAATAAAAGTATATGTAAGTTAAGCTTTGTTTTAAATATTTTTCTTTCACAAACAGACCATTTGTATATGCATTAGAAATGAAAGGTTTATTAATAATTTTATTAAAAAGTGCATAGTGTAAGAAAATATAGATATTACATCAAACTCTTTCAACCAACAACTGAATACTGACATTTGAGCAACATTAGGATGGTCCAATAAATGCACAAACTGACAAACAAATGTACAAATACTCATATCCTACAGTTGCTACCCACCTGATTGCAAGCTATTTATTTAAGCTTGAAATCTTAGAGTGGCTCTTATACTGGAATGAAGTAACAAAGAACAGCCAGCATCACTGTTCCCCTAAGTCCAGCATATTTAGACTGTCCATCACAAACGAGGTAAGAAATGTCCTTTGATGAAGCTCATCTTGATCAGGACTAATCAGATTTAAGTACTACATTAACCTCAGATATAAAGTTACGGAGGTCGTCCAGACATCGCTCCTTAATCTCAGTCAGGTTCTTTTTAAGCGATGTCAGTAGCTGCTTCTCCAGTGAGGGCTGCTTGACAGCTAGCATCTTAACCACCATCCCAAAGGTTTCACAGTCCTGCCTATATAACTGGGAACAAGACAGAGAGATGATTAGCTATGTTTGCTCTCAGTCTCACGCATGTTCATTTTCAGCCTCATATTTACACAATCTTGCGCGCACACACACACACACACACACAAGAAATTCTGTAAGCAATAACTTTTGTTCACTGCCCTACCTACGGACACGACTTTCATTCAGGTGTTATCTGACATTCTTTTTGGCATAAAATAATTTTTGTGAAACCTAGTATTTTCCAATAATTAAGAGAACAACTTTGTAAGACATTTCTTTCAATTACTGAAAATGAATAGAACATATATCAGATTGTGAATATTTTGAATGAAAAATCAAAGGACAGGCATTAAAGAGTGCTTTTACAGCCTGCGTTGTTGAGTTTAGAAAAGTATTTCTTTTAATTTAAGATTGGACCAGTTAAAGCAGCTAGAGATGTGTTCTGTGTACCTGGTAAACAAAGAAAGCTGTAAAACATTATTTAATGCTAATCCTTTTGACTTGTCCTTCAAAATTTTAACAATTTAATATTTAGTTGACATTTTACAATAATTGAAAGAAAAACAAATATTTTTCTTAAAACCTAGTTGAAGTTTTAAGGCCAAATTTACTTAGTCGTCAATCAGTATAATCACTGAGAAAATCCAGAGAATAAAGCAATGGTGTTTAACAAAAGGTTGTACCAATTTGCTGCACAAATCAGGGAATGCCCACAAGACAGCTATTCCCACTTCCAGTGTCCAATAATTGAGAGGCTTAAAGCAAACGGAGACATTGGGAATCTGGAAGAGTCTATACTGAACCTATTTTCACAATGAGGACGGCATGCATTTTCAAAGAATCTACAAGTATTGTAGGGCAACTATTAGTTAGGTTTTGGGATCAGAACATCCCCTAAACTACAATCAGATGCCACCTACCTAACCTCAAGTTGTTCAGGAGGGTTGCCAGAACAAAGCTTATGCTGTCAAAGACCAACAAACTCAAGCGCCTGCAGTTTGCCAGATGTTACTGGAACTTTCAGTGGGATCATGTTCTATTGTCAGATGAGATGAAAATAGTGTTTCTGGAAACAAACATCAGAGGTGGGTTTGGCTTAGACACAAATATACCCATGCAGAAAAGTGCCTCATCCACACTGTGAGGTTGTGGGGCTGTTATCCTTCCAAAGGCACTTGTCAACTGGGCTGCAGAACAAGGTATCATGAAATCCATCAAATAGAAGCATATATTAACTCGAAAACTGACTGCCTCAGCCAGGAGGCTTAACTGGACCGTGGCTGGATCTTCCATCAGGTCAAAGCACACCTCAAAAGCAACACAAAATCATTTCCTGACCACAGAAAACAACTTTATTAGCTTAAGAGCAAGCATGGCTCTCCATATGGCGATTTTTGGTATGGAAGAATGATCTAGAATCCCTTGCTATGTGTTCTCCATTAACCATTATAAGAGAAGAGCTGTTTTCTTTGGAAAGGGAAGAAAGTATTAAATGAAGGGGTGCCAATTGTGGCATATGTAGATTTTTAAAAAAGAAATTCATGCCAAGATTCTGATTTGTTCTTTCTAACACTGTACAAAGGTGAGGACTTTGGATAATTTGAAAGAAAGATAAATGGATAATAAATTAAAAATTTCACTGCCTGCTTTGCTCATGTTTACCAGGCCTTATACGGCTTTTGCATGTCAACTTATTTTTGAGAAAATGGGTGAAATGATCTGATGTTTTAGTTTGAAACAGAGAACGAAAAGAGAGGAAAAACAGTGAGTTTAGTTAGATCTCTGCAGGAAGAGAGGAAGTTGGGAGGATATATATTTAAAAGTAATACACCAAGCTCTGTACAAATGGGGCCAAGTTGAAAGGCTAAGTCTAATCACAAGAGATGGGAGGTGACCTCGCTGACTACGACTGCACTCTGGGAGAAGCTAAAGACTGGGTACACGCTGCCACATTGCCCTTGGGTTGTAGACGACAACCGGGTTAAAAAGCTTGGGTTTGGAAATCTTTTGGGAAAATAAAGCCTCGACTGTACATCTTTTTGTAGTTTGAGATGCAATGACTGTGTTCCCACCCTTCTTCAAGAGTTGCAACTTAAGCCTAAATTAGAGGATTCTCAGAGCCTCCAGCTATAGCATTTGCAGATCGTCTCGTCCCAGTTTCCAACACCACAACCAAGACAGAATAAACAGTTAGGGGGAAAAAAAAAAAGTAGGTAAACCAGTGCAACATGGAAGACAATTCTATGCTTTGCATTTGAATAGGTCAGAGATGTCTTTAGCCAGGCTGTAGAAAGCAGCATTCTGGATGATCAGAACTGATTATGTTTGTTATATTTTGTAAATAATCTCTCCACAAGCCCGTTTGAACAATCTCTCCTGCTGACAGTGATTGCATTTTCTCTTTTGCAGGCGATATATTCTGAACTCTCTTCGAAGAACATCAAAGCAGTTAGGAAGACTTAATGTGCTGAAGGCAATGAACAGTAAACTCAATTTACAGTGATTTCCCCTGACATCTCAGGACTGTCAAAACCACTAGCCACAAGTAATTACAATAAAGCAATGAAATAAAAAACAAACAAACAAACAAAAAAACAAATGGCGCTACGGGAAGTGCCTCGCCCAGTTTTGTTCGGTAATTATAGCAAGGATATTCAGTTGAGTTCTTCCTTAAAGTGATGTGCAAGCTTTAAAAGGCTGCCACTGTTACTTGAGCAAACAGGAAACTAGTATTTGACTCGTGCCTGCTCTTGTGTGGCAAGGACACGCATCGGTTCTACTCCCAAACGGAGAGACCAGGACCTGATCTTAAGGGCTGATAACTCATGGCCACACAAGCAGGGTTTTGCTACGAAGAACCACAATGGAACAACCACAGCTTCCTACGTGGTCCAGACTTGGGAAGGGGGGGGGGGGGGGGTTGGTTGACTGGTCTTTAAAACATTACAAATATCACAGGCATTGCACAGAGGAGAGCAGTTCTGCACAAATGAACGCTAAAGCAGGCAGGGGTCCACAGTAATCAAGGAAGTGGGAATAATTATTTGAGGGCTGGTACACATTAGGGAATATTAAGAGCTATTTAATCACTTGGGCTGCAAAGCAGAGCGCTCAATAGAGTATAATAGGCGAAGTGGATGTATTTCGTTTAGGCTGATTGAAATGATGAATGAAGTCTGGCTAATCATTCCCAGCCATCATCAACAGGAGATCCGTCTACACTAAACTGTTACAACTGTTACTTTTAACAGCACTGATACTAAATGAACTCCATTTGGGCTTGGTTTCTAAATTCATTATTTCATGAGATAACCTTGTAACTAAATTTTCTTCTAACTAAACTTCATTAAATTTGTTTCATGATGTGTGTCTGTGTGTTCATAAACATGACCTTAGCATGACCTCAAGATAAGAGAGGAGAAGAGAACCGTAAACAATCATTAGAAAGGAAAACATTCATTTCTATAAATAAGATGTTAGGTTGAGGAACCTTTTTAAAGTAAAAAAACCTCAAAGCACTCAAATTGATAAAGAACCTTCATACTTTATCCCTTTAAAAAGTTCTTCACACTCCCATCTCATTTACAAAAATGGTTTCTGCTAGAACTTAAATACGAATTAATAAGAATTTTTGGTGGCACCTTTTGGGTAAAGAATGTACTTTTTCTTTTGAACACTTACAAGCACAATCATGATCAACTTTGACATTTTTTCCACAAGACAATTGTAGCTTTGCAGCTTTAAGCAGCTCTGAAATCCATAAATTAATAGAGAACCTTTTGAATAACACACAGGATTTAAAACAAAAAAGCACTCAACCAAAAAATATAAAATGTTAAAGCAGTGTATAAGCAAAGTATTTCTGCTGACTACAATAAAGAAGACAAGTTGTGTGACTTCTCTCTTCTTCCTAAGAGCAGAGAAAACTAGCCATGAATGCTTTGTGCAATGCTAAAGACAATTACCTTTTCAATCTCTAGAGCTTTGTTTGCAATGGCATATGCTCGACGCATTTCTGGAGCCAGCTCAGCATCTTCCTTCATCTTTGTTGCCTCACTCTGCTCCACTCCAGCATCTAATCTGTCCTCCTGTTAAGAGCAATACTTACAATCAGCCAAAGTTTACCTTCCGAAGGGCTGACAGGGTTTGTTAAGGTGTGTAACAGTAACTTGGTTAAAAGCAGGTGTTGATCTTAGTGTAGTTTAACAGGTATGAAGAACAGACGTAGACTCCTTAAGACTACTTGATGCATGTCACTCTGGATAAGAGCTTCTGCTAAATGCCGTAAACGTATACCAGTGCACACATAACCTAGGAAGGTATTACAATTGTTTTAAATGGTCCTGATAACAGTTAAAATTATCTATAATACAATGCAGTCACTTCAAAACTCAACACTGGTTTTATGAAGCATTTGAATATAGGGGTTAACCTTACTTATGAGTTTGTGATCAGTTACCAGTTTTCAAAATCACTGCAATTCATATTTGCTTTTTGAACGTATTTACATTTTGCTGTAGGCAAAGATCAACATACACAATTTATGGTAGCATGGAATTTTGACATTCAACTGTGGACCTGGATGGCTGGTGTCCAGTAGGGTCTGGTGATTTCCCACCTCAAACACACCCACTAAACTTGGCAATCAATTCTGAATAGGGAAATCAAACTGTGCTGGATGCCAGTCCTCCAGGACCAGAGCTGAACACCCCTGGGTTATGAAAAAAGGGGAATTTTCACAAAAACAAGCATCAGAAATGAAACATTATCAAAGAGAAAGTATCATTACTAGACAACTTCTCTGTCTCAAAACCAAGATTCAGCTCTGTCTCAAATTCAGCTCAAAAGCCTAATTTTGTGTGCATCACTGTAAAGGTCATGATAACATGCACAGGTTGAGTTTAGTTACTACAGGCTCGTTCAGCTCAAAAACTTAAAACTGGCATTATGTCCCTTCATGCAAAAAGACCATGAGCAAAGCTCCTAAATCATTTTCTTTCAAGATTCTCACGTGAATGTAGGAATCATTTTAAGGTTTTTTAAAAGTATTAAAGCAATACCTTTACTGCTCGTGCTGAGCTGTGAGGGGACTCCTCTTGAGACCCAACAGTGCGGTTGTTGGGTGGTCCCTCTTTTTCTAAAGATAAAGACAGAGGAAGAGAGAGACTTGTGTAAACAAGGAGAGGCAATTGGTCTTTTAAACTTCAAATACACCCACATCTCAGACACAGAATGCCAGGGAAGCTCTCCAAAAATATTAGAACCATCTTCATATAATTCAATTTTTTTTTTTTAAATCACCCTGAAAACACGTCTGTGTACCAGTGTGACCCAGTTCCAGGCTAATGCAGCTGAGCTTTCAGACAAGGCAGTCAAGGAGAGGGGGAAAGAAAGACCGAGCATAAGACGAATAGAGTGCTTATGTATCGCCCTGCCAGTGGAGATCTCACACAATAGTTATCGACTGGTTGAGCAGCCAGAACCCAAAATATTACACTCTCAAGACTCCTATATGTCTATAAAAAACACATACTGCCACAGGATAAATGTGTCTTTTTGTTTTTTTAGAAATATCCAATGGCAGTGAGAGACCCGTGAAAAAGAGGTGAAATGAAAAACAATGGATGGCTATTTTTCTTCTCAGTATGAAAGCACCAGTACACCCCTAAAAGTTGGAAATCATGTTCACATATTTTGAGGGTTTTTTTCGTCAGACCCTCTACAGTGCAAGCAACTGCAAGAGGAGAACGGGATGATCCCCAGTTGTACCTGGCAAACTGATGTTTGTCTGATCAACATGGACAGGATTCTTGACTAACTTTCAGCATCACAATACCTAACAAACTCAACTCTGATAGTTGTTTTATGGCCGTGGTTAACAACTTTATCTGTTAACCCTGGTTTAGACATTAAGGCTTCGATTAATCCTCACATATTTTTCAACGAAGGACAAAAGAAATATGTAAATGTGTAGAAAGTAGAGCATGTATAACTAAACAGCAAATTATAAAGTTTAAGTGGAGTGCTACTGGAGTAATAATTGAGTCCCTGTTCATCAGAAGGCTCTCTCTGTCAGGTCTGAGGCTCAACCCAGATTGGTGTAAGAGATCTCAGACCCCAACTTTGACCTGCTCTGGAGTGAGTTCAAATCCAGAGCCAGATCAAACTAAATTTAAATTTAGCTGACTAAGCAAGAACTACTACTTTGTGAGACAGGCCCCTGGTATACATTGCATTTGCGTGGCCAACATTCCCTACCCCCTCAGTGGGCACACTGCGGTGTAACTGATAAGACACCAGTCTGGCAGTACAGTCACTCTGGCATTTCCATGGGAACAAGCCAAGACATATGGCCATTCTAAACACTTACACTCTCACACAAAGGGCAGACAGCACAAGAAACACGCTACTTCACTCTTCAAAGAGATTTGACATCAGACTGGTTTAACACTCAATGTACTAATCAGTGTAAAATGCATCAAAATCAGATGTGGCTAGTCCTGGTTCTGGAGCAGCTCTGCATTTTTTGGAGTGTCATCTTGGTGCTAACAAACATAATCTAACTAACTAGCTCATCAACAAAATCTTGTTGCAGCTGGAGTGAGTGTGGAAGAGAAGAGAAAACACTAAAAGATGCAGTATACGAACACCAGGGTTAGTACTCACTTTTGCACTATAATTTACTGTAATATCTTATGTGCAATATTACCACTTATATTCATATTCTGGTTGTTTCTTTCCACTGATTTTTATTTTTATTCAGATTTTATTGTATTTGGATTTTTATTAGATTCTATTTAGACTTATACTAGACTTATTTATTTTATTATAGTACTTTATCTTACTTTTTATTTTACATTATTCTGGTGTCTTGAGTCTATCTGTGTCTGTGTGATGTGGCAGTCACCACATAAACAATTTCCTCCGGGACAAATAAAGTTTTCTGATTCTGATTCTGATAAATTATAAAAGTAAAGCCACCATCCCCAAGGCTGTTCCTCTAGATTATATGAATCAGTAAATCTATGCCTGCCACAAAAATGTACTATCAAAGTAGCAAGAACATTTTAATGTTACAGGAATTGGAATTACATGTGTGCTTTAGGAATGCTTGCCCACCTAGTTTTTCAAAGCATGTCAATGCTGAGTCATCTTAAACAAGGAAATAGAGGATAAGCAAACTTCTGACTTTACAGAAAGAGATGTTCCACAGAGAAACTGCATAAAAATCTACATGCATTCCAGATAACCTAAGACATTCATTCTTGTGTTGGTTAATTAGCAGGCCAGCGGGATGGGGAGAGGGGTGATGGGGTAATAGAACATCTGTTTGCTGGTGTTTTTATAGCCTCTTCAAAAGGAGAAGTGACTCTGGCAGACTAGGGGCCTCTAGTGCCAACTCTCTTAACACCACATAAATATCCCCTTCAAATCCTAGCCTGATTGGGACTTTGAAACTGTGGCAACAAGCAGAAAGATCACATTAAAATTGCAATGAGTTGAGGTTCTAGACTCCAAGTCAAGAGATATTACTTTCACTTCACTGAAGTGTATTATAGAAAGTTTAGAATCTGCATGTTCAAATGTCTCCATTTGTTAGCATGAGCTATGAGTGAGTAGGAATGACATGTTTCATATTCATAGTGAGAATGATCTTGAAGGACAGTCAAAGCAGGAAACCTCAAGACTGAAGATATTTGTTAAAGGGGACATATTATGCAAAACTCACTAAAAAAAAACAAAAAACAAGCTGATAGGTCTATGGGCTATACAAAACATGTTCATGAAGTTCTTTGCACAAAATCACTCTCACATAAAGAGATCTCACCAGCTCTGTTCTTCATAGTTTCAGTCCCTTTCAAAATGAGCCGTTTCAGGGCTCTGTCCCTTTCATGCAAATAAGCTGTTGCTGGCCATGCCCCACCCATCCCATGCTTACGAAACGAACAAGCTAGTTCATACTTAACTGCGATAGAAACACAAAACTCATTATTTGAAAGTACTTACATCTCCCTCATCTGCTGACTTGTCATGGACAGTAGGTTCAGATCCCCCATGACGCTGAAGTTAGCTCCTTATTTGAATTTTCCATTCCACCTTAAATACGTGGAACTTTTTAAGGTGGAACGAACTCGACTGTTGCTGGGACATGGCCATCAAAAACTAAATGGAGCCACGCAGTCCTTCGGTTTTCTTTGTCCGGGAGAAAGTGTAGGGATTTGTGTTGTTCTTTGCAGCCACACACAACACTTCATGAGTAACTTACCTCGCGGGTAGCCATAGCGCTCGGCTTATCTGTGCTCGTAAAACTCGCAGACAAAATGGCGGATCTTCAACTAATCTAGCAGGTGGGGTCTCGACAGATGAGGGGCGGTTCTATGCAAATTGACCCAGTGGGATGCCACACTGGGCTCTCCGTCCAAACAGCTCGTTTTGAAAGGGCCTGAAACTGTGAAGAATAAAACTGGTGATATCTCTTTATGTGAGTGATTTTGTGCAAAGAACTTCATGAACATGTTTTGTATAGCCCATAGACC
>JBBPCX010000135.1:13479372-13493973 GCA_037974365.1 Hydrocynus forskahlii
ACATGGTTGTTGTTCAATAATAAGATTATTCCTCAAAAATACAACTTGCCTAATAATTCTGCACTCCCTGTATAGATCTGGGTATATGAAACCACATGGAACTAGATTGCGACAAACCGTTGATTCAAAGTCTAAGGCTTTAATACCACCCTTATCGTAATCTTTAATATAGTGGGTTTTATTTTTCCATAGGAATTTAGAAATTACTGAGTTGGCTTTCTTTATGTTTTGGGGAGAAACATACAAAGAATGACATGGGTAGATTAATTTAGATAGACCTTCAGTTTTGGAAAGAACAACTCTACCAAATATAGTGATAATTATTAAGGCTCTGCCACTGCTACTCTTCGGTCTAATTCAGGTTAAACAGAGGGCAATGGGGAAAACGACTCCTTTACTTTTAATATAATTGTTTATTTTAGGAGTTCACCCATGGCTTTTCAAGTCTGCAGTCGGAGCCCACTGGGCTAGAGGTCAGTGACACCGAAAAATGACCTGAAATCTAAGCCTTTTGGAAAAAAGGCCACAGTCACATTGTAGCTGGAGCCTCATTGGATGTGGCACAGATGTAGTAAAGGACCATTCATGTCCTAACTAATCTTGTTCCAAAGTTATAAATCAGTCAATGAACACATTCTATTGTTAATGAACATATTATGAATCTGCTGCTTTACCCCCTCAGTGTAAAGGAAAAGCATTGTGAATAATTTTCAACCAGTATTTCAGGATTCAGGATTTCCACCTACATTATTTAGAGTCAGTCATATCTGTTGCAACAGCTGTAAAGCAAAGTGGCGGCTTTAGTGAACTCATTTTCTGCTGGTGCCTTTGATTTGGCAGCCTGATTAGTGGTGGCTATACGACGTGCTGTAACACCGCAGTGAAGGTATAAATGAAGCAATGGCACCTGGTTTCCACGACCTGTGGCTGAACTCAGACCACAAGCCAAACAAAGAGCTGGCTTAACGTGGCGGAGGACTTTAATGACCTAAGGCCAGGCTGAAACTATCCAGACACCGTCCACCATTTGCTGCCCAGAGCCAACTTGATTCAAGCGCACAGAACAAATAGAAGCTTAAGAAGTTCCAGTGGCCTATTCAGACAGACGTTTCAGCAGTCTAGCACATCATCAAGGTTTTTTCCTGTTTTGCTCCATCGTTCAGCTCTAGCTGATGTTTAAGGACAAAAAAAAAAAGCTTTCCAGCCTAATGCTTAAACATGGCCTGCCATGAGGCTCTGTTATTTGCAGTGTCAGTCGGTGCGGAGACAGTGAGAACAGGTGTGGGTGCGTTTGTGTGCACAGATCAGTCCTGCCGTGAGGATGAAATGGGAACTTCAAACAGGAGATCAGTACAGTGGATGAGCAACAGGGTGCCACAGAGAGCAGCAAACAGTGAGCAGGCAAAATAAACAGCAGCGTTCTTTCAGACACAGCAGGATGGACAACTGTGCAGGCCCACAAATGTGCATGACAGATTCCAGAAAAGATGGGAAGCCTTATTACGCATTCAGTCAGGCCAGGACATTTATAGGCCAAAATGTTTAGAAACAATCAAAAAAACAACAAAATAACAGGCTCCCTCCAGCTCTTTCATCAGAGTCGTAACTGCTCAGATCAGTAAACGGTAATTATCATTAGACCAACACATAAAATGTTAAAACGCAAAGTTGGGGCCTTGGGTTGCTTTTCCGTGGGAGTGCGCACGACCCATTAAAGAGTTGCTGAGGAGATTTGGTGGTTCAAAGGGAAGCTGTCTGCCAACCATTTGCACTTCAGACGTGCCTGACAGGGTGGCCATTTTGACTCATTATCTGCCATTCATCACATGAGGTCACACAGTGGGGCAGTCTGAGAAATCCACAGGCTGTGTCTGCTCTCACCAGAGCTCTTGCTTCATGCAGAATGCCATTACAGGCATTAGGCCTCCACAGACCCAATGCCCCCCCGCCCCGTGTGTGCATGTGTGTGCCTACTGACTGTGAGAGCACATTACCACCACAGGTTTTGAACAGCAGACCTCAGACCTTGATCTATGATTGTGTGGTTGAGCTTCTGCTGAATGGCCCACATGCTCAGTGGACAACGCCTGCACACTTTTCTAGAGCAGCGGTTTTCAAACAAGTGGGTTGCGATCAAGCCACATCAGTTACAGAGCACCCTACGGCAAATATAAACAATGCAACGCACAACCAGTAGGTGGCACAATGTCTGCTTCTAACAGTTTCCAGAACAGCACCAGTAATTTTAAGCCTGAAGTGAAAATGATCAGACTAAAACTAGCCAAACTACAAAGCTAGGTGACAACACGGACCAGAAGTCAGTTTCTTTCGGTCAGTGGCACACAATAGCATACCATAAAAAGATGCACTTGCCTATACTGCAACATAGAGAAACAAATAAAAACAATAACCACATTTTAAGTTTTAAAACGTTCATTTAATGCAGTAATGTCTCAGAAATTGAATTTCTTGCTTTGTTTTTCTATTGTGTGAAAATAATTTTTTGAAACATGTCACGGTGTGTTTCCTGTTTATGGTGTATATGCTGCCAATTTAAAACACCTTTCCATGTCCACAGACTCAGCATCTCCAGAACAGCGGATCTTGTGGGGTGTTCCGGGCAAGCAGAGATCAGTACCAACTAAAAGTGGTCCAAGGAAGGACAACCTCTGAACTGGGTCATGGGCACCTGAGACTCACTGGCATGTGTAGGGAGTGAAGACTAATCCATCAGGTCCGATCGACAGAAGAGCTGGGCAGCATGCACGACTTGGTTATCATTATACATAGAGACTGACACATCACTAGTAAAAAGGATTTTTTTACCTACAGTGTAAAAAAAAACAAAAAACTGACTGGCGTCATTTTAGGTGCGAAAACATTTCTCCAGCAGGAATCTGTACTTCCCATGCAGTTCTAGCCATGTCTAATGTGAAAATTAGTATCAAATAAGAAGTTAAAAATCACTTGTTCTGGCTTCTTATCGAGCACAGAGCAGTGGGTTAGACCCTTCTCCAGCTGGCTCTGCTGGACCTCACAGGGGTTTAACATTTTGGCTCCAAGAGCAGACAGAAGTGCCCTTTGTCCTAAGCTTGGTGGGCCTCCAATGGGAAAAGAATACGGCAAAATGAAGGAGGGATCTGGAGATCATGCCAATGAACTGTTGCCACCCTGTTAGGCTCAAAATTAATGGACGTGGCTGGGATCAGATGACTAGGCTATGCTGGGTAAAGTGATCAAGTGCTGGACGATGTGTGAGGTCTGACTTCAGTTACCAAGAGAGTGATTACCTGATAATGCAACTGTAATTTTCTAATATACACTTTATGCCCACATGTAAATGCCTTTTTCAGAGAAGGTATAGATGGAGAGATAAGAAGTGAACTTTGTTAAAAGTGCCTCTGTTAAAAACCAAACCAAAACATCTGCCTTTAAAGAGTTAAGGTAAAAACAGCTCGAACACTGATTATCTCCACCCAAAATACAAAATTGAAATGATGCCATTTACGCTTCTCAGAGGCCCAAAGACAGAACAGAAAATGTGTGGTGAAAAAAGTGTTATACTGCCCCCTACTGGGCTAAAGCAGCTTCAGTCAGTGGAAAAACATGGATGCACTAAGGAGTTAAATCACTATAGCACAAGAGTAAGAACTATTAGAGCTTCCCAAGCCGGCACCTTGTACCAATTCATTTCTGAACTGAGATGCACAGTTAAATCTCATCATATTCTGCTAGGCTGATTGTAAAGCATGCAGTAATACTTTGACATTATGGTACACAATAAGGTATGTCAATAGTTGAGAGGATATAAAGAAGATATAATGAAAACAGCATTTTAATTACCAGTTTACACATATGTTACTGTCACTATACCAATCATCAGACATACTGAGAAATGTGACGTTTCTGCTATTCTGGTGTAATTGTATTTTTTTTTAAATAAAAAGCATATGATTCTACAGGCTGTAAAGATTCACTGCTTCATTCTGCACAGCATCAAGCAGACATCCTACCTCACTCAAGTAACCATGGTCAGTCACCCAACCTTCATATTTTACAAGAAAGTCATTTCAAACATGAAACTTCTGTCAGCAAATTTTCTTTTGCTGCTGTTAACAGGCTCTCTGTGAACTAACTGAATTCTCCCCTAACAAGAGTGGCTTAGAGCTAAGCTGACACACTCCAGTAGTATTCAGAGACAGGTTGTGAAATTTAATCTTTACCACATTCAAACTGTAACATCTAAAGTCAACGTTATGTAATGAAATGCAAGCACTATTCATTTGTTAGCATAATGCATAACATTTTATTGCCATTTTTATTACCAGACTACAGGCAATCAGCATTACCTTAGACATACAAAAACAGATTTATTAGTTCAAATGAGATCAAAGATGTTCTCCATCAAGAACAGCAATTAGATTCTTTCTTCATGCCTTCTTTTTTGTTAAGACCAACGATCATAGTTAATTTTATAATTTATAGATTTATTCAGGTTCAGGTTCCATGCTCCCCATTTGTAATTTTTAGAACCACAAATCTGGTTGTTCCAGTCAGAAAATTAATTATGCTATTACATGTGGCATCTTGAAGATGTTTCTAGATCTATGACAATCAGCTGTAAATTTAAAAAACACATCTAATCCAAAATCAACACCTTTGTCACGTTCTTTGTCACGTTCCTCTCTAACCATTCCTGAACAATATTTGTCATGTGTCAGGGCAAATTATCCTGCTTAAAGAAGTCACTGCCATCAAGGAATGCTGTTGCCATGAAGGGTTGTATTTGATCTGCAAAAATGTTTAGGTCAGTATTACCCGTCAAAGCACCATCCAAGCTGCTAAAGAAACTGTGATTTATCAGACCAGTGCACCTTCTTCCATTGCTCAGTGGTCCTGGTTCTGATGCTCACTTGTTCACTGTAGGCACTTGTGGTGGACAAGGATCAGCATGGAAGCTCTGAACGGTCTGTGACTATGCAGCCCATCATACAGCAAGCTGTGATGCACTGTGTGTTCTGACACCTTTCTATCATAGCCCACATTAACCTTTTTAGCAGTTTGTGCTATAGACGTTTTCTGTGAGTTTGGACCAGACGGGCTAGCCTTCGTTACCCGTACGGGAGCCTTGGGGTCCCACAACCCTGACACTCATTCACCAGTTGTCCTTCCTCTGACCACTTCTGGTAAGTACAAACCACTGAATACTCAGGACCAAGCCCACAAGACCTGCCGTTCTCGTGATGGTCTGACCCAGTCTTCTAACATCACAATTCAGCCCTTTTCAAAGTCACTCAGATCCCGATGCTTGCAGATTTTTTGTATTTTGAATGCCTCAAGTTCAAGAACCGACTTGCTAATATATCCCACCGTAATGAGCTCAGTGTTATTCAACTCAAGAGTCTTTTAATAGCATGCCGTTTGTTTTTATTTATTTGGTGTATTTTTATTTAAGTGATCCATACGATTGTAAGCCATTATGGTTGGTGCATTACAATATTTACAGCCTATAAAAGTAGCCTATGATTTTTCATTTTTAAAAGATGGTGATATACCTGAGCTCAGACGGTCTTGCTGCGGAAGGCTCATCTGGCGATCCTCTGCGGTGAAAATATGGATCCTTCTACACAGGAAAACACAAACACAGTGGAAATGGTCTTTAACTTGCTGGAATCATTACAACTCCCATTACATAGAAGTTTCTCTTTTACATGTAATTTACATGAAACACGCCTGTGAAAGAAATGCCTATAGCAGGCTCAAGAGCCCATGATTGTACTCATATGTGGAGTTTGTGGGGATGCAATATCTTAAATTAAAAAACTACAAAGAATTAAGTGTCTCATATGTTGGCTCATTTCTACAGTGATATAATGGTGTACCATTGTAGTATTATTATACTACACTAGGTAAGATGTTTTCTGGATGTTAGTTAATTGCTATAGGGGTGAAAATGTCAGGATAAAGTATAAAAGGCAATATGTCTCAAATTAATTTTTAACTAACAAATCACAGATCTCTGCCATTCTAAATGTTGCAGTTACTCTCTCAAGTAATGTGCAACATTGAGGTCTTATAGGACTGACAGTCAAGCGTGTCTCTTTATACTTACTACTCAACTGAAAGACTAATGAGCTTATAAAGATCCAAGTCAACACATTAAACTCACATTCATGCATATCGACCAGGGCAAACTGAATTACCTGGTATTTTATTACAAGGAATCCTGCGTGCAGCTATTCAGGGCTCCAGATGGTGACTAAAATGGTCGCGATTAGATTAGATTATTTATTTTTTTCCATTTCAGTTGCCAATGGCGATCATCCCTCACAACCAAGAGGAAATAAAAGTACAAGAAAAGTGACCTAATAATGTGAAGATACGCTCAACCCGAGTCTGCCGTTCCTGCTACCCTATAACGTGATTAGTTATGGGAATTTCGGCTTTTTTTTTTTTTTTTTTTTTCCGGCTCTTTTTAATGAGTTGGGTCATTTGGATCAGATCACTAAGAAGATCCGTCTCCTTTGGCTCCCAGTTTGGCACCGGTCCCCAGTTGTCACGATACTTCAGCGTGTGGCCATACTGTGAGTGGCGAACGCACCATGTAATCTAATACAGGTAGGCGTGGTTTTCTGATGAAAACACAGTAAGACTCCATGACAAAATACAAACATTTTATTGTATACACATGGGCTTAAGAAATAATTTCTGTAAAACAATTCATTCATTCCTTTCTCTCTCACACACACTATGTGGTTCCTGTGTTATCACTATAGTGGCTCGGTATTAAATATATACAGGACAGGATCTACAATCCTTGGAACAGAACTGTCTTACACAGCTTTATCCGTGTCTTGATAAATCAAAGATACTGCTTGCCCTGATGTTGACTGTCGAATAACACTGCTTTGACCACCTTGACTGTCCCCTCAGAAGGAATCATTAAACCTCCTCTGTGTTTTAATGACAGCAAGTGGTAGCAAAGAACCGCCTCGTTCGCGACCAACACATCTCTATCGAGAGCAGTCTTGACAGACTGAGTTTCGTTTGAAACAATTCGCATGCCCTGCTGCAGAGCACGTTCTATACTATAGGAAAAATAAACATTAACTACACGAGAAATAGTGTTTTACTTTGGCAACAACTTAGTCCATGTCGTGATTTATTGTTTCATTTTAACGCTCTTTGCATGGGATAAGACGGGACACAAAATATGCCATGACAATATTTGTTTATTTATATCACATTTGACAGAGATTATGGCTCCTAAAAAAATTATTTGGCTCCCAAATATTTTGTGTTTAGGAGCCAATGGCTCCTAAGGTTTTTATTTTGTCTGGAGCCCTGCTATTATTATAATAATCACAGCAATTTATTGTGTGATATTGATAATGACGGTCATAAATAGATATCTAGATTTGCCAATGTCTTTGCTCAAATTTCAGAATCAATTTAATAAAACAAGTACATCATCACTCTAGCTGATTGCAATATGGATTTCCTTTAATGGTTTTGGCTCCATCACTACAGTAAAGGTTTAAATATCACAGTAATGTAAATATCACCATTGATACTAAATTGTAAAGATCAATATTGAAGCTAAATTGAACATTAAACATGCGATGCAATATATGAACATAGCGATTTTACAAATGTTTGAATGATTTCCTACCCGTCTATAACGTGGTCCATATGCTGCTCTCTCCCCATGATAAGATCTCTGATCTTTATAGCATCCACCTCTTCCATGACTGCAGTTAAAATCATCCTCTCGGTCAAAGTCATCTTTCAGCTGTTTGAAGGGAGGCCACCTATCTCCAAGATTCCTCGTTCTCTGATAAGGTGCCTGCTGCTGAAGAGCAGCAGCAAAAGCCACATCAAACCAGTCCAGCACGAAAAAAGGAAAGCACAGCCAAGGGAACTTTAAGGAAAACTGTATTTTCCTTTCCAAAATATGACAGGGTACCTCTGAATTTATATTAAGATATTATATATAAATTACAGAATTTACTGATTTACCATTTTTAGAATTGTTACATAATTATTCAAAAACAATACCAAAATCTCAACCACAGCTAATGTTATTCTCATAGCATCTTCCCAAAGAATTTGCCTGGGTTGGCAGTCCGACAGAGTCTATACTTTGATTCATTAAACTTACTGATCTTCCCACAATTCGTTCTTCATGGGGCTCCCTCATGTTGCGCTCTCGTCTGTAGGCCACTGTAAAAATCAGTTGTTTAGGATGAAAGCTTATTTGTAAAACAATTTTATTAAATTATATCCACCACTTATCCTGAGGACAGGTACACACTGTGGTGGAAAATCAGCAAACTGACAAAAGATTCTTTGCTCAGAACAAAGACTTAATTTTCTTCTTAAGGAGAGAACATTCGTCCCGGAGTTGTCCCAGGTTGAAGATTCTCTGTCCCAAGTCTTTCGTACAAGACTTTTTATACCTTAAAAAACATCATACACATTATCAAACTAGGCTGTGGTTCTTGGGGCCTCCTCGAATCAGGAACCACTGTTAATCTTAATTTACCAACGAAGCGCCAGTTGTCTCTCACGTTATGGCTCCATATGGTTCGACCCCGAACATGCTCAGTGGACCAGAGCAGAGAGATGTCAAAACATTTTAATGAAAACATACGTTTGCGCACTTAATAAAAAAAAATCATAATGCATACAGGTTTTTACAAAATGACAACTTTCATTTCCGTGCCCTAATGGCTCCAGGACTGGTTATACAACATCAATGATTTAGTTGCTTAAACATTCCACTATTATGAGTGTTACATAAAAAGAATCAACCACATATGAATCATCAAGTGAATGTACTGATTTGCCTTAGAATATAAGTGAATATATTGATTTTTCCCTTACAACACAAACATTTGTGTTTTCCATTTTTCTTAAATTCCCTATTGTCTATTACCTTTTATTCTTCTGTTGTACTGAGCATGCTAAATAATAAAAGAATTTCCCTCGGGATAAAGTTCTTTATTATCTTTATTTTATATATATATTGGGGGTGTCAAATTAACACAGATTTATATAAATTAATCACAGGAAAAATAACACAAAAAATTAAGGTGCTCTGTAAAATGAAGGAGACAAGAGTGAATGGAAAGTTTTCATAAAAAAACGGTCAGGTTGATAGCGGTATAGTTCTCTGACAGTGGTATAGTTCTCGGAGTACATCACGTCTAAAACACCACCACAACGCAAAATGTTTGAGAGCTAACCCGGCAGTCAGCGGCCATCCACACTGAACCAGGCACTCAGACCCAAACTGAGTAAGTCTACCTGTGACCCACTAAGTAACTCCCCTGCAAAATGGTCTTTGCGACCGAGTTTATTTTTGAGATGCTTTGTATGCATGTGGGACCCACCAGGAAAACACTACACTACAGGTATCACCCCCCACACCCCCACCCCTGTTCCAGATCCCCCAACAGTGGGTCCCCCCACATTAAAATGCTTCTGACGCCCATGCTTGTACGTACACTGCCTTAAACTGCAGCTTACAGAACAGTGCAAAAACAGTTATTAAATAAAAGATGTTGAAAGTCTGTAATATTGATTATTCATTCACTCATGTGCCAAAATTCATTTACATTACTACATAACTTCACAGCCAAAAATGCTTGCGATTAACTTACAATTAATTCATCACAGAGCTTGTAATTAATAGATGAATCCCCTAATACATATATTGTTTATGCACTGCAAAATACACATGATTTGTGTATCAGTGCCTGAAATAATTAGAGCTCGCTATTGTTCAGGACAGTAGTAGGTCTGTTTCCAGTGATTTAGGTAGCAGGTGCAGATATGTTGGTTGTACTAATCAATTTGCTATAGCTCTGAGAGTCACAGCTCTCTCCATAAAACAGGAGAAGAAAATTCTGAAGCCTGATCAGCTCGGTGACAGTGTACAATGTAGTCAGATGCCAGTTAATGTTAAACGTAGAGTTGGATGTCTTGAGACCGGTCTTGGTCTCGAGACCACTTTTACGTGGTCTTGGTCTTGTCACAGTCTCAACGGGTCTTTGGTCTTGGTTTCGGATCCCTCACTCTTGTCTTGGTCTCGCTCTCTCAGATCGACATAGTGGTCGGGAGATTTGAAGCCAACAGTATCCATGACACACAACGTAACGTTCAACAATGCAACATTATTATTATTTCAATTTTGGCGCCCTTCGAATGCAACCAATCAATGACATACAAGTATTTTGTTGTGATTCAGACATTGGCGCTCATCCAATCAAAATACGCTAGTGTAGCGCTAGTTAAACGTTAGATCCAGCATCACAGTGAGCAGTTAGCCTAGTCAGTCGCAGGCGTACAGTAATGTCGGCAGTAGTAGGCTCGTCAGTAAGTTACAGAAATAATGTCAGCGAATTCTTCACCAGCCACCTGGAGCGTAAAAACCCTGAAAGGTAAGCTAGCGAGTAGCCATCTCCACATCTTCAAACTCGTTTACCTACCTTTCCAACCTATATGTGGTGTTGTTATTTATCATGTGGTGTTCTCACACGCGCGGTATAAATTATTTAGGGACAGATTTATTTTTTTTTTTGCAAGCTTCTCTGGTGAAGAGTGTATGACGGTTGATAAGTTAGTTTTATATTCAACATTCATTTAACATTCAAAATACAAATCCATTACGCTCCTAAAGCATGTGACCTGATGACATCAAACCAACTGTACAGCATAGAGATTATTGTCCTATATGTGTCACAACGCTTGATTTTGCAAAATGATCTTTCATACTTTTTAAGATTGATAAAATACCTTAAAAATGCATATAAATCCATTATGCTTCTAAACCATGTAACCTGATGACATCAAACAAACTGTACAGCATAGAGACTATTGTCCTACATATGTCACAAGGCTTGATTTTTCAAAATTACCATTTGTAATTTTTTAAATATTAAAAATACTATAAAAATGCATATAAATCCATTAAGCTCCTAAACCATGTGACTTGATGACATCAAACCAACTGTACAGCATAGAGATGATTGTCCTATATGTGTCACAAGGCTTGATTTTTCAAAATTATCTTTCACACTTTTTAATATTGATAAAATACCATAAAAATGCATATAAATCCATTACGCTCCTAAACCATGTGACCTGATGACAAGATGCCTGATCAAAATAAAGAGAGACATGGAGACAGAGAATCAGAGAGGTATTCGACATAGGGGAACATTTTAATTACACAGTGGCACATGTGAAATGTTTTCTCTCTCTCCCCCCTCTCTGAAAATATGCCTTTTAACAGTGATGCTCTCATTCTCTCTCTTTCATCTAACTGTATTAATTTATCAATCTGTTATTTGTCCATAATGTCTGTCTTCTATTGTTCTTGTCCTACTGAACAACAGACTTGATTTCACTGGCAGTGTGTTGTAATCACATGCCACTGGGTCAAAGACGTGACAAGCTATTTTTAGGTTCCGGATACATTAAATGAACAAAAAAGAGAAATAAATACATTTTGAACATATCTGGGTGGGGCCGGGGGGGGTACGACGACTGGATAGTGACAGCTGTGATGCGGTGCTTGGGGTGGCCAATAGGGTGGCCATGATTCACCGTGGGGTGAATCCCCCGGCCACCCCACAACTCCACCCTTGCCAATAGCTTGCACAATACTCCTCGCAAAGAGAAGGGAAAATTATAGGAGGAGAAAGGAAGCAGCCTTGGTTGCAAATGCTGATCATTAGTTGTACCATGTTCATTATTTAATAAAATACCAACTATTTGGCAATATTTCCCTCTGCTGTCATTTATTCAGGACTGTGCCTATTGTAGCCTAATGATAATAATATTACAACAGTATAGTGCTGATGGTAGCATTTCATATAGACTTTTTAACAAAGCGTCATTCAGTGTAAAAAATTGTGGTCATTCAGTGTAATGCATATTTTCATATAAAAATGAAGATAAATTCAAATAATGATTTTTGTTTAGTAACGTATATGCAGGAATGTACCAACAAACTGAGTATTAATGTATTTTAAGCAGATTTCTCTTTGGTGCAAAAACTTCTTGAGGACGAATGGGTAAAACTTACTGGTTGGAAGAATATGAGCATTGTTTAAAGATTTCACATTGCCATTAATAAGATAATCGGAGTATCAATGAAGAGCCTAAATAAAATATTTTAATAAGTCATGTAACTCCTTTCAATTTTCTAATGCCATACACTATTTTTAAATGATCTATTTTATTACACTGAATGACATTTAATGGGTCGCTGTTTAGAAACAAAAGTTAAAATGTATGTTGGTTACTATTTTTTGCACAGAAAATATTAAAGTGAAACAATAGACAAACCAATTTACCCAAAAAATAAAAAAATTAAGTTGTAGAATACTTTTATTTTTTTGAAGCTTGAAAACCCAGTTTCGTCTTTGACCCCACTGCAGACATCAAGATGTCAGAATCTTTTAAGCACTTGTCCTTATTCTTATTAATGCACAGTTTGATGTGCAGTTTGTGTTGGTATGTAGTATTTGTAGTTTGCATTTGATTCATGTGGTGTGTGCGCATGTCTTTATATTGTTTGATTACAGTATTTTACTTAAAATGGTGTTGTTTGACTTAATGAATGTGGCCACTGACTTTTAAATAACACCTGCATATCACGTTGTGTTGACTTAACAGGTCTAATCCATTTCAGAGAAGTTGATATCATATCGTGTAATTTGGCTAGTACTACTACAGTGGGACATGATGCAATTTTAAATGCAAGTTTATAATTGTGTATCTTTAATTTGATGTTACAATTTCATCTACAAATTAAGTATAACTGAAATCAGTTATATTTCCCCTTCTTTAGACAGTTGTTGGAGGTGTTAGCTGTTTTGTCAGATGACTTTGGGACCAGTCAGTTCCCGTCATGTCAGTTCTCAACAGCACACAAAAGTTAAGGGAGTCTTGTTTTTCGGTCTCGGTCTCGTCTCGACTTTGTCTTGGTCTTGTCTTGGTCTCGATACCCTCTGGTCTTGGTAGTGTCTTGGTCTTGGTTTAGGCAGTCTTGACTACAAGTCTAGTTAGAGGTGATAGGTTTATCACTGAAAATGACCACTGTACTATAATGAAAAAGGAAGACTGATTTTTATGGTTTATACAGCACACAGAAAAGGATTTATTACACCATTACCCACACCTCTATAACACACAGTGTTTATAGGCAAACCAAGGAGTAAAACTAAAACTGGCATTATGTCTTAAAAGAGGGAACTCACTTTTGATCGGTAACTGCACTCTTAATGTGTTGCCCTTTAATCAGATGACCTAACATGAGAGAAAAGACAAAACGTACACTCAACCAAGACATGTAAACTGATTGATTAGTTTATCTTTAAATATTAACAATCTACACATAATAATATAACCACAACATATAAGTAGTTTAAAAAGTGCTGTTATGCTGAACATCAGCTAGCTGACTAAACTATATGGACAAAAGTATTGGGACGCTGGACCATTACACCAACTTGGACTTTAATGTCACTGCATTTAAACACATAGACTTTAATATAGAGTTAAAGTCTATCCCCCTCCCCCCCAAAAAAAAAAAAATATTTTGAGCTTTCCACAATATTTTGGAGAGTTTCTGTGGTAATGTGAACCCGTTTATTTGGTTCGAGCAAGTTCTTCCATACCAAACTCCATCCATCCAACCATCCAACGATGACTTTATGGACCTTGCTTTATGTATTGGGACACAGTCATGCTGGAATAGAAAAGGGCTTTCCCCAAACTGTCCAGAAAGTTGGAAGCATAGCCAAAACATAGTGTACCTTTCCAAATATCAACTTGAGTAGAAATACAAATTTGGCTACTGGCGTACTGTAGCAATTTGTGGAACTGCAGCGGAACATAATATCTAGCATCTGTCAGAATAAAAATTGAAAATAGGTTTTATTCTTCCTTTTTTAGGTTCCTTTTGGTTTACAATAAAATCCGAAAGCTCTAAAGCGAGAGCTGAGACACCAGCAAGGCAGTCCCGATTCCTTTACCAACACAGAATGAAGCAAATAAATGGAACTCAGTGTGAAGGGATACACGTTAAGCAAAAAGTACTTCATTAATTACATTTAAAACATTCAAATGCAAAGTGTAAATACTTCAAATGTTTTTTTTAATACATTATGTACTAACTCGTTGCTGGCATCATCATGAAGACAATAACAAATGCACAGCATTAACAAGCCGCTCGTTATAAACAGTTTCATTGGTTAAATTAATCCATTAGGCTTGGAAGCAAGGGTCACCTGAATTCAATAAGAGTGTGTCCCTATAGCATCTGTTCTGCCTTTTTTTGCTTCCTAACAAAACCTGCTTCCAAGCGCTACTGCGCATGCGTACATCAAAATTACGCGTAAATCTCCAAACGCAGAAAGTTTTTGCCACTCTTGCTTGTTTGCCAAAAGCTGAGGTTTGTATGTTCGTTTTAACGTGGTTTATCTTAAACTTTATTAATGATTTGTTGATTTGTTTATTTCGTGCTTTAGACACATCGAGGTGATTGTTATTATACTGTTTACCTTCGTACGCACTCCGAATTCTGTA
>JBBPCX010000135.1:13494073-13527074 GCA_037974365.1 Hydrocynus forskahlii
GGAATAAACCAAAATATCGTCTATGTAGACGATTACAAAACGATCTAACATGTCCCGAAGGACATCATTTACAAAACTTTGGAAGACCGAGGGCGCGTTCGCCAAGCCATACGGCATAACCAAATATTCATAATGGCCAGAGGTGGTGCTAAAAGCGGCCTTCCACTCGTCACCCGCCCTAATGCGCACGAGGTTGTATGCACTGCGGAGATCCAACTTCGTGAAGATGGAACCCCAAAGCCGCTCGATGGTTGCCGGGATCAAGGGTAGAGGGTGAGTGTACCTCACCATGACGTCGTTAAGCCTACGCTAGTCAATACACGGCCGGAGACCCCCGTCCCTTTTTCTCATGAAAAAGAAACTGGCAGAGGCGGGAGAGCGCGATCGCCAGATAAACCCCTGCTCCAGGGCCTTGGACACATACCTCTCCATCGCCTGGGTTTCTGGCTCAGACAATGGATAGATATGTGACCGAGGTGGGGTTTTTCCTGGAATCAGGTCGATCACGCAGTCCCAAGGTCTATGTGGAGGAAGACGGGTAGCCCTTGACACGGAAAATACTTCAGAGAGATCAGTGTATTGTTTGGGGATGTCGACTGGTGTCTTGGACTGGGGACTCTCTATGGTAATGGAGTGCAGGGGTAACCGTGGGACTGAACAGGATATGTGACAAGAAGGGGACCAGGAAACTATACTGTGTGTCTGCCAATTAATATGAGGGTTGTGTAAACGGAGCCAGGGAATTCCTAAAATAATTTGGTGGTGTGACTGGGGTAGGACAAGGAATGTGATGGTCTCTGTGTGGGTGTACTGAACTGTGAGGGAAATGGGAACTGTGACTAAATGCAGGGGTGTGTTACATACGGGGTGACCGTCAAGGGCATGAACCATGACAGGTTTGGCCAATGGACAGGTAGGGATGTGTAGGGAAGACACGAGGGATTGAGAAATAAAATTTCCAACCGATCCCGAATCTACAAGGGCACAAACAGAGGGAACAGGATTAAAACCAGGTAAAGAAACAGACACTACAAACTGATTAGACAAAACAAAATCTGTAACCTGAGCCGGGGAAGCCTTAGAGGGCCGTAGCGGATACTGGAGACGCCAGTGCCCCGCTTGTCCACAGTATAAGCAAACCCCTGCCTGGATTCGCTGTTGGCATTGTTGTATCCGAGACGCCCCCAGTTGCATAGGCTCGGGGGCGGGCTCTGCGGTCACAGGGACGACAGTGGTGGACAGAGATGGGCGAGACTGGAGGTTTTTGTGACGAGGAGGTGAGGAGCGTGAGACTGGCTTCGACCCGCCCGATCTCTCTCGCAGGTGAAGATCCAGTGCGATCGCCAGCCCAATGACCTCCTCCAGGCCGAGGTTTGTGTCCCGACACGCGAGTCCTTTTGGATCTCGGGACTCAAACCCTCCCAGAACACGGTAAGGAGGGCCTCCTCGTTCCAGCTGCTGTCCGCGGCCAGGATCCAGAACTCCAGGGCGTAATCACAGACAGACCCCGAGCCCTGCCGCAATCTCAACAGCCTGGTGCCACACTTTCGTCCCTGCCCGGGATGGCTGAACACCGTCTGGAACTGTTGGATGAAGGTGGCGTAGGATGTGGTGCTGATGCCACCACCTCTCCAGACGGCTGCGGCCCAGTCCGGAGCCCACCCCGTCAGCCTCTGGATCACCGTCGTTATCTGCTGCCTTTCCATGAGTTCCGGATTATCTGCAAAAAACAGATCACAAGCCAGGAGGAAGTTCTAGCACCCACTCGGATCCCTCGCATACCTTTCGGGGCGTGATGAGTGGTGTGCGTATCTCAGCGGGAACCTCTCTGCCTGGGCAGCGGATGCAGGTGGAGCTGGGGCTGGAGGTGGAACAGGAGGTGCAGCAGCCCCCCGCAGGCCTCCCAGGACTCCTGCATTGCCTGGGTCAGGAACTCCAACTGCTGACGGTGCTCCAGAAGCTGCTGGTCAATGGATGGAGCCTGTGGCAGTGATGGACCGGGGGGCGCCTGGTCTCCAGGCAGGGGTACTGCTGAGGCGTCCATGGGGAGTTAGGAAGGAGTCTGTATTCTGTCACGGTGCGTGCTTGGAAGGGAAATGGGAGGACGCCACAGAGCGGTTACTATATACAGTTTAATCAAATAAAGAACACAGAACAGATAACACAACACAAACCCCAACTCTTAACCAAAAACAGGAAACAACGACCACAATAATGAAAACAGGGGAATACACAAAACACTAAACACAAGACCCGTGCTCCTCAAAGAAACAAAGAAAAAGAACAAAACCGGGAATCAGGATTTAGCTTTCCTCAAAGCTTCAAGGCTAGAAAACGTGGATACTGGTAGTCAGCGCAGACTGTGCGCAACCGTGGGTTTAAATCGGAGGAACACGGGCCTGTAAAACAGAAAAGGGAAAACAAGGACAAGATTATGAAAACAGGCATGAGATACAACATACACCATTGGGAGACAAATACAGACTCAAAGACACTGGGATCGTCTGGGGTTTAAATAAGGGAAGCAAACGAGACATAGGTGAAACTAATGAGGAACAAGGGACAGGTGAAACTAATAGACTGGGACGCGATACAAACGGGGCATGAACACTAGGTAGGGGACAAGGGACCCAAACATAAACTGGTAACAAATATAGGGACGAAGGGAAAATAAAGGGAGAAAGGGAGTACAGGAAGTAAGGAAAGAAGGGAAAACTAATATTTGGGAGACGGAACAGGTTCTACGAGGCGGGCACAAGGTGGCCGTCACACAAGTTCTCAAAATATTGATCTTATGTTTGTTACTACACAAAAAACGCATATATGAAAAGTTCAGTCTGGATTCCGGCCTCATCATAGCACAGAAACAGCCTTCGTAAAGACAGTAAATCATCTTTTACTGTCTGCTGACAAAGGATTTGTTTCTCTGCTGGTTCTGCTTGACCTTAGTGCAGCATTTGGGATGATTATCTGCAAACATGGGATCAGCTTCCACTGCTATGCAGATGATACACAACTTTATATCTTTGCCAAGCCAGATGATAAACTTAGATAAAATAAGATTGGGGACTGCATTAAAGATAAAAAAGACTGGATGTCACATAACTTTCTCTTACTCAAATAAAACAGAGATCCTTTTTCTAGGTCCAAAGCTGCTAGAAACAAACTGTCAGGTTTAATGCCTGATCTTGCTGGTTCTTCAGTGCTGACTACTTACTTGTCCCTAGAGTTATGTAAGCTTCAGCAGGGGAAATGCTCTCATATATAGCACCCAAGCTCTGGAATGTTATTCCAATTAACATTCAGGACTCAGTTGTCCAGGCTGAAAACCTACTTGTTTAGTCAGGCTTTCTGTAATTAAATTTTCCTGCTAGATGAAAGGTGTAGAGCTGAGAGGCAGTGGGCACAGAGAAATCAAGTAAACTGGGACACTGGTGCTGTCTCAGGTTTGTGACGGTGGAGTGGAGGTACGCCGGTGTCTCGGTTCTGCCCTCTCTAGCTAGGCTGCTTTAGCAAGATACGCCGGAGTCTTCACTTGCACTCCTCACCGCTGTAAATAATTCTCTGGACATTTAACCAGAACTAACCCTCTTCTCTGTTTTCTTTGTCTGAGGGAACCTGCTGCACACTTGTCCAGCCCAGCTGATCACTACCTGAGGAGGATGGGTTCCCCTTCTGAGTTTTGGTTCCTCCCAAGGTTTCTTCCTCCAGCAGAGGGCTTGGATGTGGACTCTATAAAGCTGCTTTGTGACAACTTGGTTGAAAAAAGTACTATAGAAATGAATTGAATTGTAAAGACAATATAAAACAGTGTCTCCGAGGATTTGCTTATTTCACACTGAAATAAAAATAAAAACATAAAAAATAAAACGTTTTAAACATTTTTCAAAAGGAGTTTCTACTTTTGGAAGTAATAGTATAGTAAGAGAATCTCAAAGGGCTTTAGATTGTACCTTTCCCATAAGATGTTTCTTTGTGTTCTTATCTGGCCTAAAAACAATTATGAAACATTTGGGAGCAAAAATGCAAATAAATAAACCAAAGCTTGAAGCTAAAATAGCAAATATCTCCACAGCTACAGTGAACTTTCCTGGGGAGCTGACATAAGCTGGAATAAAGGTGATCCAAACTACACAGAATATGAGCATGCTGAATGTGATGAATTTGGCTTCATTAAAGTTATCAGGCAGCTTCCGAGCCAGAAAGGCCAAAATAAAACATAACACAGCCAAAAATCCTATATAACCCAACACAGCCCAGAAACCTATAGCTGAACCTAAGAAACACTCCAAAATGATCCTTTCCTTGTAGTGCTCTAAATTTTTGAAGGGAAAAGGAGGGGATATTGTTAGCCAAAGAACACAAATTATGACTTGTATGAAAGTGAAAGCAAGGACACTGAGTCTCTGCTGTGGAGGCCCAAACCATTTCATGACATTACTGCCTGGAAGTGTAGCCCTGAAGGCCATTAACACCACTATTGTTTTTCCCAGAACACAGGAGATGCAGAGGACAAAGGTGATCCCGAACGCTGTGTGGCGCAACATACAGGACCACTCAGAGGGTTGACCAATGAAAGTAAGTGAACAGAGGAAACACAGAACTAGTGAGAAAAGCAGCAGAAAACTCAGCTCAGAGTTGTTGGCACGGATGATTGGAGAAGTCCTGTGTTTGTAGAAGACAGCAGCTACACAAAGAGCCACAAAAGCCCCTGCCGCAGAGAATGCTGTCAGCATGATGCTCAAAGTGTCATCCCAGGACAGGAACTCCACCGGCTTAGGGAGGCACGTATCTCTCTGGGTGTTGGGCCAGAACTCAGTTGGGCATTGTACACAATCCAAAGAGTCTATGGGACAAGAAAAGCAAAGTTAAAACTGTAAAGAGAATCCTGTAAGCACAAGATAATCAGGAAACTCTGACTTCAGTACAGCAAAAGCTGTATCTCTGAATCTTTTCAGCACTTACCCCTGGTTTTTACTCTAAGGAACTGTATCTAGTTCCTGTATCTAGAAGGTTTGCATTTGGTAATGAGTAATCTATATGAGTTCATGCATAAATGGCTTTGAGTGTTGGCACTTTATGTATTTTACTTATTAAAATTGTATTAGCTGTATCATACACCACTAGGCAAATTAGGAGACTTCAAAGAACTCTTCATTTTAAGAGATTCAAAGAACTTGAACATTTTATATGATAAACTGTACTGATGTATAATAAACTGTATCAGCTGTATCACCGGTCATGTCTCATCTGCTTTCAAGTCTGCAGTGGTCACACCGATTTTGAAGAAACTCTCCTCAGATGTCAACAGCTACAGACTGGTATCTCTACTCTCCTTCCTTTCCAAAGTCCTGGAACGTGCCATTTATAACCAACTCAACTTGTTTCTTTCTCAAAACAGGATTCAGGACCCTCATCAGTCCAGGTTCAAGGCAGCACACTATACTGAAACTGCTCTACTTGCCGTCTTGGAAGAACTTCATGCAGTTAGATCAGCCATCCTGTCTTCTGCTCTGATACTTCATGACCTTTCTGCAGCCTCTGAGACAGTCAACCATCAGATCCTCCTGGCAACTCTCTCCAACCTTGAGATCTCTGTCACAGCCTGGCAATGGTTTGCATCCTACCTTGATGACCAGAGGTACCAGGTAGCATGGCAAGGTTCCCAGTTTACTCCATGAAGATTATCCATTGGTGTTCCTCAGGGCTCTGTCCTTGGACCGCTTCTCTATATACTGGTTCTCTTGGAGATGTAATAGCCTCACATGGTTTTTCCTACCCCTAAGATGACAAGCAACTTATTCTCTCTTTCCCTTCCGGTGACATCCAGGTCTCAATTCCTCTCAGACTGTCTGGCCGACCACCTCAAGCTGAATCCCAGGAAGACCGAGCTCCTCTTCATCAAAGGCAGTCCTTCACCAAGTCACGACCACATTGTTTCTGTTAGGAACTCAGTTATTGTCCCTTCAAAGAAGGTAACAAATCTTGGTGTTATGCCAGATTAAGATCTATCATTCTTGCTGCAGGCTGACCACATCTCCAGAACATGCAGATACCTCCTCTACAACATCAGAAGAATCCAACCCTTTCTCACCATGACAGCTACACAGTTACTCGTCCAGTGTCTGGTCATCTCCAAACTGGCCTACTGCAAATCTCTACTGGCTGGACTTCCACCTAAAGTAACATGACCACTTCAGCTGATTCAGAATACAGCTGCAACTTTAGTCTTCAATGTTTCACAATTCACACACACCATACCTTTTACTAAGGAAACTTCCCTGTGGCCACCAACATTTAGTTCAAATCCTTTAAAAAAAATTTATGGCATTTTTATCCAAAGCAACTTCCATTCCCTAACTACAGGGGACAGTCTCCCTGGAGCAACTTGGGGTTAAGGGTCTTGCTCAGGAACCCAGTGGTGGTAAGCTGAAGGTAGGATTTGAACCCATGACCTCTTGGTCCAGAGGCAAGTATCCTACCCACTGAGCTACCACCACCCACTTATGTTCAAGGCCAAGAATGGACTTGCACCCCCATACATATCAGCATTGATCAAGCAGTGTGTAACTCCCTCTTCTGATCAGATCTGTGGAGTCCCTCACTGTCTTCAAGTGTTGTCTGAAGACCCACCTCTTCAAGGAGCACCTTGGTGACTAACTATGCCTCCCGTTCCTCCTTATTTATTTCTTCTTCCCCATTTCAACTTAAAAAAACTTACTCTTATCTCCAAGCCCTCCTTACTTTTCCTTAATCTCTGACTTTTCTTTGACAGGAGTCATTTAGGTGTACTTAGTCTGCAGTAACTTGGTTGAATAGTAAATGTTGATTTAAGTATAGCTTTACATGTTTGAGGAACAGATGTGGACTACTTGAGCACTGATGTACGTTGCTCTGGATAAGAGCATCAGCTAAATGCTGTAAATGTAAATGCAGGATCCGTGAAAATGATGCCTATGGCTGCATGAATAAAACAAAAATTAACATACAGTACCAGTCAAAAGTTTGGACACACCTTCTCTTTGAACGATTTCCTTTGTTTTTATTATTGGCTATATTGTAGATTAATATTGAAAACATCACCCATCACTCTGATGACAGCTTTGCACATTCTTGGCATTTTTCGATCAGATACATGAGGTATGGACCTGGAATGCTCTTTAATTAACTGGTGTTCTTCATCAAGAGTTAATTAGTGGAATTTCTTGCCTTCTTAATGTGTTTGGGACCATCGGTTGTGATGGTAGTATTGGTACACAATTAGTAATCCTATTCGACTACGGTTCTACTCCACATTATGGCAAGAACCATTTAATTAAGTAAAAAAAATAACAGTCCATCATTACCTTATTACAAAACATATTCTGGTTTGTTTAACTCTTTTTGGTTTACTGCACAATTCCATGTGTTTCTTCACCATTTAATTTGTTTTCAATATTAATCTACAATGTAGAAAATAATAAAAACAAAGAAAAACACTGAATGAGAAGGTGTGTCCAAACTTTTGACTGGTAGTGTATGTAATGACTGTGTATGGAATTACAATTTAGAGTGAGAGCTCTTGATATTTTCTTTGTTTGAACTGTGAGTCAAGGCAAAATATTTTCTCTTTGTACATTGTAAGTAATACACAACCTGTCTTGTTACTGATGTCTCCTTCTGCACAAGGTATACAGTCATAACAACAGACTGGTTTTCCTTTCTGCACTGCCTTCCTGGTTCCTGGAGGACAGCTCTCACTGCACACTGACACTGGCACCTATGAGAGATATTAGGGAAATATTAAACTTTCAGAATATGTGACAAGCTATAGACCTAGAAGCTCACAATGCTTTAGCTTTTTATCCACTGTAAAAACTGACATCTATTAAAACCTGAAACATTGTGATCGGAATCAGGGCTGAGGAAACAGAGGAAGCTGCTTTGTGGTGAGTTTGTAGCATACTGTACCTCTAACTGTCCGCCCATCCAGCTGATAGCTCTGCTAATACTGAACTCCTGGCCTTTTGGTTTAGATGAGTCATAGTTTCCCACTGTCACAAACTCCATAGCACCATCTTTCCTAACCTGCCAGTTTATGAGCTCATAGGCAGCCACAGGATCTCCACTGGAATCAAATGAGACCTGAAAACCATTTCTGGTTGTGAAGTTTACTTGCTTGAGCTGGTTGAGTAACTGCAGTGGTAGACATAATTTCATGAAAAGTGTGAATTCTTCTATACAGACAACACAGTTAATCTGTTTCTCACAGCCAATTTAAATGCATATGTGAAAATATTGCTTTAGGAAAATGGGATCCACTGATTTTCACCTCAGTTTTGTATAGCTGAATTAGATTATTCAGAAAGTACTCAGGGTGAAATTGTGCATTGTACAGCAGCTTTGGCTCAGATATCTTAACAGTATTGTGGATAGGAACAAGAAACTGTGATTACTAGGTCATTTAATCTGGCCTAGAATCACGTTTTATAACACCATGTAAAACAGTTTTAAGCAAAAACATTTGATAAGGTGGATTTAAGGTGAATTTTGACCTCTGGAATATTTCTGATTCTATTATAAGAATGGGGCGTTACAAATCAATCAACTCTGAATGACTATTTACTGTCTGAACAATACAATACAGTTTTAAGAAAATAAACCCAAAACAAACATTTTTAGAGGTGTATTTATATAACGTACAAAGTAATCATACTGATTTAAACTTTATAAATTACTGGTATTAGCTGTTGTATACCTGCCATAGAGAGAATTTTATGGTCTTGTCGCACAGCTTATCATTACAGATGACGCTGTGGATGGCATGCGCTATAGCATATGTTGCTTTGTACACCATATTTGTCAGGCGCAGCTGGGACGTGTCTGTGTATGGGTTCTGCAGGGCGCGGATGTCCTCGCTGCCATCACATTCCCGCGCGCCCTCAGACGAGCCTGCTTGCCTTTTCAAGCTGCAGCTGAACGAGGTCTCCCAAAACTCCGTTAACAGGGACGATTTTAGTGCTTGCTTTGGAGAAAGGTCTAAAAGAAACTCCCGGAGACCTGGGATGACTGACTGGGGGACCCCAAAGCCTATTGCGCCAGAGCACATGTCATACTTTAAAAATTCTGGATCGGTGATCCACGTTTCACTACCTATCCACTGAATGGGGGGCGGGGGTCGTTTTATAAGCTCCTCCAAGAGAATTTTCATGTCTCCTGAAGTAAGAAACGCCACTATGACTCGGGCCGTCGATCTGCGGATGACGTTCGCCAACCTCTCCAGTTTACTGCGCGGTTGTGTCCTGTAGTAGGCCTCGGAGTACTCCACGCAGATCCCCTCCTCTTGTGCAGCTTTCAGAAACGATGCCATCCCGTAATTTCCATAGTCTGAGTCACTGCGCACTGCACCAATCCATGTCCAGCCGAAATGCTTGACCATTCGTGCCAGTGCGGCTGCTTGGTGGTGGTCACTCGGTATGGTCCTTAAGAAGGCAGGAAATTCGCGCTTATCGCTCAGACATGCGCAGGTTGCAGAGGGACTCACCTGTTTTTTTTTTTTTTTTTAAAAAGGTAAAGGTAAGGTAATGGGGGCATGTGGCCGACGCTCTAATAATGTCTTACAACCATCAGTTACAGGGACAGACCCCTGGAGTAAGGAGGGTTAGTGTCTTGCTCAAGGACACAATGGCAGAAAGTGGAGTTTGAACCTTCAACTTTGTGGTCATTGGGTTCATGGGCAAGTGTTTTAACTACCACGCACAAACTTCAGATTCCACCGAAAAACAATTAGCAGCAGCACTTTTCTTTTCAGCTGAAGGTTGCATTTGTTTTGTCTTATTTGTGAGTTTTGGCTTATTTGTGAGTTTTTTTTTTTTACCGCGAAAGTTATATAAAGTTATATATTCTTTTTTCTTTTTTTTCTCTTGCCAATAAGTAGTTTCAGAGTGTAGATGGAAATAACTTTTATATAACGCTGAAAGAACGTTTCCTTTTTGAACACACTGATATTTTTCTTAAATAATTTTATTTATTATTTAAGAAAAAATTTAAAGCAACCATTTATGGATAAATTCACATACATTTTACTTCACTAAAAGTAAAAGCGGGCGACAGTTTTCCCGGCGTTTCTCAACAGTGTGATAAATGTAGCAACCAAAATCATGTTTTCAGATATAAAACCGGACTCAAGTACTGCCCGATAGTCGCTGCATTTCACACCCCCGAAGAAGGAAACATCTTCTGTAATTAAAATTAATTTGAAAGTATTTACTTTTCATTTTAATTTACTGTAATATGTTCAATGTACTACATTTTGACTTTCACTCAATAAATAGATAAAAAAACTACATAAGGATATGAGTGTGTGGTATCAAACCCGAGAGCCAGATTTATTTGAATAAAAAATAAAACTAGGCACGCTCTTCCTAGTGTGTTATTGTGGAACTACTATTCCCCGTCACTGAATCTTACAACGCCGAAAAAGAAAACGTGTTCTGTCGTTTTTCATATTATCTGTTAAATCTTTTTCATTTGTAAATACTGAAGTGTTTACATGTAAATATATCTTGGCTTTCACCCAAGTACATGTACAACAAGTACATTAGGCTAAACGTTTGTGAGATTTTTAATCACATCATAATTCGGAAGCGTAATAATACTGAATGTAATAACCCGAGACTTGACAGACTTTACAACATCTACAGTAATCACCTGTGGAATTCCAAAGAGTCCCAGAACTCTGGCCATGCCGATTGACGGTGTGGAATTGGATTCTCCTAAGATAGCAGGAACAGCTGCCGTTGTAGATTTGGAACAGGAATCCGTGTCGTTGAAAACTGTATCCACGCCATTCGCTAATTGAAATGCCAGTTTGACAGCCATTGGCACTGCGGCGCACGAGTCGTGTATTTGGTATCCTAGTGTAATTCCAGGCAGAAGATCTGTTCTGTTGTTGATCTCCTGAATGGCGAACTCCATGGCACGGGCGAAGCGCAGAACTCTGAAAACCATACTGTTGAGAGACAGTAAAACAGATACAACGACAAAGAAAGAAAGAAAGAAATGAAATTAATTATTGTATTTAACTCCATTGCAATAGAAAAACAGCAAACCTATTTTTATTATTATTATGATTATTATTATTATTATTATTATTAATAGTGCTCCAAACGTAATTCTTCAGTAATTCCAAAAGAACGACCCCTCCACAAACACAGGCAAACCTCCCAGTGCACTGAGGCTGTGGTGGCTGTCTGGTGTAGATGTTCTGCTCTGATCTGACATAGCTATGAATGGAGAAAAGTCCCCCAATCACAAAATCTCCATGCATAGAAAAAACAGGCAACTGAGGCCCAGTCCACAGCTTGCAGCTGACCGTTTTAGCTTTACATGCAGCTGGGCTGAGCCCAGTTACCCACAGCATTGATACAACTGGCATTAGCCTTGAACTGAGGTGCATGGTGTGCTTATTGGCTCCCAGCACTCTGAGGACCAGAGTGAGTGTCTTACATTTCTTTAAATATCCAATTGTTATCATGTTAGGTAAGTGTGGGTGTGAACTGAGCATGTTTAGGGAAGTGTGGGTGTGAACTTTGCTCCAATGCAGTGTGTTATTATGGGGTGTGGCTGCTCTAACTATCAGAATCAGAATCAGAAAACTTTATTTATCCCGGAAATTGTTTATGTGGTGACTGCCACATCACACAGACAGAGAGACACAAGACACCAGAATAATGTAAAATAAAAAGGAAGATAAAGTACTATAATAAAATAAATAAAATAAGTCTAATATAAGTCTAAATAGAATCTAATAAAAGTCCAAATAAAAATAAAATGAAATCTAAATAAAAATAAATATCAGTGGAAAGAAAACAACCATAATATGAATACCTAACTATGACTTATCCACAACTATAGATGTCATAAACAATACGAGGAGCTCTTTTCCAAAACGCTATAAATCCATTTGAACTGTTTTTAGAAAAATAACATTTATTTACCCAGACCCACATATTTTGCAAATATTTAATTTATCCATTTAAAATAGTTTGTTGGCTTAGTGTGAACATGTTCAGCAGTAATTGCCAAATCTAACAACAATGTTGTTGATTATAAATCCAGTTTACTATATATTTCCAGAAGAAATATAATAAAATGTATTACTATAAATCCATTCTTTTTGTCTTTCTTTTTGAGGCAAGAGAGAATATCCAGTAATAAACAGCTAAATAAAGCAAAGAATAACTCGAAATACATTCATCTATGTTCAGTCTAAACAAATAATAAAAATAACATACATAAAAATGGCCGGTTACAAATACAAATGGCCCCCCTCCCTCCTGTTTCTCTCTCTCCCTGTTTTTTCTGTCTGTCTCTCTCTCTCTCTGAGTGTGTCTCCCCCCGCCCTTCCCCCTCGTGCTTAGCATGCACAGACCCCACAACATCTCATGTAGCTGTTCTTCAGAACCATCTAAAGTATTTAAAACAATCATTTTCAAAAGATAGTTTAAACAAACGAGTAAAACTGCTATTTTCAGGGAGCCGCCATGCTGTATAGTTTAGAGCACTGGCTGAACCCTGATTGGTCGAGAGTTGTTTTATGGCATTTTGAAAAAAAACAAAAAAAAAACAGGTATAGAGCTTATGCCTTTGGGAAAGAACTACAATTTACAATCCATTTTAAACAATGAAATACAGTAATCCCAATTGCGGTTCAGGAGAGGCAACTTAAGTCTCTAGCAGAATTTTTCTGAGAACGAACTAATAATTGTTCAGGAACCCGTGCACTTTCAGGAAACCGCAGATGTCTTCGCATTTTTTTGCTTTTGTGACGTCCCAGCCTCGTCCGCCTCGTCCACCACGCCCCCTTGTCCTCCTGCTGGGCTGTTTATGTTTGGGTGGGGTGGTTAGCAAATCAATCAGATGCACCTGAACTGAATGAGCCTCCTACTTGCCTTGATAAGTGCTGTACCCAAACATAAACAATCTAGCAAAAGGATGAGGGGGTGTGGCGGAAGAGGCCTGGAGGTCACAATCAACTGTACTCAGAGGCTGGAGGTTTGAAAGTAGCCAATCCAGGACCTTATTTATTACTCCTTGCTGCTGATTGGCTGGTCTCCTGTGACTCCTCTCTGGCCCCAGCCAACATGTCTATATGGGCGCCACATGGTTTAAAAATGGGCTACACGGGTTCCAAGTGGGCATGGGCTAGATCTGGGCATATTGTATAGGTCCCATATGGTTTCCATAACGTGGGCCCAGGATGGGAAGTCTATGTGGGCTTCCTATAGGGACCTCATAAGAGGTTTATATGGGCCAAGTGAGCATGGGTTTGATCTGGGTAACTCTTTATAGGTCCCATATGGTTTTAGTAATACAGGTCCCATATGGGAAGCTAATGTGGGCTGTTCATGTCGGACTCATAAGGGTTTCATATGAGTCAAGTAGGCATGGGCTGTTTATAAATAAAAGTCTTTCACATGTGAAAGAGAAAAACAGTATGCCAACATATATTTTAAAAATAAACACATGATTTAGTGAAGTTAATTAAACATGCTCATTAAACGTGCCTGCCAGTAAATGTGCCTGGGTCAGGCTTTAACAACATAATCAATACTATTTATTAATACTGTCAACTTATTTTTGTTTATTCTTTTATGCTTGACAAATGCTGCACTTAGTATTCAAACATTACTTAGTAATGTTTTTTTTAAGTTGAGAATTTAGAATTTTCATATTTTACGAGATGGTGGGGAAAATGACCAAATATTGCCCCCCCCCCAAAAAAATTAAAAAGCAAATAATAATCAGTGTCACAAATTAGTCATCGGCTGACCCCAATTTCTTAATATCAGCATCGGGCATAGAAAAACCCATATTGGTCGACCTCTAGTCCTGGGTCCTCTCTTATGCACTCTCCTCTATAGCTCACAGGTTTTTTATGGGATTTAGGTCTGAGGACCAAGATGGCCATGGAGGAAGGCTGATTTTGTGTCTGCCTTTTCGAGTTTACTTGTTTTTTGTGTTGACTTGTCCATATGTGTTAGATCAGAACTATTTTGCTTAAAGACCCACTGATGACCGATTTTCAGTTTTCTGTCAGAGGCCACTGTGGAGGGTCTGTGCTGCTGTGGGCCTGTTTCCCTCCCAATTAAAGGGCCTTGAAAACGTAGTTACGGCTGGGGTTTTGGTTTGTGGGACTTATATTTTGAACTGAGTAGATGTCTGTGTCTTGTGTCACTGTGTTCACCTGTACTGAGTATTAGTTTAAGTGACTGGGTCTTTTGATTGGTTTTTGTCTGAGAGTTTAAGTTCTTTGAGTTTAAGTTTGTTTGCGGATCAACCCTCACACTACCCTGATGTTTCCTGCACGTGACCCTGTCCTTATGTCTGTACTATGTGGTGTTTTTCAGTTAGGCCCTTGTGCCATTTAGTTTTGTGTATAGAGTCTGTGTCTTTCTATTAAACCCATCACTTGGAACCTGCACACGTTTCAGCCGGGTGTTCTGCCTTTTTTTGCCACCTGACAAAACCTGCTTCCAAGCGCTACAGCGCATGCGTACCTCAAAATTACGCCGTAAATCTCCAAACACCAGAAAGTTTTTGCCACTCTTGCTTGTTTGCTAAAAGCTGAGGTTTGTATGTTAGGTTTAACGTGGTTTATCTTAATGATTTGTTGATATGTGTTTATTTCGTGCTTTAGACACATCGAGGTGATTGTTATTATACTGTTTACATTCGTACGCACTCCGAATTCTGTACGTGTGGGATCAAATTCTACCATTAAACTCCAGTGAACACATGTAATACAGTTGCTAGTTGGGACTACTTTTGCTTTAGTTAGAGTAGACATCTTCTTTGTTGTTGTTTAACCTAGAACTACATTTGTTCAATACAAAGACAATAGGACATCTTTTGAGAGCAAGCTCTGTGTGTCCACGTTTTAATAGTCAAGAAAGCCAGAGTTGTTTTTGTTGGTGAAAGAACTTTAGTTTAGAATCGATGAACCGAGAATCATGTCAAAATAGCCCTAATTACCTTATCAGGGTAACAATGTTAATATAGAGCTATAGGAAGCATTCCTTGACCAGCTAATCTTAGGAGATAATGGTAGATTTGTAGTTTTTAATTTTTATCTAACAAACTCACCAGAGAAAAAAACTACTTCTAATTTTGCTTTTTAAAATGTGTCTTATCTGTAGAGCTATGGACAAGAAGTGGGAAGAAGTTTATAATTTTGTCTGTTCACAAGCATACCCTGCAGGAAACATTTCCAAACAGTATAGCATTGACTGAATTTACAAAAGAAGAACTCCTGAAAATACGCCTGATCTTTGTAATGAAAATACTTTAACAGAGCAAAAAGTAAACTCACTTTATTATGAACTCATAATACTATATTTAGTATAGATTTGTCATAAAGGTTTGTTTCATTGTTTCAGATGACGTATGACTTTTACTGTCCTTTAGGCGCAGTGTGACCTCTGCAATAGATGGGCACATTTCAAATGTGCAAAATACAAGAAACATTCGTCCACTTTTGTTTGTGGCAAATGTTCAGAAAAATAAACATTGTTCAGTTTTTCTTTTAACCTGCTTGCTTGTTTTTTATTAAAAACATTCACAGATTTTTATAAACTAAGGAAGATTTTTTTTTATCACATATGATGCCCAGAATGTAGTTAAAACCAGAAAAAATACATGGGGCATAGGAAGCTAATAACTACTTCGTCAATGATGATTATTATATGACAGTTTCTGACAGCATAAAACTACGTGTAAAAATCTGCTACCCCACTGAAAACTATGGGAAGCAGTTTCTGCCAGCATAAAACTAGTTTTAAGTGGGGTAGCAGTTTTTTACACAATTTTATGCAGCCAGAAACTGCTGCCTATAGTTTTCAGTGGGGTAGCAGATTTCTGGCAGCATAAAACTATGTGTAAAAAATTGCTACCCCACTGAAAACTAGGTAGCAGTTTATGGCAGCATAAAACTATGGGTAAAAAACTGATACCCCACCGATAACTAGGCAGCATAAAACTATGTGTAAAAATCTGCTACTCCACTAAAAACTATTGGCAGCAGTTTCTGGCAGCACAAAACTACGTGTAAAAAACTGCTACCCCACTGAAAACTATGGGCAGCAGTTTCTGGCAGCATAAAACTACATGTAAAAACTGCTACCCCACTTAAAACCATAGGCAGCAGTTTCTAGCAGCATAAAACTACGTGTAAAAATCTGCTACCCCACTAAAAACTATAGGCAGCAGTTTCTGGCAGCATAAATCCTTATACAGATGTCCATTCAGGCGTATGGGTAGGAAATTTCGGCAACGTAGCAAAAACCGACTGATTTAACTGGTAATTTCTGCTACGGTAGGGCAGGGCAGCAAAAAATGGCAGAACAGCGTCCACATAATGTGTGTTTAAGTACGTGTACAACCAGTACGGTTGATTCTAGTTTTGCAAAGTGGAACTGAAGTTAATTAGTCGTGCAAGTTAAACGATTTTCTCAGAAAATTAAGCAAGCTCACAAGTCGTTGCTTTAAACTCCTGGTGTAAAACTCTGCAGCATCACGATGTCCAAAGTATATCCCAAACACCTTACCACCACTGAACCCGAGCCCACCATAACAAACCCTTCTTCACTGTCATACACTCCACGTGGGGTACATCGCCCCCTACCGCATGGGGGGGGGGCGAGCTAAACCAGTGCCAATCCCAAATGACCCCAAAAACACGTGGAGTGTTGAATTTCCAAACCTGCTCGTGGAGTTTCCTGGGTTTATGCTACAGACCAAATACTTACAGACTAATAGTATTCATATATTGGTAGACCAGGCATGAACAGATCGGGTGTATTGAATGGATAAAATTCTGCAGTGCCAGGGGCAAAGAAACCCTGATGCAGTGCAGTATTTTCATATAAAAGCCAGTAATGTTATATGTAGTGCACTGTATGAGAAGTAGAGGGCCATTTGGAATTCAGCCTGTTAGCTCCTATGGTTTGGCCTGAATTTTACATTACAATAGCCATTTGCCGGGCCTGGCTGGTGGCCTAGTGGTTAGGGTGTTGCCCCTGTGATCAGAAGGTTGTCGGTTTAAATCCCAGGACTGCCCAAAAGTATTTGAGGTTGAGCTTTCCTAAGTTTGCATTCCGTGCCCATCAAAGGTGTATATTGTTATTCTGAATTAACACAAAGAGTATATGCAGGGGGAAACACTTTGAACTTAACTCTAAGCATCCTCAGAACTATACTATATATATTCTCTGCTGACATTTTGATTAAACCCTAGACTGTCGGAAGAGTTTCTACATCCGTTTCTGAGTTTCTAGAGGGAATTTCCCTCTCTATCAGGTCCTCAAGTCTTTTCCCAGTGAGAGGGCCTCCGCTCGCTGATTGGCTGAGCTCGCACCACGTGACCGCCTTCCGCCTGGAGTGTGCGCGACAGCTGGACGGAGAGGGTCAGCTCGGTGGGAGGACTCGGGGTCTGATTTCTTCACACTTTAATTACGGAAACATCCTGTTCAAATGGGAGACAAGAAGAGTCCGACAAGGTAAAGGAACAGGCTTGCCAAAGGGGCTGCGGGAACCCGCGGTTTGTGTGTATGTACGTGTAAGTGAGTGTGCGAGTGTGTGTGTGTACATGGCGGATGGATGGGTTTATTTCCCTAACATGAGCTCGCAGCCCTCCACACTGCAATATAGCTTTCTCTCTCTCTCTCTCTCTCTCTCTCTCTCTCTCTCTCTCTCTCTCTCTCTCTCTCTGTCCGTCTCGCTCTCTCTCTCTCGCTCTGTGTCCGTCTCTCTCTCTTTCTGTCTGTCTCTCTCTCTCTCTCTCTCTCTCTCTCTGTCTAGTTTTGCCCACCTCCTTGTACTTGATTTGCTTCTAATGTTTTCTCTCTAATGTGTATGTGTGTGTGTTGTGTCTGAAGGCCGAAGAGGCACTGCAAGCCCCCGTCAGACGAGGGATTCTGGGATTGCAGTGTGTGCACTTTCAGGAACACCGCCGAGGCGTTCAAGTGTATGATGTGCGACGTGAGAAAGGGGACGTCAACTCGGTAAGACACCAAACACGAAACCCCCCAGCCACACAGTGCCTGTAGCCTCACCACAACACTTTCACACTCACTTTCAGGAGCGCAAGGTCACCTCACTTCCTCACTTCCATGGACTAGGTTCCAGTCTGCACACTCCTTGTTACTTTTATCTCATTTTAGACATTAATGGGGTTCTTTTTTTAAATTTATTTCATTCTGGGTTTTTTTTCTAATATCTGGGTTGCTTCGCTGTTGCTCAAACCTCTCACCTTCAAGCTCTAACATTTGTGGTCGGGAACATCCAAGAATAGCTCCATGCAAAACTTTTGTTGACCTGACTCCTGTCTAACTTGTTCATGTAGCTCCTTTTACTTCTGTTTCAGGACTTTTGGGCTCGCACCTTACTCCCACACCTCTTACCTTTTCACCTGAACTTTGAATTAAAGGCCCTTTACATATTACTTGGCCTGAGTATGGTTGTCTAATGGAACACTTTCAGTTTCACTTCTCCTGGAGAATATAGAGTACTGAACAAGCAGGATGAATAGTAGACAGATTGCCTAGGGAAGTTTTACTCAAAGCACATCTAGTACAAATGAGCTTGAAAAGTAATGTAATGCTTAGAAGTAATGTAATATATGGTATAAGGAACAATATTGTATAATCAGATAATGAAACTTATATTAAGACTTACTCTGTGTCTGTTCTGATAACAGTGTGCTCACTAATAACTTTGTAATTATGTAATTGCTCTTTGAGCTGTTACAACCTGTTGTATGTTGAAGTTTCCAAGTAAATAGCCTGGCCAGAGTTGAATTTTGAAAGTTCAAAGATGGTGTTGAAATGAACATGTCTCACACTTGGATCAATTTTTTGGCATAAAACTAACCTTGGTTCATATTTAATTTGAGAAATACATATATTATCAAACCTAGTGCGTTCACATGTGGTGATAGGGTACATTTTAGATGCGTAGTGTCCTAGCACGCAGAGTTCAGACGTGGTCTTCCTTTTTGCCTGAAGCAGTGGTCAGCTAAGCAGGATCCCAGCTCTTGAGGTTTTGGGAACTTGAGCGCAACCCTTCTATTTAGTTCTGACCACTAATGACCCCATTAGCCCTGACTATAAGTTCTCCATGATGTCATCATCTTAATTCATCCAACACTCTCTTCCAGTAAACCTCGCCCCGTTTCTCAGATTGTGGCTCAGCAAGTCCCGCCACAATTCGCTTCACCTACACAGCCCAAAAAAGAGAAGAGGGAAAAGACAGAGAAGGACAAAAACGAGAGGGAGCCAGCATTGAAAAAGAACAGCCACAAAAAGATGAGGTAAAAGATTTTGTACTGTGCTGTGGCATACAGTGTTTTGAATATGACCTGTGAATGAGTGGAACTGAGGAGTGTTCGGCGTACAGACTATTACAGAATGTTGAGCCTTGCTTAAAATTTGAATGATAGAATGGCATTTACAGGTTCCTGCTTACAGATTTCTTTTATGATGTATGTTATATGAAAATGCTTTGCACATCAAGATTGTGCTAATTGTATTCCCTTTTTCTCACCATTTCCAGGCCACGGTTAAAAAACATCGACAGAAGCAGTGCACAGCACTTGGAAGTCACAGTGGGGGACCTGACGGTCATCATCACAGACTTTAAGGAGAAAACAAAGCCCTTGTCTTCCTCCACCAGCTCATCCTCCACAACAACGTCAGCAGATGCGCACAGCCAGAGTGGATCCAGCTCAGATAACACCGAGAGAGCAGTCTCCAGATCATCCTCTCCTCAGGGCGAAGGCACATCGGTCAACGGAGAACCACACTAACCCTTGAGAACCCCTTCATTTTATTAAAGGTCAAAGATGTTATAGTAATCACATAAATTACTCTTCTCCTCGACTCGTCAACAGGACTGGATGGCGCTTTGAGTTTCCCAGCAACATTGACTGGATGTCTCCATTAAGGTCTCCATTAAGTGGCAAAAAATCAATGCCCTTTTCGAACCACCGTCATCGTAACCTTAAGAATAAATTGTTTTTTGAACTCTTTGCTCTAATCACCATCTCACTTCTCTTTTTTTTTTACCATTTGGAGCTACATGGAGAGACTTGCTGGCGCAAAGACAGTTACTGATGTTAAGTCCCTTGGAAGTAAAGACAATAAGAGAATGTATTTAAGGGAAATGGATACTTCTGTGGTTCTCGAGCTCGCACCCTGAAAATGTTTGTATTTTTCATGTTTATCACATCTGACTAAATTGAGGTAAATGTCAAGGTGTGTTAGATTACATGGAAGGCCCTAGGGTCCCTCCGGCTGAGACTGAGAACCACAGTACATGGCCATAATATTGTAATAACATAGTTTTTGTTTTTATTCTTAAATGAGTATTTTGGTATGAGTTACACAAGCGGAAAGTTTACAGAGTATAAATGTGAAGAGTTGAGCAATGACTGGTATTGGTAGATTAGACATGGTAGGTCTCAACATCTGGATTAAGGCACTGTTTTAATGTCTTTAATGAGAAACAGTTCAAAAGTTGTTCACCAGTTGAAATGACAGTTTTATGTTATATTACTACAGTATCTGGAGTGCTGTGGTGTAACCAGTTATGTAAAGAGTTCAGAAAGAATAACTTCATCAGTCTTTGTTAAAAGACTAATTCATGTTTGCACTTCTGAAGGTGTTCAAGGGGTTTTCCCACTGCTGTGTGCTTAACGTCCAGCAGAGAGTTACTGTCAGCATATCGTCAGTTTAAGGACAAAAGTGGGGTAGGGCCTTTTAAAAAGACACTATTGTAGAAAAACAGTTGCCTTATACATCATTCTTTTATACATACTCAGGCTGGACTTAATGCAGGAATGTCATGTTGAAAGGTAGTGGAGTGTCGCATTTATTTGCATTCATTATATTATCATTCAGTAATAACAAATGGGTTTTTCCCATTGATCCTGTTGTAGCCTGCCTTTGCAATATGAATTTAAAAGCATCTTCTCATGTTTATATCAGTTCGACCACTCAGTAGAAATCCTTAGATCTGGTCTTTGGTTTATTTGATCTGTTTCTTGTATCTTAAAATGCCAGTTTGAATTTAATGTGCTTTCTATTTTTGGCTGGATTATCAAACCATGTTTGTCATAAAGTGTGTGTGTGTGTGTGTGTGTGTGGATATATGTGTTTTTTTCTTTGGGAAAGGCTATGCTGAAAATGAAATTTTAATTTGTCAGTTTGTGTTCTCAGCTCAGAGGTTTGTATTGCATTTCCAAATTAAACTAATTAAACTATTTATAACCAGCAGTGTGTCAATAAAGTGTGTATTTGTTGAACAGTTAGTTACATAATGTATTTAAGAAACATTTTTAAGGTTTTACACTTTGATTTTGAGTGTTAAATGTAATTAAGGAACTACTTTTTCACATTGTAGCCCTTCACAGTGAGTTCCTTTCATGGGATTCATTCTAGGTTTGATAGGTCTACCTAGCTCGTGTCTCAGCTCTCGCTCTGGAGCTTTTGGAATTTTTTTAGACCAAAAAGAGCTGAAAAGAAAACAGTAGCCTAACTTCAGTTCAGTGCTGACAGATGCTGGATGTAATGTTCCACTGCAGTTCCATGAGTTACTACAGTATGCCAGTAGCTACTTTTGTATTTCTGGTCAAGACTTTTGAAAAGGTACACTAGATGGACAAAAGTATTGGGCTAAGGTTTGGGCTAGGCCCCTTACTTCCAGAGAAGGGCAGTCTAAATGCTTCAGCATACAAAGACATTTTGCAACATGCTTCCAACTTTGTGGACACAGTTTGGGGAAGGCCTTTTTCAATTCCAGCATGGCTGTGCCTCCGTGTACAAAGCAAGGTCCATAAAGACATGGTTGGATTAGTTTGGTGTGGAAGAACTTGGATGGCCCCCACAGAGCCCTGACCTCAATCCCATCAAACACCTTTGGGATGAACTGGAAGGAAGATTGCGAGCCAGGCCTTCTCGTTCCAACATCAGTGTCTGACCTGAGAAATGCTCTTCAGAATGAATGGGAACAAATTCCCACAGAAACTCCGAAATCTTGTGGAAAGCCTTCCAAGAAGAGTGAAACAATTTCCATTTCCATATTAAAGTCTATTTGTTTGAATGCAATGTCATTATAGTCCCTGTTGGTGTAATGGTCAGGCGTCCCGATACTTTTGTCCATATAGTGAATCTTTACTTGAGTCTGCTCTTTTTAGCCCTATCTGCTGACGCAGGCTGACAGAGAGCTTCGCTGGTGGAGGAGCGCGAAGTGTGGAGTGTAGCAGTGTATAGAGTCAGAGCTGTGTGGAGTGTAGCAGTATGTACAGTTACAGAGCTGTGGAGGAGAGTGGAGTGTAGCATTGTGTAGAGTCCGATCAGAGCTGTGGAGGAATGTGGAGTGCGGAGTGTAGCAGTGTGTAGAGTCAGATCAGAGCTGTGGAAGAATGTGGAGTGAGGAGTGTGGAGTGTAGCAGTGTGTAAAGTCAGATCAGAGCTGTGGAGGAGTGTGGAATGTGGAGTGCAGCAGTGTAGAGTAAGATCAGGCCTGTGGTGAGGTCCTCCTGGGCTCTGAGCTCCATGGTCTTCCCTGCTGCTCCTAGTCTGTGTCTCTCCCGAGCGGAGGAGGCTCGAAGCGGACGACCATGACGTGACTTTTTTGACAGCTCATATTCCTCCCCTTTAGAAGAAAATGCGCCGGTATATTCGTCTTTTATTCGCCTGCGTAATATTCCTCTTCTTCTCGGTGCTGTACGTCTTCAACCAGCTCGCATCCTCCCTAGAGACGGTGGACTCGTGGACGGAGGCGAGAATTGAGGGAGGCCCGGCGCGGTACTCCGGGAGAGCCGGGGGGAGAGAAGGCCTCGCCCGCGGAGCCGGGAGGGACAGGTACGCTAGCAGGTTGGCTAACCTAGCGAGAAGTAAACAAACTATGCATATGCCCCAGCCTAACAAGTGCTTATTATGGTTTCATATTGAAGTCTTGGTGAATTTAAGGCTTCCTTCAGAATTAAGTTTAGTCTGAGTGTGTTTTACTGTTACTTTTAGTCTGGAAACTTAGGCTAGTTAGGCTAGCTAACTATAGCTATAGCTTTAGTGGCTGTAAAGGAAGTCTGCTCAGTTTTAAGCTTCTGAGCACCAATTAATCTTGGTGTTGGAGTTTTGTCTAGTTTTCTGCCAAAATGGTTAATTAATTTGGGAGAACGGTAAACAATCCCAAATTCAGACAATTTCTTAGTGAAACATTTTGGTTAGCTGCTGCCCATGAGTATATATTTGGTTTGCACATGATTGCTGTGGCCTTGTCAAATCTTTGTGTTCTATAATTTTGTGACTTTCACAAGTATATCATGTTATTCTGAACGGCAGCTGGCCTCTACTTGTCTCTTCAAGTATTCTGCAATAATTTGAAGTGAAGGCATTTGTCTCTATCTCTTTGCAATTGTACTGTATAGCTTCCACCACTCAAGCTTGTATGTGAATTGCTGCCTCCAAGATAAGGAGTGTGTGAAATGTCAGTCCTTTCAGCAGAGAGCTGAATTACTGAGCTGCGACTGTCCTTAACCTGTTCCATAGTTTGGACTTGTCTGTGGCCTCATGAAGAGTGGAGGAGCTATTGCCTAAATCAAGGAGTGTTTCATGTATCAGAATCAGAGCTTATGTTTCTTGTCCTGTCAGGTGTAAGTCAATGTCTGTCACACACTGGAACCCCTATTGGAGACTGCCCCCTGATGTTTGTGGAAAGAACTGCTTTATGGAGTCGGCTCGTAGGTAGGATGGGTTGCCTTGAACCTTGGTTGTGAGTTTAGTTTGTAGCCATCAGTCACATGGAGAATTGTTTGGACTTGGCTTGTTTTTTCCCGACTTGGCGCAGGTTAAGAAAAATCTTGTTTTTCAGGTTCCTGTTCTACTTCTTAATTGCACAGATCTGAATGTGAAAGGAATGAACGAATGACCCCAACTCTTGCATTTCATCACCCTTTTCTATTTTGACACCAGTTTACCTGCTCACCAGTGTTCTGCTGTTGTTCTGCAGGTATGCCAAGGGTAAGACATTACTTGGGGTCAGTCATGTGGACACTGTTGAGCCGGTCAGGCTGGCAGTGGTGGCGTGTGGCCCGAGGCTGGAGGAGACCCTCACCATGCTGAAGTCTGCTGCTCTTTTTAGCCAGAGAGCACTACATTTTCACATTTTTGCTGAAGATGATCTCCATTCTGGCTTCAGAGATTCAGTGAGTTAGTGTGCCTTTTTCTTAAGTGCTTCACAGTCTGCTGCTGGAGTATCCTTGACCTATATTTTTTGGTTGTTTCTGTTTAGTTAATTAACATTTATTTAACAGTCCCTTCTTGAACGTAAGAGAATGTGTTAGAACGGGAAATATGCGGGTGAGTGGTACTACTGGACTGAGCTTGGGAACCACTGGCATATTCTTTGTGATTTTTTTAGAAGGTCAAACAGACTTAAGTTACTACAGAACTGTGTATATGTGCTAAAAGAACTGAAATATAAAAGTCTTTTCATATGATACAGAGGTATCAGTGTTCATATATGTGATTTCCCTGTTTTGATTTCCCTCGTTTGCGTACAACTATAATATTGTTTTAGTAGAAACAACCAGTTAATCTAAACAAGATTTTTTTATGCATTAAAGGGTTAAACTGAGCATTTATAAATACTGAGCTGAATATTACACGTATAGTAGGTCACAATATTGTCCAAAACTATAGCGATACTATTTATAAGTCATATCGCACTGCATCACTATCGACAGTATGGTCAGGGGTTGACATAAGTGGTACGCAAATGCATGGCAGTTTTCAGTCTTCACAGCGCAAATGCATACCAAATTTGAGGAACTTCATTCTGCGTGCCCCGCCCCACCTCGCCCCTCAACTTCATGGCACACCCCCTGTTCTGATGAAGTTCCTGTGTCTTGTCTCTGCTAGTTGGAGTCATGGCCGATGAGATTCCGTTCCAAGTTTAACTACACCACCTACCCCATCACCTTCCCTAGCGATAATGCCAAGGAGTGGAAGAGGCTGTTCAAACCCTGCGCTTCCCAGAGGCTTTTTCTGCCCGTGAGTACACTGTGCTTCCTCAATCCTCTTATACTGGCCCTAGATCTAGGTAACTCGTACAGCTCATTCTGTGATTCAGCACTGTTATTGGATCAGGAAGGATGTTCTAGAATACCTAAAAGATCAGCCAGGGTAAGCCCAGAAGCAGAAATCACACTTATACACTGTTCTTGAACAAACAGAGAAAGAAACTCTGCGTTCTGTTTTGTGACAAAACACATGCCATTTTAACTGAAGTGATTTAGAGAACGTTCTTAACAACTTTCTTCAAGTGGATTTATTCCAGCAGTGTTCAGTTTTTGCAAAGGGCATATTTTTAACAAACAATTAGGAATTCACAAGTGCTTAATCAATTAATTGGTCAGATGGGCTTTGCTTTATTTAGCTTTTTTTTTTTAATGCAGCCTCACTGGCTCACCGGAAAAGATTAGATATGCTAGTTGTATGTCCTCCAAAAATGGTTTGAGTTCAGCAGTTGTTTTTTTTTTAGATTGTGGTTTTTTTTCCAGCTAATCCTAGGTGAGGTGGATTCTCTGCTGTATGTGGACACAGACATCCTGTTCCTGCAGCCAGTGGAGCACATCTGGAACTTTCTGTCCCAGTTTAACAGCAGTCACATGGCAGCCATGGCACCGGAACACGAGGAGCCCAGAATCGCGTGGTATAATCGTTTTGCACGTCACCCATACTACGGAAAAACTGGAGTCAACTCTGGTGTCATGCTTATGAATATGACACGAATCAGAGCCAAGCACTTCAAGGTACAGTAGCATGTGTGTGCACATTCTCCTGTTTGCTTGTGACGTTTATATGGTGTTCTGTAGAAACCACGTTTGAGATCTTCCTTTCTGTTTGACATCACTGAGATGTTACGACTGGGAAGCTGATTTTAGATCAAAAAGAAAGCTAGTTAAATGCTAGTTCATTTTTACCAGTACTGAACAGCAGATGTCACTGTTACTCTATTTTTGTCAGATTTCCACACTATTGAAAGTGTTTCATCATGTGGTCTTTCCTCTGCTTGGTGAGAGTAAGAGGTATTTATTTAAAACATTTGGGCACATTAGCGCCAGCCAAGACTGAAGCCCATGGAATACTAATGAGACAAACTAAAAGTGAGAGGTGTACTTGAATGATGGTGTAGGATTCGAGTCCATCATACACAGGTTTATGTCATTCATTACTAGGAAAAGTAATCTCGGGTTCAAAAGCAGTCTATCTGTATTGTTTACAATGATGTTCTTTTGAAGAAGTTTTGTTGATGAGCTGTCTGTTACTGTATGGTCTGAACAGAATGACATGACACCAGTTCGTCTGAGATGGGAGGACTTGCTTATGCCGCTTCTGCAGAAATACAAACTCAATATTACATGGGGGGACCAAGACCTACTGAACATCATATTCCAAAACAACCCAGGTATGTTATTGTTACACCTCATACATATCTGTGGGTTACTGTTTAAATACTTGAACGTCACGTGTCCATATCCTACGGGTTGTCGCTCAGTAAGTGCATGGAAAACAATGCAAAATTTGTCCTGCTAAGCCTTGGCTTTTTAAAAAATCAGTTCAGCACTGGATGTAATAAGTGTAATCCATTAATACGGGCTGTGTTCTTAGATGTGCTAAACACTAAGATGGTCACTAATTCCCAGGTTATTTTAGTCAGAAGTATAGACCAATGGAACATTTTATGAAGGAGAATTTCTGTAAAGTAAAAATTGTCCACCCCAGTAAAAGCATTGTTTGTCCACGAACGCATAAAGACGGCTTTTGCCAGGCAGTGCTTGGAGATCAGCTGTCACCTCACGACTCACCTTAGCTTGTCTTTTGCTTCACAGAGGGCTTGTTTGTGTTCCCGTGCCATTGGAACTACCGTCCAGACCACTGCATCTACGGCAGCAACTGTGCTGCAGCTGAGCAACATGGTGTTTACATTCTTCATGGCAATCGAGGCGTTTACCACGATGATAAGCAACCTGCATTCCGAGCCATATATGATGCCATTCAGAAAGTAAGTATTAGCAGGATCGTCTTAAAAATGAATAAATATATAAACCCAGCTAAACTGTTGAGCTAAAGCTTGAAAGGTCTATCAGGAGAAAACAGGTGTAATTTTTTAATTGGCTGCACTGCCTAATAACCTGGGTGCTAAATATCATCATGCTAGGTTTTCATTAGAGCAGACTAAAATCTAATTAGAGGTGCTTAATTTGGAAAAGGCCATATTAAGGTTCCTTGGGGCACCTGCTGACACAAATGTGGCTAGCTCTCCCGTTCCTCATAGAAGAGGATCAGTATTTATTGAAGAATTAGGAGACAGGGACTTTGGCTTAAATATTTTTCAGACATAACACCTGTGCTTGTGGTCCTGTGGGTCTTTGTTGGTCTACCACATGAACTCCCACTGGACATCACATGATCTGCTTGGACCGTCTCCCCCCCTTGATTTAAACACAATCATATGTTGAACCACATAAGGTTTTTCAGAGAGCCTAACAAAAGTGCATCTCTATATTTTTAGCCCTGTATGTCAAGAGAAGTCTAAGCAATATTAAATCCCGCTGCCCATTGTGTTTTGTTGTCAAGGTAATAGTCAGTGAATGCTTCTGAACTATTATTTGTTTAGTTATATCCCAGACCTTTTGAGAGGCTTTGGTTTGGAATGAGAGGAAGAATTTGCTCAGTAGCTGAAGAGGAGAAATCAATAGCTCTGTTAACTTCTCCTGTCAGCCTGCCAGGGCCATCGTGTTCTGGACTTAATCTCTGTCGTCTTCGTCAGGCACAACGATCGCTCTTAATGCGCTAATCTTTAAAGCCCAACACTCCCTTCTTCCTTCCTTCATTCTTTATCTCTCCTTCAGGGCATCCCTCTCACATTCATCAGGCCCGGGGTTTGTCTCTGTCTTTCTCTCTCCTGTCTTGCTCACTATCTCTTGGTCTCTTGCTCTGTTAGCCACACATCTCAGTCTCCACTTTTGGCAAGCGGTCAATCCCTTCTTCATTTTATCTGCAGAGGGAGGGAGAGAGCATGCCTGTGTGTCTCCGGTCATTATGGCCAGGCGAGACCTCTTTGCCCCTGACAGCGGAGGAAGCATTCTGGACCATTAGCTAAATGAGGTCTGTCATTAGTAAAGGCCCATGATTCAACTTGGTGCTGTGTGTTTGGCAGGCCAAGCCCATAACCGCATAGAGCTCCAACAAAATAAGCCGGGAGAAGATGAACCTCATCAGCAGTCAGATTTGGAGTGGCTTTCAAAGAGCTGTGTGTCTGTCTGAGAAATGTTTAGTCTGTCTGTGTACTACTTTTGGTTTCAGCAGGCTTTAGTTTTCTTGCTAGTAATGGAATAACATGAACTTTCACATGACTTTCTCCTACAAATTCTTGCCCATTCCTTTCTGACTGCAGCATGCTGAAGAGAAGCCGGAGGCCTGAAACCCCCCACCACCTCTTCCCACAAGACCCCCCTCCCACATCACCCCGCCCCACAGCATCCTATTGTAGCATTTACTCCCTGTAGACACACTCACAGATGCAAGAGTTTGGCTGGCAATAAAAGACCCTACCATTACAGTGCCAAGCCCCACGGAAGAGCTGTAAAATCTTTAGTGCCAGGGCTTCGTTTGGGACTAGGAGAATGCAAGGCAGCATCCAGCACGCCCATCCTTCCCATAAAAATCAATAGGAGACAGTAAATGCTGCTTCATCACTGCCTGATATGTGTTGCATCAGTGACAATAAAAAGAGTGCACTTTATAGTGACCTCATACTAGGCCAGAACACAAAGCAAATGGGGCCTCATAAAGTCTGTTTTATTACTATTATTTACTGTGTACACTTGCATCCACAGAATGATAATTACTCTCAATTGCCTATGAATAAAGGGTTAAATCTAGAAAAAAGGGCCTGCTTTTTCAGTGGAGATATATAGTGGAGAAAACTTTAGTACAGTTATTTAAAAAAAACTTTTGATAAAGTGCAATAAAGCACTTTCTTTGTGCAAGTCGTTTATTTTTTTGTAGTCATGGTTTCTTCAGTTTATTTCAAAGGACAACTTTAAAATTTTGGGGTGCATCATTTAACACATCTGAGCGTGTTTTTGCTTTGTTTTCAGTACCCATTTGGAGAAGATCCAGTCAGATTTCTACTTCAGCCCTTGGAGGAGAAACTCAAAACAACAACGCACACGTACTGTGGAAGATCTGCTCACATTTTCATTAAGAAATTAAGGGAGAGTATTAGATATTTACAGAAAGTCAATCACAATGCAAGATGATCCCGTCCACTCTCAACTCATCTAAGAAGCACATGCAGTATTGACAAGGAGCCTTGAGATTTGCTGGAGAACTGAATTTTATATCCTGCTTTGCTCACAAAAAAGCTCCAGCATTCAAGCAGTTGAAAAGTCCATTAATTCAAGAAAGTGATGAAAATCTTTCCTGCCAGCTATTTGTGACTCTACCTTGCAGATAGGAGTTTGAAATATAGGCACTGAAATCATTTGGATGTGTAACTGAGAAGGGCCAAATGGATGGAAGCCAACAATCATTCAGCCATTGTAGTTCTGGGATTCTTAACTCCAGTCCTGGGTAGCAAATGTTCTGCGATCCTCTTTCCTCCTGTTCCAGCACAGCTGATCTAGCTCTCTAGATAGTGACTGGGCTGCATTAAGGGCCTCCAGGACTAGATGTCCGAGAAGTTCAGTTATAGAAGATTTGTGACTAATAATAGGAACTGTGGAATGTAGAGCTAGGTTCCACCAGTTTAAAAAAAGCCTTATTTATATTCAGGGAAAATTAAAGTTGTGGTTTGGGTGCTACTCTTAAAACAATTTTGATAAAGAATAAGTGGGAGAAATCTTTTGATCATAAAATGAGCCAAGCTAAGCCTTTTAAAGTGTAAATCAACCATTTTATACATATTAGGTATTTGTATATTGGTTATTCCTTGTGTCCAGTGGATTTAAGAGGTACGGATGATAACACACATGTCACACAAGCCTACTGGTAACATACTTACAGACGAATGTGAGATCATAGCCTTAAAGATAATGAGTTGCTGAATCTCACTGTTATAAAACATTGGTATTAACAGTTGTGGATTAATTCTAACAGTTTGTCAGTGTTATATTTTTAGGAGTTCATGTTCAATATATGACAGCATCAGCAGGGACTTAACAGATCTTATATCAGAGAGTATAATTAAAAATGGAAACACATTTTAATGTTACAAATCATGTTAATTGTAAATCATAACTGTAGCTACACTTAAGGAGATGATTTCATGCATCATTTAAATGCTGACAGATAACGGTCTCCTTTTTACATTATTAATACATGGAGTTCATTTGAATGGGGCCCTTTTCACAAATAAAGATAATTTGAGAAGTACAAGTACTACAAATAATAAAAGTTAAGGCCAAAAAAATCCAGAAAGACTGTGCAGCCAGTCACCCTGCAGCTTTTTAATGATTTAAGTGAGACTAAATGCTTAAGCTTGGCTGGCTTTTGGAATTAATTCCAAATTTAAAGCTTCTTAAACATGACTGTATTTTGTTAAAGCTGTGAAATTACACTATGAATGATGTGCTAGAAATACAGAGGGCCTTTGGGGGAGAGTTTTTATTCGCTGGATAAAAAAAACCTTGAAGAAGAACTTGTTTCAGCCACCAGATGAAGTTTCAGACTAATCTTAGAAAATATCACTAAGAATATTTCACCACTGGTTGCATTTAGTCCAAGACTCAACCTAATTTTTTTTTTTTTTTGGAAAACCAGCCTTTAAACTCTTTACCTGTATGTCCACTACTCAGACAATAAGAGATTAAAGTCTACACAGAAAGCTAACACCAAAAATAGGTTTTGCACTACACTGCAGAATCAGTTATACACCAGTTCGGCGTATGCCTGTTGAATAACTATGGTATATTTGTCTGTACAGTACAACACAGAGAACTACCTTCCATAGTTCATAAATTTATATTGTATGTCGTCATATTGATTTAAAAAATGTCTTCAGTGTCTTTGCCGTTATCAATAGCAGTCAGTACCTCAAGTGTTACATCTTTCATTTGCTGAATGTATGTGTTTGATTGATACAGTATATTTTTGTAATAAACATTGCACTTCTGCCTGTTTAATTTATTTTGTTCTAACTTTCAGAGGTTCATCATCAAATGGTAATTGGACCACATTAAGAGTCAGATTCCTAGGCAGGTTAAACGTGGTCTAACAATTTTCCTTTAACTGTGGAGCTCCATTTGGAATGGCATGCACAGCTATGCTCAGTCCCTGTTCTGGAAACTGTCGCAGGGTTTATTTTAAACCTTAATTTAAAAACCACTGAAGAAGTGGGTGAATTTATTTGATGCAAATTTACATCAGCACAGGTGTTTGCCTTTCAATGTGTTTACTTTTGGCAGCTTTGGAAGTGATGTAAATATTTGAGTCAAGTAAATGGTTCGTGGTTATTTATATTCAAATTCTGTAACTACTGCAACAGGAAAATTGATCCAATCAGAATTCTTGTAATCTTTGTATCTACTTGGATATAACTAAACACACTCTCTCATGGGTTAGGACTCCTGGAAGTCCCAGACACATCACTGACTGTAGGGGAGAGTGGGGTGAGTTGTGTCAGTTTTTACTTAGTCACTTTACAGCGAGGCCAGGACAGTAATGCTTCCAACTAAAATATGTACATATATTTCAGGATGTGATGCATCCCTGGGAACAATCACTTTGGATCTGGAATACAGTATTTAAGAAATATAGCTTTCTGAAAAAAGTGGTCACATGGCACAACTTGCCCCGGGTGTGGGGTAAGTTGTGTCGTTGGAGAGAATACATTGGGATAAATTGTGCCTTTGATTATTGAAGTAAAACAGTATATTTTGATCAACTGTAATTCTGTATGAAAGCTAGACAACTTCAATACAAAATTGCTCATTCAAGATTTATTTAAAGTTATTTTACATCAAATGCCAAGAACTCCCCCATGTTGTGCCTATTAAATGGTGGCGTGCTTTACAGGCCGCAAACCAATAAAGTCCTAGAAAAGATGAAAAGTTTCTTAGCATTATTAGCATATCTCTTAATTTATCCCTTATTGAGCCATAGCAGTTTACATTCAGATTTACATAAGTTGAAGCTATATGCTCTAAATAAGTATCCAACTTTGCTTCTCTGTGAACTATCTGCATGGTGATAACTGATAATGAGCATTTCCTGGGGAAATTATTAATGTTCCCTATTACTTTTCTTTAATAAATATACACTTAACCCAACCTGCTTTTTCCACTTTGATCCAGCTGGCAGGTCCCATGAAATGCCAGTTCACGGCATTTCATGGGACTTAGACCTTGAAACATTGCTGCTTGTGCCTTTATGTGTTCATCAAAGACTTGACTGGCAAGTCCAGTTCTTCTATGTCCTGGCCTTATTTCTTTTCCATCTCTCTTTTTCTTCTCCATGTATCATTTTAATGTCATCCTGCATATGTTCATCTGCCTCGCCACCTGACGAATGAATTTCCACTTCTTCACTTCTTTCACTGCTCTGTCCATGTCCTCTAGAGGAGTGAAAGCCCTGGCCTGTCTTCTTTTTATAACTCCGTGGCATGATGGTCTATTTCTATTTTTGGTCTAAAATTACGAATGTCACAGTTTTAGTGATAAAATGTAGTACAATGTACAATTACAATAAAATAATATGTTTAAAATATTCATAAGTGCAGGCGAGTTGTGCCACTGGCACAAATCACCCCAACCCCACCATGTTGGAAAAAATGCATCATCCAGCTGTCATGGCCGCTAGGGAAAACAGGACGCACATACACAGATTGGTAGAAAGTGCACAGTTCCAATTTAATCGTAACTCAGGATTCCTGCAGTGAACGGGCTCACAAACAT
>JBBPCX010000135.1:13527174-13537980 GCA_037974365.1 Hydrocynus forskahlii
ATTCCCTGGGGACTTCCCCCAGGCTGCTTAGGCACCCAACGACCAATCATACTCACAAACCTTTCACACCTGTGCCCTGAGCTCAGTCACTCCCTAATACTCAGGTGACGAGCTCCGTTGTGGCCGAGACTGAGATGGCCCAGGTGTAACACCAGCAGTTTTGAGCGAACATCATGCTAGCTGTATAGACTAATAGTGTAGGTTACCACAGCCCTAAAATGTGAAATATTTTCAAACTTGTCTATAACTGTTCAGACACAACAATCAAAAAACCTTGATCATAGAAATTTTACTTTGAAAGGCAAAAAACAGGATGAGTAAAATGTCTGACTGCAAAAATGTGTGCTCACATGACGAATTTCTTCTATGATTCGGGGTAGCACGACTTCTCTGCTGGCACAAATCACCCCACTCTCCCCTACAGCTAAACCAGCTCTGTCAGCCAGTAAACCAACACAGCTTTATGACCGGACTCTTTACTGAAGGAAAAGGTCAAATATGTGTGTTACTAGCTTCGATTAAAATACGAGATGTACTTTACAAGCTTTACAAGTGTTTAATCTAGAATGGCCAAGAAATATGTATGTGCAGTGATGTTAGCTTCACACAAAAAATGTTGCCACTAAAATTCTTTGCATGTAACGTCATCTTACTGCTTTGCTGTGGTCCAAAGTGCCGAAAGTGATTTTTTTTTTCAATGAGTCGAATCGGAAAAGAATAAGTAGCATTTATCAAGTACCAAAAGTATGTTTCCAAATGGAGAAATGCAAGAAACTGACTGAAAACACAAAAAATAGCTTGCGAAGCTTCGTCTGCAGTCGGGAGGAGTGGAGTCAGATGATGTTCCTGTGTGCAGCGACCACTTTATTTCAGGAAACATTACAAGTGAGGCAGTGTTTATGTAGCACAGTTTCCTTGCTCTAAAATTCTTAAAGTTGTGGTTTTCATTGATTATCTTATGCATTTGCTTTGTTGGACTTGGTACCTCTGTAATTGAATACAGAGCGAAAATCATTAACACTAGTTAACAAAGTGTTTTTGCAGGGTGTGACTTTGTTGCTATAATAGATTATAGTTTTCTCTGTAGGCTGCCCTTGTGCTTTAAACAGTGTTTAATGTAACTCAGATAACTCATGCAGGTGCAATGAGTTGCTGTGATGTTTCGTAAGGATCCTTGTTTTTAGTGCCGTTTTCACCGGCCATGGCAAGGCCCTGGTGTGGAGCACCTTAGTACCGAAGTCCTAGACTCGAGCACCGTCAAAAGAGTTGTCATTTCATGTCATTTGTTTTCTTGAATAGAAAGAGGTCGAAATGAAAAAATGTTGCTTACATCTGCTGCCTTGATAGCAGGCAAATCTTTAAATCTTCAACATCGCTCCAACATGAGGATCGTCTAACATATGCTGCAGTTTTCTGTTTAGACGTTTATCTTGTAATATATTCTAAACTTGCCCAGTACAGGCTTTCCTCCATTCTGCTTTTCACTTTCTGTCCTCCATCTGGACTGTAAACAAGTCATTCAGTAAGGGCGCTGACAGAAATTTCAGTGTGTTCACAATTCGTCAGCATCTTCTAGTGAATGATTATAACAAGTAAAGTGGTATTATTAGACCCATTTCCCAGGATTCTCAGTCACTACATATGTGTTAAGGCAGCTGATCTGAAAGAAGCACTTTTCAACCATCATGGATTGATCACTTTAAACAAACTAACTGCACTTTCTGCACTGTTTCAAATGTTAGATACATTCTTATAAAACTGCAACTATTCATACAGCTGCTTCCATGGTGCCACTTCCAGCGTATTGCAGGGAACATTCAGAGGATAGCTGTGTAGTATTACAGTCAAAAGAAAAATGTACAGCAAATTCAGATCCATATCTAACCAAAGAGTCATGTCGTGTCTCCTGTGGGTCAAGCCAAGTCTCCAAGCAGCGGGAGATTAATTTCACTTGCACTCGTGCCCATAGGCTCATCCATTTAATGCAGCTTTTTCAGTTTTATCAGAGGGCTACATTTGAATAAGCTTTGCTGTAATTATCAGCGTTCAGCTTCTCTGTCGAACCCAGTAGCTTGCCAGGGGGAAGCACAAATGCTAAATGCCTCTGGCTTCACCGGTCAGAAATGGGCAAATATGCCAAAAGGGTTATTTTCAGCCTTCTGAAGTGATTATACAAATGCTGAAGAGCGTTTTAACCAGGGCCATCTGAATACCTTAAAGGCAAAGCTCTTAGCGAGATGAGTTCCTCTGAATATGCAGTAAGGAATATCCCTCTCTGGAGAGAAATGCTGCTGTGCCAGATGTTAGCTGTGTCTATGTGGTGTAATCATGTTGAGTAATGAGTCCTTCTAAGTGAGATTGCCCATAGGTTACTCTCGTGAACACTTCCTTCCCAGTCCTGACGGCACCGGAAGGAACTCATAGATTAAATCCATGGGAAATGACCCAGTGTTCTAAGAACCCAGCTGGAGATTGAAAGATGAGTTGCTTGAGGAATAATGAAATTGCTGAATGCTGATTGAAGATGGGTTTGAATCAGGTACCACATACGAGAGGCCATTTTCCAGAACTGAAAACCTGCAAATGTAAATTCAAGTCAGTGAAACCTAGCAGCATTTTAGGTCGACATGTTATTTAGATGCTAGTTCAGAGTCTAATTGAAAATGAGTCACTCTGACCTGATTGCAGAGATGCATTCTGTTGCAAAGTTGAAATTTCAGCTTCAAGTTAAAGTACAAAAAAACAGAAATGTGAATGTAACCAGTTATGCCTGTAAGCTTGTGCTAAAGTTTTGTTTTGTGGTAAAGGTTTTGTTATGTTTCTCATTCACAGTAAGTCATACTGTATACTAAACCGCACCAACCAGTCTGCAACACCATAGTAGAGAACTGGATGTAGCTTGCGTGGGTTGAGAGAAGTTTTGGGGTTGTATTTACAGAAGCGATTTGCGTAGTGACTTTAGTGTTTGTTTCAGCACTAAAACTAAAGAGAAAATTTTGGATTCCAAAATGTCAATCAAGATGGTGTTTTTGTTGAAAAAGCTGACATTTTGTAGAAATAAATGCATTTATTTATTTCGTTTAGTGAGTAGCTTGTTCCTCAAACTGGACAAATAGCACCTGTGTTTGGTGAAAAGGCCTTCAACTCAAATAGATGGTCATGAAAACAAATGGATTTCAGATGATGCTCTTTGTTGGTCCTGCTTTCATTTTGAAGAATGAAATAAATGAATGAAACAAAATTGTGGATGAAAGGAAGGAAGGAGGAAGTGGGTCTGCTTAGAGAAGACACACTTTCTTTTAGCTTCTCTCTTGTTCTTTGTCTGGCCATCTTCTTCTCCCTAGTCCTCTCAGATCAATAATAGATTTGCCTGCATTGCTGAGGCAAGTATAATTGTGCTATGGTGAGAGCTTAAACAATTAATATAGTTTATTAGAGTTCAAGACTCTGATCTTGCATACAGCATGAAAGGAGAGTGCATACAAATAAGCTGAAAGGCAAGAATTACTTGTGCATCTTTTTGGGGCAGGTGTAGACTTTACAGCTCTCATGCTATCTGAGTTGTTTAGTGTTGTCTGTCATCCAACAATCATGAAAGAACTGCTCTTTGAAAACATTTCATTGACCGAATGGTCTGTCCATAGATATTACAGAGCCAGCAGCACTTTTCCTGAGCTTTTGCCCAGTTACTGAGGTACATTACTTGTAGACCATAAATTGTCATAAAGGTCATCATTAAACTCCTGTGTAAGTAGGTTAAGATTTTAAAACTGAAATGAATAATTTATATGATTATTATTATTATTATTATTATTATTATTATTATGATCTCATATTCTATTGCTGTTTCTTGCACTTGAAGTTGCTGTTTATTAATTAGCTTGTTCACAATATACGCATCGTTGTGCAATCGAATGTTGACTTTTTGACATTGTGTGTATATATATATATACATATATACGCCAGATTTGCCAGATTTGTTGGTCCTATACAATGCAACAGAAGGAACACATTTTCTTATTGTGCTTTATGACTCAATTGTACCAGAAATGTCAGGCTGATTCATCATGCAGAATGCCCAAGTAATGGTCTCTCCATTACCCAGTGTAAAATGCTTATCAATCATTTAAATTGACCTTTTGTTTTTACTTGGAGAACAGCTCAGTGTACAGTGTGCCTGGGGCTATACAGCCACTGACTGAAATCAATGGGACACTCAGATGTTCCCAGACAACAAAATTCATCACTATTCAGTACTTGCCCTCACAATTATTATGTTGTGAAATAATTGTAAATAAACCAAATAAACCAATACATTGGATACAAGGATGATTTATGAGCCTTGAATTCTGATTACAGATGCTAACAGGATTTGTTCTTAGTAACGATCTTAAAGTTATTGCTGTCTCTCATACATGGATTATAGCTGAAGTGTGGTTCAATTTGTGTTTGTTGAACCTTTTTCTAAAGGTAATGGTCTTATTTCCTTCTTTAGCATTAGAAATTGTAATATACACTCATTTTACATTATGCATTCCTTTTAGTAGAAATTGCGTTATTATACCATACCAGTGTGTTAAGTGTAGCTCTGTTTATTACACTTGTTTTGTCAGGGCCCATATGCTTAAAACAAATACATGTGAAAAGATGCCTTGCACAAGAATCAGCAGCCCAGCCTAGCCTACCTAATCACAATCTGTATTCCCTTGGTGGGTCAACACAAAATACACAATGCAATACGAAACAAATACCACAGAATTTTCAGTTATACTCACTTTCCTAAAAATGAACCTCTCACCCCCACACACACAAATTCGTACACAAATGCCCACACAACACTGAAACACATACAAACACAAAAATCTATACCTATCTATACAATAGCTGTTTAACTGTGTGTATTACTTGCACCAATAATAGTGGGTTCCATTAAATTATCTGAACCCAACCACATCCTAGTTGAACTGTCAATACTGAATTAATCTTCTATAAAAGCTAGAAGATTCTAACTGTGACCTATCTATCTTTCTAGGTATTCTTTGAAATGACTGAAGAGAGTACAGGGAGAAAGCATAGATACTGCATTTAGCTGAATATCCATATTTCTCCTGGGTGGGATTCCTCCCAGGCCTGGCTCTGCTTGTGGCCCACATGTCTGTTTAGTTGGTCGAGGAGTGGTGGTGCCAGGGGCATCTGGCATTTTTGGCAGGAGAATCATGAGTGTTAAGGGTCTGTTTATTGCCCTGTTGCCTGAGCTCCTGGTGACACAATGACACAGTGACCCCATTACCATTGGCAAAAAAGTAACGCTGGCATTTTTTGTCTCGAACCAGGTTTTGCTGTCCACACAACTTCAGAATGACTGTTGTCAGTTTATTTTCGAAATTCCTCGACACCATCAAACCAGCTGAAAGATATTGTCAGATCCATGAGGTAAAAAGGGAAAAAGAAGGGAAGGATGGCACTATTCAATAAAAATCCTTGTTGAAGAGAATCCAGATTCTCCTCACTCCATAAAACCACCCCCAGCTGTATGTTGGCATTTCAAAATTGGCAGATGAGAACTCTACAACCAAGCCAGGTGCCACATACACATCCAGGAGGTAAAAGAGAACAAGCTGCAAATTACAGCTTTTTTAAATCCTTGTATTTGTTGAAAAAAAGTTTATCTCAGTATTTTTGCATAAAAATATAAAGCTAAAGGCACATACATGGAACTGATCTGTGCTGAAGAAGTGAAGTCAGCAATGCTGCTCATGCAGCACATGCAGTTGCATATGCCAGTGTGCTACTCAGCATAAGTGTAGACAAATGTTTTGCTGAGATTAACTACCATGTCTGAATAAGCAGGATTTCCCTCTGTATTGGGCAGGAATGCAGAATCCTTGGAACATAATCCATTAAGCCAATGTAAGTCGTTACAGTGGTAGTTTCCTTCACACACAGTACAACATAGAAGACTCAATGTAGTCTGAATAGGAACAATTGCTTTGTCTTTAGATTATAGGCAAGAGCTTAAAACACTGTTTGAAGCATGTAATGAAAGATTGTGTGCAAGCAGTATTCAGAATTTGTTAAACTCTAATGACTTTTACCAAGATTTAAAAAATGTACAGGTCTGATAATACTAGCCAATCATATTCTGTTTTACCTAATTCATAATCAATTTAACTCTTGATTAATTTGAATAAACCAGTTATGTTTGAAAACTTGGAGCATAGCTTAAGCATTTTTTTCCAGATTTTTTATTCAGTTTTTATCAAATGATTAACAGATAATAAATGCAATTACAGTCACATTTGAAGTGAAAGTGCATTTGGGGGTGTTTAGCTTGGAAACTGAAAAGCATTCCTGAACATTTATGGAAACTGATTTCTACACACTTGGTCAAACATTTATTTGATATAAGGATTTTTTTAGGCATTCAGTTTGTTAACTGAAATTAACATTTATTGTGGAGGAACAGTTAACCATGTGCGTCCAAATCAACTTGTCAACTAATCAACAAATGACCTCAGTCCTCATTTCTCATTGCAGTGCCCTTATGACCCCAAGACATCAGCGACAAGGTAGCTACGGGTAAGAGGAATTTCGAGATGAAGATGTCTTTCCATCTTTTTGCTACAGTTTAGATACTAGTTATGCAAATCAAGGAGCTGTGGCCATGTAACATCTGATGAGATGCCCTGTAGTAGAGATTGAGAGCACACTGAAGCACCTCAGGAACATCATTTTTCATGTGTCCTTTTCATTTCAGAGAAGCTCCATAACTAATTTCACCGCAGAAGCTTCCACCACCTCCCCTCCCCACAGCTCCCCAGCATCATTAGCATTATTTATGCATGCTTCAGGACACGTCCTCATTTGGTTGCAAGATATAGTGAGACAGTGAAAAAATTTGATTTCAAACTGGTTTTCAGTGTAATGGTATGTTCTTGGGATGTTCTGGGAGAGAATTTTAACAAACTGATCCCAAAGTAGAAAATATTTACTTGATATTATGTTTTAGGGTTTAGGAGGAGACAATTATGGTTGGACAGGCTGGCCACTTTTATCAGCTGATCTTCTCAAAATAAACCCTAAACATGATGGTCACTGTCTGACTCTTCACCTGGTTTCCATGGTGGTTTTCCTGGTTCTTTTCATTATGGGGTTGATTTTGGTCAGTTTTTACTTGCTGATATTACTTAACAAATTCATATAACTGAGTGGGATGGAATAAATTGTGTTGCTCTAGTAAAATAAAGCTCCTGGCCTTGTGTATAGTAAAAGAAAACAAGTATTCAAGCACTTTTCTCTTTTGTCATTTAATATTCTTTCTGTGGATATATTCACTTAAATGTACACATATACCATCTCTTCACTTTATATTTATAAATATGAACAAAATGAAGAAATTCATAGTACTAAGCAAAAAAAACAAGTACAAAATATTCATGTACCACAAATGAATAATATTAGTATTTTGTTGCAAAGCTGTTTTTGGCACTTAGAGCTTTTAAGACATCTACAAAAGTAATCAGCGTTTTGCTGCATTGCACCGTCTGCAATTCCACCAGGTTACAGGGGTCCCTCTGATACACTCACAATTTTAACACCCTCCATAAATTTGCAGTGGGAATCACGTAAGGAAATTGGCTCAGCCATGCAAACACCTGGACCTTTTTTTAGAAACCAGTCTTGACTTATTTTGTCTGTGTTTGGGGTTGTCTTTTGAAGCATCCATCTTCTTCCTCCTCCTGGTGAAGAGATTAAATTTTCCAATAATATGTCCAGGCACATTGCTCTATTCATGCGTACTTTGAAGGCACTCCCACCGTTGTGCTTCACTGTAGGTATGTTGTTCTTGGGTTCACAATGTTTTTGTTTTATTTAAAGGGATCTTTCAAGGCATTCAAGGACACTTTGCAGACTAGTAAATCAGGGCATAAAATTAATAATACAAAGGAGACAAAACAAATAGCTAATAAAGAAATATATATACAGTAAACCCCCACTTTAACGCAAATCAGCAGTCACAGTTTCAGTCCATCGCAGATTTTTGCTGAGAACCCAACTAATAATTGTGCGCTGAAACCCCTACACTAACGCAGAATCTGCAGATATCCTCCGCGCCAAAACATAAACAACCCAGCACGATGACGAGGGGGCGTGGCGGACGAGGCCCCGACGTCACAGCTTTTTTCGTGGCAATATATAATTTTTCATGCATTTTTATGCTATATTATTAAGAAAAATATAATTTACTAATTTTGTAACATAAATATTATCGTAAATGCAGCTACATTTCCATATAAAATATAATTATACATTTTTTGGTACTGTCCAGAGAACACAAAGAAAGCGTGATGGTGGGATGGTGAAATAACGCTGTACTGAGAGGCAGGAGGTTTGAATGTAGCCAATCCCAGAATGTTATTTATTTCTCCTTGCTGCTGATTGGATGTTACCCTTTGACACAGCTGCAATACAGAATTTCCCCCATGGAGCGTCTCGAGTGTTCTCGAGTTTTTCATTTTGTTCTACTTAAAGCCCTGTATTTTTATTACCGTAAATTAAATGAATTTATTACTGTATTTTCCTTGCTTATACCAAAGAAAACAACAGCGCATACCAAAGAAAACGTGCGTGCATGAATTACAGTACAGTCTATACAGGGATAATATTGGTATTTTACATTCTAGCACTGCAGGAGTTCAGTGTAAACTGTACAGTACGAATACGGGTTTACCTTTACATTCTTTTATGGGTAATGTATTAAGCTGAGTTTAAAATGAAATGAAAGTGTTTTGGGAGCATATCTGGGGACATATTTAGGATTTACACTATAAAAATAGGCACTTTTAGGCATTTTGTTAACTACATCACAACATCGCGATTTTTCACTATGAGCCTCCCCGGGGCTGTGTGCTTAGCCCTCTGCTGTTCACACTGCTGACCCACGACTGCAACATCAACAAGTTTATTTCAACACTTGCTGCATCTGTAAAGCCACCAGAATTGTAGATGACCTCACACATCCATCACATACCCTCTTCCCCCTCCTCCAGTCTGGCAAAAGGTTCCGTAGCATATGGGCCTCCACTGCCAGAAGAATAAAACAGTTTCTTCCCTCAGGCCGTCAGACTCCTCAGTCAGAATTCACTCATAAATTGTGCCCACACAAAGAAACACACCCCTGACCTGAACTTCTTCCTTCTCCTAACACAATGAATACATACACTGTACTGTTCTGTATTCTGCCTTGAACAAAACAACTTACGCATCCTTTATTTATTCTATACTGCACATTCTCTATCCTGTTGCTACTGTTATTTGTAAAATTATTTATTGTCTACCTCTATGTTTGCATTTTTTGGATACTTAATGGCTCCACTGCAAGATAACGGTGTCTGTCATAATACTGAATTCTTTCAAACTTGTACTGTAGCTGCTTTCGTCAACTACACTAAATTGTATTGTATTGTTGCTTTTGTCATTCTTGCACGCTCTCTGTCTTGCTGTGTTTGGACTCTGTGTGTATTTTCGTCCTGTCTGCACGTACAGTATGTAGTTTTACGGTGTTTCTGTTTTTTGTTTTGTGTTACACCATGGTCCTGGAGAAACATTGTTTCATTTCGTCTACTTGACTTGACTTGACATCCCGTCTTTCTCCAAACTTGACAAGATGAATTATCACCAGAGTCTTCTACTTTTGTTTCTGACCAGGGAACATTGTTCCACCATAGTTCAGTTTTGTCTCAATGGCTGGCTCCTCTCTTATTATCCTTATCATAAGTCTTAAAGGAATCTTGCGTTTTGCACCTGTCCGGAGGTCATTAGTTGTGGTAAATACATCCATCTATCAATTTTCTGAACCGCTCATCCTAACCAAGGTCAAGGGGGTGCTGGGGCCTATCCCAGCAGCCATACGGCAAAAGGCCAAGCACCCTGGACAAACACCCTGGACAGGTCTTCAGACCACCACAGGGCAGACATACAGAAAAGCACACAGTCGCACACACTCACACCTAGGGGAAATTAAGCATCCCCAACTTGCCTGATATGCATGATTTCAAACTGGGAGGAAAGTTTTATATTCTCAAATTATCAAACCAATTGTACTGACATCAATGTTTAAAATGTCTCTGGTACAGCTCTGTAGCTTTTTGCATTTGACTGTTGTTTAATGTTGTCCCTGAGAACTTTAGGAAGCTCCTTCTGCTTTGCTATGATTACTTATTGTGTGAGATTTTCCCAATCAATTGCAACAGCTGCCACCATGTGCAGTTTGCACAGAACATTTTTATCATGAGTCTGCGATGGACTGGTGACCTGTTCAGGGTGTTTCTCTGCTTTTTCGCCTTAGGCTCCAGCACCCCCTTGTTAAGATAACTGCCTCAGTAAATGAATGAATAAATAAAATTAATCATTTATTTATTTTATTCAATGCAATTATATACACCACTGCTATAATACATTTGGACATGACCAGTCTAGTTTGGCTCACTCCAGCTCCAGCTCCACCCTAGCCTCATGGCACACACACACACACACACACACTCATACACACACACACAGCTAACTTCTGGACATAAACTCCTCAGTTAGATTTTTTGCCTTGGGATGTCTGTGTAATTTATCCTGAGTTCTGAGTCATGTTGTTTGTTTGGTATTTCCTTGTTTTTTGAATTATGGATTTGCCTTGGGTGGTTTTGCCTGCTTGTGTTTTCACTCCTGCCTGTGATGACTACTGTTACGGGCGAGAGGGAAAGGGATGACGCACACGTACCAACTTAAATACAAAACAAGGGTTTAATGAAAATA
>JBBPCX010000135.1:13538080-13553695 GCA_037974365.1 Hydrocynus forskahlii
TCCTTGTTTTTTGAATTATGGATTTGCCTTGGGTGGTTTTGCCTGCTTGTGTTTTCACTCCTGCCTGTGATGACTACGAGTACTGGATTGTCCTTAATAAAACAAATTCATGAATATGTCCTGCCCGAAAGGCCCCAGACCAAATAAATTATTTCTATAAATTATTCGAGGCAGCTGCGTGGCCTAGTGGTTAGGGTGTTGGCTCTACAATCAGAAGGTTGTGGGTTTAAATCCCAACTGCTAGTGTCATCACTAAGGTAACCTTGCGCAAGGTACCGACCCCACACACTGCTCCCCAGGCGAAACCTATAAGGGGCCACAGTACTTACATTTTCATATTTTGATATGTTTTAAAATTCATACTTTGTTTATTATTGTAAGTCAAAAGACACCATGTTAGATTTTAAGTGAATATATGCAGTATAAGTATATAAAATAATAAAAACAAAAGTGTCTAAATATTTGTTTCCTCTCACTATATTTACGGATTGTGCATGTCTTTCCCACTTGTTTTACTCGCCCTCTTTCCCTGCAGCATATTTTTCCATTGCGCATGCAGTTCCCTTCTGTTCTGTTTTAAATGTGCAGCCTCAGTATTGCTGGCGGTAAAAGCAAGTCACTGTGTGCCTAGTACCGTTCACTAGACACCACATTAACTTCTAAATTGTGTAGATCTAATTTAAGCCAATTCCCCTGTATTGCTTTTATTTACTTTTAGTATTTGATCATAACCATTAAATTAAATGAATATCTGCCAAATATATAAATAAGTTACATATACTTTTAATGGGTTCATTTTTTTCCCCCACTACGTAAGGTGTTTATTCAACTCAAAAAAGGCCTTCTAATTCCATGGAACTATTGTCCATGATTAAGGCCCACTATATGCCATTCCACTATCGGATTGGAAATTGACTGGGATATTTTGAATCTCTGGTCTCTTAATAAATAGGACACTGTTGGCTGTGTGTGTGTGAAACGCTAGGATTCTGTGTTTAGCTGTTAGTGAGCAATGATGGGTGAAAGGGGAGGGGAGCGATAGGTGACCCCCTGCTGTGAAAAGCAATTTACGAAGAAGGCAGTGCTGAGATTAACAGCACAACTGCTGCTGTCTTTGCATGCTTTCTTGATTTTAAAAGGTCTTGTAAAACAGCCACAATCAAAAAGCACTTAAACACAATATAAATGTTTAAGTATAAACTACATGCTCGCTTAAGAAGACGTTTGCTTCTTTTTTCCATTGCACATTTCCATCATACAAATACCGACTGCCCCTACCACTGCGGTCTTTTGCTGAGAGTAATACCTGAGACGCAGGGGAAGTCTAATTTGTCTTTGGATCTGATCTCATTGCTGTCTAGGAGAAATTACAAAGATATTAAAGGGACCGCTTTTTAAAATCGTTCTTTCCTATGGGCTATCTGTTTGCCCCCTGTCTTTAAAGTGTAACTACAATGCCCCTTTAATGCCACATTCTAAAAATGAATTGTATTAATAGAGCTTTAAAGATGCTACTTCATTCTTTTTAAAACATTTACTCTATGTGGGTAATTTTACACTGGGACCTACTTTATAGAGCCCTATTGATTCCCTCCACTTTTCTGTCTCCACTTAAATGGAGTCCAGAGTGAGCTCGAAGCAGAATAGGACAGAAAAAGGGAATCTATTCATGCAGAGTGAGAGCAGTCAAATGAGGAGAGATGTCATGGCTCCACGGCAACACGATGCTTGTGGTCCCATGACGATAAAGATCTCCTGCTTTAATTGAAATCTCATCACCTGTGATGGACAGCGCTTAGAGTTTCCATTCAAATGAAGAGAGATCGATGCTGCTGGAGCACGTGTTGCCAGTTGCATTTGACACAGTGTCCGTTAATGTCAGATTGAGTTAGTGAGAGCCTTGCGCATAATTAACCTGCTAGTTTACTCAGGAGGTTTTGTGTAAAACGCAGGTGAACAGCATCGTTGTTCCACGGCAGACTCTATTAAAGAAACACTGTGCATACAAAGTGGCTTACATGTACAGCAGAAAAGATACATATTGCATTATTGGTCCTTAATAATGTACAATTTGATTAATGCAGTTTTTGTGATTTATTTTGTCATTAACTGGCTAATAAAATGTGCATTGTATAAAACTGGACAAACATTCTGGACACTGTGCAACTGTCCATGAGTAGATCCCTCAAGGATAAAGCTGCATAACAAGTGTAACTGACCACTCCATTTTCCACATGTGTACTTTCATAGCAACAGTTGCTATGAGCTTGGACTTTACAGAACAGTAATCCTATTCAATCTATTGAGGAATTGCAGGATTTTGCTCAGTGTTATTAAATAAAGATTTATTATGTATTTATGGTACCAATTGTTTTATTATTTTGGATATATATATTATGAGCACTTTGAAAATGTCATAATCAATCTGAAGCTTAGTTTTTCTCCATTTGCACTCAGCTTTTATGCATGGCCTCTTCTGATTTGCAACTGCTGTTTTGTTCCTCCATGGTGTTTTTTGTTTAGTGTGTAGCATAACGCTTAGAACTTTAGAAACTAATTAAAACAGTCATCCATGGACACTGCTGCTGTACTGTTGCACTGGTATTCACATTAATATACACTATATGTACAGAAGTATTGGGACGCATGACTGTTATACCCACAGAGACTTTAATGACATTGCATTCAAATACACAGACTTTAATATGGAGCTGGTCCCTCCTTTACAGCTATAACAGCTTCCACTCTTCTTGGAAGGCTCTCCACAAGATTTTGGAGTTTCTGTGGGAATTTGTGCCCATTCGTTCTTTATGAGGTCAGTCACTGACTGGACGAGAAGGCCTGGCTCACAATCTCTGTTCCAGTTCATCCCAAAGGTGTTGGATGGAGTTGAGGTCTGTGCGGGCCAGTCAAGTTCTTCCACACTGCATTAATCCAACCATGTCTTTATGGACCTTGCTTTGTTCACTGGGATACCGTCATGGTGGAATAGAAAAGGATCTTTTTGACTGTTTTATCTAGTTTGAGTATTTGGAACACTGAGCTGAGAAAAGAAAACACAGAAATGATCAGACAGAGATAAATCCATAACATTCACAGTAGGGACACGGAGATCCTTGCTGAGAACTGAATCAGTGTATGGATGTGAGCTGGGCCAGTAACATGCTGTACCAAATCAAACATGCCAAATCAAGCAATGAGGGCCATCATTAGCTTGATTGCACAATAAATGTATATACACTGGTGATTTTAGTATTCGCTTCAAGTTAGCATGGCTTTCATAACCGGCATAGTTTTAATTAGCTAAAAAAGTCCATCTTAGTAGTCAACAGAATGTTCTGTAGTAAATATATAATGTGTAACCCATATTTATTCAATTGAATGGGGTTTTTGGTGAATCAGGTGCAAAGGTGAGTAGAAAGAAGTTGAGTACTTGAGGACATGACCGAGTTAGGCCTGCATGTCCTTAAGCATGTTGACTTTGGAGTTCTTTTCAAATAATAATAATTAAACTGACGTATATTTGTATTGAATACTTTATATTCAGTTGACATTTAGTTCCCTATTCTTTTTTGGAGTTTAATTAGTGTGCTTTAAAATGAACAATATGGACAAAAGTATTGGGACACACCTGTTTAATCAAAACTATATGGCCAAACGTATTGGGACAGAGCTGTTTCAGGGTGGTTGCTAAGGCATGAAAGGCAGTTGCTATGGTTTAGGAGATGGTTGCTATTGAGTTTCTTGGGTGGTTCTTGGTGGCAGGCCCATTTCAAAATTTCTTCAGGACACAGCTACGAGACTCGGTAGTCAACCTCAGGCCTCATCAAGAAGAAGGGGGACAAGAAGGGTCAGACGATTGCTGCATTGAGCAAGCACACTTTGCATTTTCTCTGCGGAAATGCAGTCTTGTTTCATTCTGTTATGTTTCTCACACGTCCTACTTTTGAAATTTAGTATTTTATTTTAGCCCAAAAGAAAAGAATGATTTCTAACAAATTCAGTTCTTATTCCGAGAGACAGTGGATGTGTCCCACTAGGATATGTCCACAACAGTTATAAGAGGGACTGTGAGAGGTTTTTGACCTCATAGTACTTTATTTGAGTTTTTACTTCATTATTTCACAGAAGTAACAGTATACCTACTGGAGAGTGGTTCTACCCACCTGTGCTGACCAGTGCTGGAGAAGCTTTACAGCATGTAAGCATGGGGGAGTTTTCCTGACAGCATGTGACACAGCAAGGTGTCTAAATGATAAAAGTGTTACTGTCAGAGCTATGAAAAAGACTGCTGCTCTAAAAAACATCGCTTTGATCAACCCCTGCACCAAATCCTCAGCCATGACAGGTCACGTAGGTGGTCAGCTTCCCACATTTGCAGGGTTTATTCAGGCGAGAAGCTTTTGCAGTGCATGCTTATACTGTGTCATCACTAGGAATTTTTAAACAAAATAGATGAAAAATTCAAAGAAACATCTAGAATGTACGTTTTTGAGTATTCGTTGAAGGTGTATTTGTGATAAAAGTGGTGTACCCTTTTTTTAGTTTAGACTTTTTTTATAACTCCTTTTTAAGTTTGATTGTTACAATGGTAACAGCTTCTGTACTGGTTTGTGATTGGTCACATTTACATTTATGGCATTTGGCAGATGCCCTTAGCCAAACATACCATCATTAGCTACAGGGACAGTCCCTCTGGAGCAACCTGGAGGGTTCAGTGTCTTGCTCAAGTATACAATGGTAGAAAGTGGAGGTTTGAACCTGCACCTTTGTGGTCATCAGGTTCACAGGCAAGTGTTTTATCCACTAGACTACTACCAGTAATGCCACTATCACATTTCTCACTTTGGAGGTTTTTATTTTAGAACCAAAGGATCTAAAAAGAGAAGAATGGAGCCCAACAACCCTCCTGTGCTGATAGATGCTGGATATACCAGAAAGTTCCCCTGTAGTTCAGTAAGTTACTCAGTATGTAGATTTTTTACTTGATACTTTTATATTTCTACTTGAAGTTATTTTTTAAGTTATTTTTGGAAAGCTACTTTTACTTTTATTTCAATGGTTATTTCACCAAAATTTAACAATTCTCTTACTTGGAAATGAGTTAAGGTGACCATACACATACCTCCTGATTCGGAGATACACAGCCACACGGGTAAACCCAGCAAAAACTTCTCAAGAGGCTCACTTTGAGTGATGTTTCAGAACACCTGCTGGCTGCTGTCAGCAAGTTTAGATTCCAGTAGCATGTAAGGAAATCTAAAATATCTCTGTTAATAAATTATTGAAAATTAAATTCAATTCAATTCAATTTTATTTTTTTTATAGCGCTTTTTACAACCAGGTTGTCACAAAGCAGCTTTACAAAGTCCAGGTCCGAGCCCCTAGTGAGTAAGCCAAAGTAAGCCAAAAATGCTCTTCTAAAAGCCTTCCGAGGGAAGAACTGATGTTTCAGTAAGATACACAAGGTGAAACAGACTCCTTTTTTGTAAACTGCATTACTAGTGTGGGTTTGGGGCATGTTTTATCTTTGACTAAATAGTTTTCACAAGGGTTCAGTTTTTTCCCAGAGCAATAAACTGCAAGTTATGATAGGCAAGTCTGTAATGGTTTGTATTACATACATTAAATTCTAGTGGCCTATCTGTTCTGATATGAAACTTCTTTCTCACATATTGAAACTGTTTTTCATAGTTTCCTTTTATAATTGAATTCACATTGCAGATGTTCTGTCTTCTTCAAAGCTGAAATTTCAAAGCCAGCTTACGATAGCTGGAGTGTTCATTCTGCAGCACAATTTTGCGCAGACTAATAGATCAAGACCAAGAGACTCTTCACACAATATTTCAGAGGGCATGTTTTGCCATGATCAAAAATAATGTGTGCCATGGCTCCAAAAAGGGTTTTTATTACTAAGCTGGGTGCATATTCTCATAAATATTCGAATCATTTTCGCTCATTTAAGATCATTTCTGTGCTGCCGAGCAGGGCTTGTAGTCTTTTAAAGGGGAAGCTGAGAGACAATAGAATAAGATGACTAAAAGCACGTGGTGGATCAGGTTAAAGGTCGTCAAAACAAACCGTCCCGACTTTTAGAAAGTATGAAAGAACGCATGCAAAAAAAGTTGTTTGTAAGAACAAGATTCCTCTCATTCATTTTTAATATACATGCAATATTTTGTATATTGGAGCTTTCACACATCAGATCATTTTTTTTCTCCCCATTGTCATTGCATCATGTTTATTTAAACCTTCTGTCAAGCCCTTATTGAATATGCATGAGAAATGTAAGTGACCTCATTTACCATGCTGCAAATGGTCTGGGCCTCTCTTGTTGCTGCTTCCTCTGACAAGCTGTTATTGTCCACTATTCATGGCGGCCGGGCTGCTGCCTTGACTCTGTGAACTTATCTGCAGTAAAATAGAGCGCGGTCCTCTTTGTCCAGCTGTAATTATAATAACACTGAGACAACACGGCCACAATAGATGGCTCACCCTACACATATACTAATTGCATGTAGACTGCAGGCCCACCCTTTGAGTCCACGCAAACACATGTGTACTCGCACAATGGAAATGCACATGGGCACACACATTCATTTTTATTTACTACGCTTGTCACTTCGCTCTTTCCACATGGTTACAAACAGATAAGCAGTCAGCTCTTTTCATTAGCTGGCAACAACACAGCGCTCACAGGAATATAAATGTTAGATACTATAGCAATATGTAATTGCCACATTAAAAAGAGGAACAGTTTAATTTCACTTGCCTTGTCACTGCATTACAGCTGAAATGCCCCAACGCCTCTAGCTCTTCTCAAGTGAGTGTTGCTATTCAAGTCAGCCACCTGGAAATGTATGTTCCCAAATAATCTTTCACTGATTATTTGTGTTATAGAAACACTGACATGTGTTTCTATAACACATAAAGCATAAAGTCGAGACTAATTTCAAACAAGAATAATGAGCGATTTTGCACACATTCTGAAACATGGCACTTATGTGTGCGGTAAACATAAGGATGCACACCATAGTGTATGTATAGAATACACAGTAAAAATGATGATCATTTTTACTGTTATCATTTAAAATGTTATCATTTCAAATGTGATAACCACATGTAATGTTTTTATACGATTCTTTTAAGAGTATTATAATGTTCTAGACCTCTGGTTTCTGTTTTAAGAAGCAAATTGAACAAAATTATGTTGTTCTACTGGCAGATCATTTTGCTGATTTTAATACATGATGTCTAGAAAGTGAAAAACCTATTACACACACACACACACTCTCACACACATATAATGAATCTACACTGATGAGCTACATGAAGTACGCCTTCCTTTGTGTCTATATTCATCGTCCATTTTATCAGCTCCCACTCAGACTCTTTTGAAATATTAAAGCTTGCAAACTGCAGGTATTTCAGCCTGGATTTATATATTCCCTGAGTGATGTTTTTGTTGAGTGTATTCTGCTTTAAACAGGTACCAGGTGAGGGCAGACTATTTTGAATTCTCCTTGACCTACGTAGGGGTGATGATTTAGCTCATTTTACATTCATGGGAATTTTCCACATTTGCATACCAGTTTTCTTAGAAGATGCGGTAAAGAAACGGATCACAGAAATCTGCAGAAATCCGTCCTCTGGGAATGTCTGTGAGGGACACAGCTTCACAATACAGTAGCAAGGCATTTGACCCTTCTACTGAAGTCTTATATCCACACAGCAAGGAAAGAAACATCCATCGAAGGGTTCTTTAGGGAACCAGAAATAGCATTTCTCCTAAGAACCCCTCTTAGAATCTTTTTTTAAGAGCGGATAAATATTAAAATGACTTGGAGTAAGGAGACACTGAAGATTTTTTTAGATGTCCCAAGCTATATTTTTCAACTGCACCATCGCAATATTATCCCAGCAAGTCAGAACATTTTTATTATCTCAGTGTAATTCTGCTGTGGTCTCTCTGGTGCGTTTGAGGCAACATCTCATGAGAAATAATCCTTTGTTTCTCTCTATTACCCGGTTTACACGTATGGGTTTCTCTTCGTGACATTTCATTAGATTTATCCGAGGGAATCTAATACCATCGCTTTCCGATATTAAGTCTGGTTCCACTACAAACCACCAATTCCACATACAAGTTCCCCCCTGAGAAATCCGGTGCTGTTCACAGATATATGTTCTTCCTCAAAGCCCCCTTAGACATTTCAGCCAAGGGTTAAAACATCCAGCATTGCTGGCATGTTCAGACATTTAAACACTTCTGGGATCTGTTTTGCCGGCCTCTTGTGGGAGCTGCTGGATGTTGGCTATGGCTGGAATCAAAAGCCATGACTGAACAGGGGGGGCTCCAGAGGGGAGTCTGCCAGCAGCATGAAGTGTCTTGCTGGAGTCAATGGTTTTAATATTCCTTTGAGAGCCTGTGCGGAGTTAGACAAGTATTTCTATGACGGGGGTGCAATTCAACACTTATCTTTTGCATTAGTAATAGCCCTCTGCCATTCTCTCTCTTTTATCCTGGGAGATCAGTTATATATTCCACGCCTACTCATTTCATACAGGAAAGCAGTGGACAGGAAATGAATGAAGCATATATTCATGGAAAGCAGAGATTTTCTTGATGTCTAGACACCGAACAGGATCAACATTAAACAAGGAAATCAGCTTTTGAGCACCTTTTTGAGCACATTACATGCAACGTGCCCCTCAGTCGAAGAGATACAAAAACATGAAAGCCCTGAAAATAGGAAACAAAATGTAGCAGTGTGATTCTCTGTAGGAACTTCAAAGAGGATGGGCAAAAATAGTGGGGGATTCCATGAAAAGTCACTTTGAATTAAAAAAGCATAATGTCTGAGTTTCAGTTCAAATATAAAAGGCAGAAAACGTGAATGAAAGAATTACTGATGATATAGTAGGCAATGGCCCACAACGAGATTTCCGTGTACGTTAAATGTGTAGAGATAATTTGTAATAGTTTGTTTAATGCATTTTTTTTGTGGAAGTTTTAAATCGGTGAGTAATTCTTGCCTTAAGCATATGTCCTCACTGATCGCTACAGGGGCATGTAACTCAGTAATGGCTTTGACTAATCGAAATAGCTTTAATAAACATTTGCCACTTTTTTATTTGTTTGTTTGTTTTTTAAGACTAATATGTCATTCTAATCGCCATATAATTCTCCTTTACGGCTGAATAAAGAGCTCCTCAAAAGGGCTATTTTGTTTTTCGCTGGGATGCTTTGCATTTAATTACACTCACAAATGTTTGTTAATGGTCTGCCTTTTTCAAAACATATCTCTTTAGCCCCTAATAATAAAGTCTGAAGCACTGATATGTTTACTGTGCTCGGTGCTGTCAGCACGTCTGGAGCCTAATTAATCCCAGACTGCTGGCTAAACAATATGCATACCAATAGAAGATTGATTATTTGTCTCTGTGGCTGTCCGCAATTAGTGTTATATGACCGCTGGGGTTTGGGTTCGTAACTAAAGCACTAGAAAGAAAACATCAATAATACATATGTCAGCTGACTTTACAGCTAAATGAAACAAGCCTGTAATATTTCGAATACTTAGTAAGCGTTTTTTTTTACATCTTTTTTTGTTACTTTTGCCAATTGTTTTATCCACACAGGCCTGTTGAACACCCGTTTTTATGCATGATTTATTTTATTAAGGTGTATTGCAGAAATATGTTTGTTTTCTATACCCTCCCATACAGTCAAGTCAAAGACTATCGAAGATGACATGAGATTGTTCTAAAATATATGGACATTAGAGTCATACTTACGTGATAAAACGTCAATAAAAAGTGATATTTTGGAATAAGAAAAGCAAGCACAAAATCTTAATTACAGTTTTGGAACATGCTGGATCCAGCAGGTTGGAGCACTAAAAGGTGATATAAACCATCACAGGCTATAAAAAAACAAAGAAAAGGATTTTCATGGGAGACAGCGACAGTGAGCAAATCCAGAACAGGTGTTATGTGCTTTTTATGGTCTGGTTTGTATACATTTTGGCTGCTTTATTACAGATCGCGTGCTTTCTGTGGTTTTTGACTGCTGTGTGGAGAAATCGAATATAATCACTGCTTCAGAACAGTAAGACGAGCTTCAAATCTGTTAGTAGTGTTAGTAGAGTTGTTGTGGAGTTAGTGTTCATTGAGTTGTTAGTGAATTTATTCATTAAATCTTTAGACTGACATGCTTTCTTGGAAGAAATTACCTTTGCTTTTACACATGAAGACCAGTGTCAGTGAGTGGAACTTTTTGACTGATTTGCAGTTTTAAGCTGTAAGAGCAAATGTCTCAGGTTAAATGATAAATGATGCAGGAAACCAAAACGTAAAGGTTTAATGATTTTTATTAGATCAACTGGTAATACACCACTTATGTTAATGATGCACATGCATCGAGTCTACATTATTCCACTCTCGCTACTGAACATGTTTTATTGTAGTTATTAAATTATTAATAAAATGAGTTCATAAAAGTCATTTTTATTCATATCTTTTTTTTCAATCTTTACAAATTTTAAGTGTATGGTCTAAGAGGCTAATCAAAGAATATTTGCTGTTTCCACCCTTTTTGATGAATGATAAACTACAGCTCATTATATTTTTCAGATAAGCAGTTTTAATTACATATAGTTGGTTTTATCAAGTCAAAGGACTTTTTCGTCACTCAAAATTTCATCTTTAATGCGTGTTTGTTGATATTGCAAAAACATTTTTGCTAGAATTATATGATGGCATGTCTGTATGTCTCTATTATATAACTGTATAATACTTCAGCTTTTTAAAGATACTATTTTTGTGCCTAAATAGCTGCACTAAAACTTATTTCCTAGTAGTTCTGTTCAGTTCAGTGTTTGCACAATTCCACTGCTTCGTGTTAATATCCTGAATTCATTATTATCCAGAAGCAGAAGAAGATGGAGAAATTGCTTCCTGCTGGCCTGACAGAAAGGTCAGTGAAATTGTTTTTAGCTTCATTTCATCTGGAGTTGCAGCGGAATGGCAACCGAGTTCAGCTCATCTGATTAGGAAATGAATATTTCCGTAAGCCTCCATCCCCCCGAGTTCCAAAACAGCAGAAACCCACTGCTGTGCTCTCAAGGGCCCCTATCGATTGTCAAAGTAATGAATGGCTATGAAGCTACACTAATGAAGAAGAAGGTCTACTAATGAGCAGCGTTCAAAAGCATGCAGACTGATCATTAAAAACAAATGCTCTGTTGAAGAACTCTACAGGTTCCCCCCAACTGCAGAGAAATGGGTGATGAGACCTTCTCCACTTACACATGCTGAATAAACCAGAAGTGCATAATGACTGCACCAGGTTTTACTGGCATCTTACAGTCAGAAAAGAGAAAGTTTTTGTTAAATGAACTTAAATTAACACAGCAGTCATCACTGAGCTCAGACAAAGTCACAGTACAGAAAAAGAACTTAAACCTAGGCTCATGTGTAACCAGGCTCACAAAGGTCTCCTTTACTTTGTTTTTGCTTCTTGGCATTAATTTATTATTGCCGTCAGGACAAGACCTTGTCTCTCCACAGTTTCTCACCATAAATGTATGGTAAGTTGTTGGTTCGTATTAAACAAAAAAAGAAAGAAAGAAAAATGTAAAAAAAAAAACGAGTTGAGAGGTTTTGTTTCTAACAGCTATAATAGCTTTCACACCAACAGGGACTTTAGTGACATTGCATTCAAATACACAGACTTTAATATGGGGATGGCCCCCCTTTGCAGCTATAACAGCTTCCACTCTTCCTGGAAGGCTTTCCACAAGATTTCGGAGTTTCTTTGGGAATTTGTGCCCATTCATTCTGTCGAGCATTTATGAGGTTGGACACTGATGTCGGATGAGAAGGCCTGGCTCACAACCTGTGTTAACATTCATCCCAGAGGTGTTGGATGGGTCTCTGTGTGGGCCAGTCAAGTTCTTCCACACAGAACTCATCCAACCATGTCTTTATGGTGCTTGCTTTGTGCACTGGGGCACAGTCATGCTGGAAAAGAGAAGGGCTCTTCCCCAAACTGTGTCCACAAAGTTGGAAGCATGGTGTTGTCCAAAATGTCTTGGTTTGCTGAAGCATTAAGACTGTCCTTCACTGGAAGTAAGGGGTCCAGCACAAACTCTGAAAAACAAATGTGTCCCAATACTTTTGTCCACATTGTGTATATTGATTCAAGCATGCGTAAAAACTATAACAAAAGGTACAACAAACACACTAACTGTTCACAGAGGGGAGGCTGGAGCCTGCCCTTTCTGTGTATGGGTGAAAGTTACAGAAAATGAAAGCCTATGGTAACCAAATGCTAAAAATGGTAAATGATGAAGCATGATGAAATACACCAGCCTGCATTCACCTGATTGCTGTAGCTCGCTAACTTGCTATTGTGATGCCTCTAGCTGAGCCAGTTTGTTTGGGTTAGTGTTAGTGTTGCACTCATGCCACTTGCAGACTCCTTTATCAGTTCTACTGAGATAATATTTTGTCTTCTTTTGGTCACTGTTTAATAACAAACCTGCAACTCTGCTTCTTGCTGTGTGTTAAATTCTAGATACATATGTTTTCTTGTGATAAGGATGTGACAGCGTGTGTCAGTCACATTCTGATTTGTGTCTAAAATGCACTGAATGATTCAGGGCACCATTTGCTAAAAGAGTGTTCTTCTGGCACTTCTGGCAAAAAGCAAATCCATTCAAAAGTGTTGTTCTTGTCCACTATTTTACTATTTTACAATTTACATACCTGTATTTTTGTAGCTTGTCTGCATAGTTTGTGTGGAACACCTGGCAACAGCTGATGCTCCGCTGTATTTTGTTGACTATAGCTTTGTTTGTTTGTACAAATAAGTTGAGTGAGAAATGATGGGAAAGCACAGCATAATGACAGCATAATGATGCATAACGATAATATCACCAGCAACAAATGTGACCTTTTAAGAAAAACCAAACTGATTGAAACAGCAGCTTGTGAACATGGATGTCTGTAATTTCTTCTCCTAAAAGTGTACAAGAAAGCCACTAATACACTTTCCATCATCTCCCATTCCCCAGGCTATACGCTTTCTGCATGGGATTTCAAAACTTGTGAAAGTTCAACACGATGAAAGTTTTCAAAGTGTTCCGCATCTCAGTAACTGAAATGCTTTTGTAGTCTGAAGTCTCGAGAGACACCCACCTGAGCCGAACTGAGCGAAAACCTTACAGAGGTTACTTACAGAAAACCTCCCTCGTCTCTTACAGACATGTTCTAAAGTGTAGTCTCAGGTAGCTTGTGAAGTCTTCTGCACAGTGAAGCAATGTCTCCTGGGTGACTTTTCTCAACGCCATCATCACAACGTGGCACTTAAATGCTTCCTGGCTGCCTGCAGCACTCATTTCTCCATCAAATCAGTTTCATCTCTCGTTCTTTTACTTTCTTTAACCTAGAACAGTGCTATCACAAGTCCTTGAACTCTCTATCTTTCTCGTTCCTCAGCTGCTTGTAATTTCTCTGATAAAGTGTCCATTTAATCTAATCCCACCTAGCAGGTGGGTGCCATCTGCAGGCAACAGCATGTGTTTCTTATCTCAAGTCGCTGTTAGAAGCTGGAGGTTTATAGAATAACCTGTAGCAAAGCAAAATGAGGGAAAACAACACGAAAGACATTTGCAAAAGACATAGGCTACTGAGATACTGTGCACCAGAAACCCTCAAAACATGATTTTGGAAGAAACATAGCTCCCAAAGAGATTTAATCTCAGACAGACACAGACACATCATTACATATGAATGTAGGATGAGGAAGTTACTCTATAAAAAGATATTAAGCAAAACAAGCTGAGGGAAAATATGTGTTTATAGTTGGTTTTGGGTTTTGCACCCTCAGCGCACAAATCTACTTCACATTTATACATATAATGCCTTGGAAATAAGAACAAAAAGTTTGTCTAAGATGTCAGCAGTAAGTAGCTGGCATTTTTGCATCATTGTGCATTGAACTTTGGCACATTCCTATTCAGTTGTCCAGGGTAAAGAGGGTCTCTCTGATGGACCACTGATTTAAAAATCCTCCAGAAATTTTCAGTGGGATGCAGGAGGCTGGCTTGTTAAACAACTTTTTAGAGAAAAGGTTTTAAGTCATTTTGGTTGTATGTTTGGTGTAATTCCATTTCTTTGCCAGGTTATATTCTCCTCTTTTATCTCCTGACACAACCATCCATTTCACGACATCTAGCTTATAAAGCTTAGGAAAATACCATAATACACAAGCACTAAACAATAATTTTATAACTAATAAAATACTGATTACTGAGCAGTTACACTGGTTACTTTTTATTATTATTATCGTCTTTAGCTTTCTTCCGTTCACCCATTTTTTGGCCCCCTACTCCTATGCTAATAGTAATGCTATGCTAATGCTAACGCTATGCTTTGCTAATGCTAACGCTAACACTGATGCGAATGCTAACGCTAATGCTGTGTTCTGCATTTGAGCAAGCACACTTTGCATTTTCTCTGCAGAAATGCCGTCTAGTTTAGTTAATTAATTCATAAATGCACACACACACACACACACACACACACACATATATATGTATAAAGATATATATATACATATATATATATATATATATATATATGGTATATTGCATTTCTTATGACACCAAATCTTATGACCACATAGCAAGCATTCCTCTGCCCTGTGGGCTCCTGCTTTGAGGAAACACGAGCCTTTGTTGTAATGCAATTTAAACTATTTGATCATGGCTCATCATTATCCAATTCCAGTAGCCTAATAACAACATGCAGCCTATTATCTTAAAGTGCTGCTGCCCAAGGACGCTGGGAAGGGGAGAGTTGAGCCGAATGCTCCATTTGCATTTAGATTATACGTTGTCAACGGAACTTGTACAGGCGTCCATGCATTCCTGTGTCCACTCCTATCTGCTTATTAATAGGCACACTCATGTTTTCTGCCAGGCCTTTTATAAAACGTCATCAGAGAATGAAGTCTCTGATAGCATTCAAATCTCAGGCAACCAGTCATACTGGAGAATCCAAAAATATTCCATCACTAAAGTCAATAAAACAGGAATTCAGACAGTGTTAGTTCGGCACATTCCATGACCTTATTAAATAACGCAAAATAGGCAGAGGGGTGCTTCCAAGCAAATCCTGGCTTACTGTACACTTCACAATTCCCATGAATAAACAGCTGAAAACTTGAAGGGCTATTTCTCCTCATTATCTTAAACTTGCACTCATGGGTGACGGAACATTATAGCAGGACAGAGATGTCGACCATGCCAAGCCCTCCCCACCCTTTTCAAAATAATTTGTTTAATCCCCTCACCTCTTCCCTCCTGGACAACCATCGAGGCATAGAACGCTGTTCCCACCTCACCACTGGACAACAGCCAAGACGTGGAGCCCTGCGTCCCCCCCATGTTACAAATGCTTCCGGCGCCAGCGGAAAACAAGTTGGGGGGCTATTGAAATGCAGAGAGGGGCGGCAATTTAACCCTTTAGGCGCCAATGTTTTTCTTTTAAATACTGGTATACTCATCTAATTTGCATATTATGATGTCATAATGAAATTTATACAAC
>JBBPCX010000135.1:13554047-13568580 GCA_037974365.1 Hydrocynus forskahlii
CCCAGCTGCAAAGCTGTACCGGGAGACGACCGAGCGTCTTTTCCAAAAGGCAAATATTCCCTTTCAGAGTCAGAATCAGTGAACAACATTCGCAAGGCATCACGGGACAACTTTTTATCAGCCATTTGGCGTTCTTCTCTCACAAATCTCACAAATCTCACACGCTTACTCGCATGATATTAACTGAACTGCACCCTTTAGCTTTTGCTCAAATGACTCGAGACTCGGTTCCACTGCTGTTTACGCGAAACTTAGAACAAGAAGATGACGTATTTTTGAAAACAGAGAGGACGACAGGCCCAACAGTCAGGTGGAGCGTCCGTCCGCAGATACTGAGAGGAGAAACCGCATCAGCCCATCCAAGTTGATTTTTCTGATTGTCAGCCTGCACTGAGGACATACTGTTTGGTTACCGAGTTTGGTGTTCTGTGGATTTGTTCTGTGGATTTGTTTGCAGTGTTAAAATTAAAAGTTTTATTAAAATTTTTAAACAAGTAAGAATGCCTGCTTTTGTAACAGAACAAATACACAGAATTAGGCAATTATAAGGCTTCTCATAAAAACACTAAATGCAAAAGGGTTTATCAACACACAAAGCATTCATATTTGCAAGTTCGGCAATAATATGAGAAAAGAGCCTAACTTCCCATCACTGGCTCCTGCACACCCAACTGACCAATCAAGTGCCTGGATCTGAAAATCTAGTCTAGAACATACCGACACGTATGTAAAATGTAGACTTTTTTTTGTTTTGTTCATTTGACAGACACAAGTGCAATATCCAGGAACAAGACTCTACACTGAGCATGTCTGATTGTCTTACATTGATTACAGAGAAAGGAGAGTCATTTCAGTCAGAGGCACTCCATCTTAGTGTGACTCATTAGAGGTTGGTCATCAATCATGTTTGGGATACAAAACAAATAAAGATTTTTTTTGTGCAATTAATGATGGATCTCAAAATTCTCTATAGGGTGCGGAAAAATGTGAAGAAGCTCCCCAAAGATGTTTTGTTTTTTTGGGGTTTTTTTTTACTAATTTTTGCTAGCTAGCGGACAATTTTTTTAAATCTACAATATCACGTGACCAAGATGAGCGTTTTTTCAAAATAGTATATCTTTCAGACTCTGATAATCAATAAAATATTTTTTATTCTGTCTTTCTGTGCCGCCCGGTACCAAATGACTCACAGAGTGATACGGATCCACAACCCGGTGGTTGGAGACCTCTGCTTTAAGGAACCAGAAGTGGTTTTTCTATGGCATCACCCCAAAGAACCCTTTCTTGGCATTCTTATTAAGAGTGTGCCTTATCATAGACGTATGTAATATGATTGCTCTAATCTTTCTAAAACTGATAAATGTTAAAATACTAACATGCACTAAAGCTAAGAGGAGTTGATCAGCAGAGAGCTGAAAGTGAGACACTTGCAATAATTCTACCAAGAAAAATGATAATTATTGCTGCGTTTTGAAACTGCATTGTAAATATCAACAGACAACACATAGTATTCTGACAAGACTGAATTCTTATTGAGAAATTTGTTCATAAAGCCTACACAAACTCCCCATTCTTTCTTTTAATTGAGTCCCTTTATAGATATGCAAGCAGTGGTGTTTCATTAAGCTAAATTAGTGCTTTGACTGATTCCCACTACTGCTCTGAATGTGAATGGACTCCTGTCTAATAGTAGTCATTGAATCTGACATGTTTTGGCCACCTGCTCCAGACTGCTGTGTGAATTAAGCTACTCTACATTAATCAAGGTCTTTCCTTCTAGCTTGCCTCTTACATTTGTACTATTGATGAAAGCCTGAAGATCAATCAAGACAAGAGGACCTGGTCATTCATTCTCATTTACCTAAGGCGTTTTTTTTTCACAGCATCAAAGAGATTTGTGTGGATCAGGCCATCTGTGTGCCTAGGCAAAATTCCCAGTGCCTCTGCTCTGTGCCCTGGGCTAGATAAAAACTCCAGCACTCTCATCTGACACATCAGAGTGGAGGCAATATCAAATCCCAGCTAAACCAAGCTCTTAGTAGTAGCTTAAACACAGGTGGCAGTTAGTATGACGTTTTTCTAAAGAAAAAATCTGTGGATGTGTAAAGTGACCATTTTGTCATATGTGAACACAGTACGCAGTGTGAACAGCACAAAATCCTCTCTCTGTATTTTACCCATTCACCAAGTGAAGCAGCGGGCAGCCAGGAACACAACCCCTGGGAAGCAGTGTGTGGGGACAATACCTTGCTCAGGGGTACCTCAGTGGTGTTTAGCAGTTTTGGGAATCGAACCCATGACTTCCTGATCGCAGGGCGAATTCCCTAACCATTAGGCCACCAGCTGACTGTGTTATGGTGTCATAGTGATTCTCAAGAGTCATTTCTGTACCACCATCACCATAACGTTTCTAAACTAGATTCCCCTCAGAAAGGCTCTGGTGTACAATATACTTCTAAAGCTGTGCTGTAGTCAGTGGTTTCCAGAAACGTTTTGTCCTGTCTACATTTTCCCCAGTAGATCACTGGATCCTCTGAATGACAAAGTTCAGTAAATGAAATGTGAATTTTACAACATGCATGCTGGAAAAAGGCTAACACGTCTGCGTATAGAAATGAAAGTCACATTAAGGTACGTTTCCTACTGCATAATTCACAGGCTTTGGAACATTTTTGGAACAGCTATTCATTTTTTCCCCACACAGAAAATCAGCTTAGACTAGATGTTCATAATATGGGAATGACATTGACTACAGAACTTGACTTCAGAACTGAAGCTTGTAAACTAAGCTCACTCATGGACAAAGATACACTCTGAAGTGTTGGTGTATCAGCAGATGTTGATAGAGTGAATGTTTCAGCACACAGCTCATGCTTCTTGCTTTGCATTGTCTCTCCAGTCCCATCAAAGGCACCCATAAGAGAGTTCTGGTGAGGCGTGACTCAAACATCAATCTGCACACACCTCACTGACTCACTGGAGACGGACCCGAATCGAACACTTTCACTTTCAGTGAAGACACTTTTTCAAATGATGATGAAAAAGATGATGCCCTATCTTTGACACCCATGAAAGCCTGCTTTTTTCCTCCTCCTCTCAATTTACATTGGATAAGTCAGAGAGGCTCCTGCATCAGAAGAGTGCCTCATGTTCTCATCCCTCTCTCTCTCTTTCTCTCACTGAGCTCTGAGATGACAGCTCCTCTTGTCAGAATCTCAATGAGTTCATTAAACCACTTTCTTCATTGTTCGCCCTTATTCTTCATTTAGGATTTATCTGCGGCTGGGTGACAGTCAGTCAGAGTGTTGGCAGAGCCCTTTTGCCGAGCGTTTGAATAGTCCTATTTCATTTCCTGTGGGCATACTCAGTTCAGTGGAGGCAGGTAATAAGATAATGGCACTGTGGTGTGCCTTCCACATTGGTTTGGTACTGGTACTGTATCACTTAAGCAGACAGCATAAAAAAACAGATTGCATCTCATATTACTCTTTATTGACGTATTATTCTGGGCCATATCAGTTCATTGAGACAATGTCATGCATTGTATAGCAGCCTAAACAGCAGTACTGAACGGCACTACATCTGTGTTATGTGGACCCGTGATGTTTGTTTGGTCACACACAGCTGAATGTATCCAGCAGTACGTTACTCAATTTGGCTCTGTCTCAGGAACGACTGCATGATTTTTCAGTCACAAATTCTGCAGGCTTTACATCTATTGGATTAAGGCACACAGGTCTGCAGCAGGTTTTAGTGGAGGATTTTGTCACAAGGCAAGAGGTTCAAAAGATGTGTGTATTAGTTCGTTCCATTTGTCCTTGTTCCATGTGCTAATCTGTATGCACATGTAATTTTGTCCTATGCTGTGTTCTTTCAGTGACAGAGCATATATATACCAGGAGTCTTTCAAACAAAAATTATCCAATGGGCAATGAAGCCAGTGGTCTGATGTACTTTTCAATCATCTGGGGGGCTGCTTGAAAAAACTGGTCCCTTTTTTCCGAGCACATGATATTACATCAGCACTCCCTCAACTGCATTTTAGCAATTCTTCTGTTCACACAGCTACAACTATTACTACTACTTCTAACAACAACTGCAATAACAGCAAACAACAACAACAAGTATTATTATTATTATTACTTATTATTATTATTATTACTTATTATTATTATTAAGTAGTGTGTGTGTGTATATACACTGAAATAGTGAGGTCTTAACTTTAAAAAGTTGGACTCTTCAGTAAAACATTTGTACAGTAACATATGCTGTGTATAAGCACAGAGAGCATTTAATTAATGTTTTAGTGGTTGATCAAGTACATTTACGTTTACCAGTTATTGTGTACATTTGAAGAATTGTTAAGGAAGGAAATTACATAGTCATGCCCACTCACAGTTTGGCTTTCATGCTGTGTCAGTGCTAAAAATATTCCGATACCTTGTCACCTGGTCATGGATAGTATTTGGCTGAGTGATTTGGCCCAGGATCCCTCTTAATATTCGTTGCTATCCAAAGCTACACTTAAAATTTTTGTATCATTACATTCAAAGATTCTCAGGTTTCCTTAGCCTTGTTCTGCTAAGTGCTAATCTGTGTTGTATACTAGTGGATTTTTGCTGTTAATAATTGACTTTGTTTTTCATACTGAGCTAATGTAATTTCTTTCGCTCTGTTCTTTAGCTTTCCCTATAAGGTCTTTCTGACTTTCTTCTATGAGTTTTGTGTTATCCTCATGTCATGTTCATGTCATCCTCATGTCATTGGTTACTGATGATTTTTAAATCCTTGATTACCATCTTCCAATCCTGCTTCTCTTAAAATGTGCACCTGGCATGATTTACATGGCATGAAATGAGGTGTCACATACCCCCAATACCCCGCCCCCTCCCCCTGACATTCCTATCAACAATAATTGAAGCATGTTGGCTTTTATATTTTATCTTTTACAATCTGCCTTTAAAGTGTTTGGTCTTCACTCTTCACTCCTAAGACATTATCCATGCCTTCCTACTCCACTGGGATATAAAAATGTGGCACAAAGTTCAAAATCAAGCCATATATAAATAGCTCTATGCCTGACCTGAAAATGCCCATATCCACTGTAAGGACAATAATTGCAAAGTTTAAAACATCAACAGCTGTAGTGAACCTGTCTCGTAAAGGATGTGTGTTTATTTTATCCCCACAATCAGTGTAGAGGAATTTTAGACAGACAATAAGGTCTCTAAAAAGTCCAGTATCTGTATCTGTAGTAAGATGACACAAAATAAGCCAATAAACAGTGTGAGTTAAGGTAAAAAGAGGAATGGGTATACATAAAAGAAGCCTATTGCCATTGTTTGGTATGGTGAAGGATCTATAGTGCATGTTTCCAGAAGTCCTGAGACCCTTGTTAATGTATATGCCATCATCAAGTCTCAGGAGAATTTACATGAAAACTTGCAGAAAGCTAAGACTGGGTTGTGGTTGGACCCTCCAGCTGGACAATGATCCAAACCATAGCCAAATCTATATGTCTTTCTGACATGGCCATCCAGTCCCCTGACCTAGACCCCTTTTAAAACCTGTGGGGTGAGCTGAGGAGAAGAGTCCAAAAGAAAGAACCCAGGACTCTGGAGGAACTGTTGAGAGTCTGTATTGAGGTGCGATCTCTGCTTGCTCTCTGTTCTCTAATAAAGGTTTTTGTTTCCAGACTAAATTTTCTTCAATTAAATCTTATCTTTTCCATTAATTTGAATGTTAAAGTAATACAGCAGATACCTTTGGTTGACTATGACTTTCATGATGAATGTATTAAATCAAAATGTTCCACAATCCGGAGTAAAATCACTGTGTTCACTTACTTAGCTTTTGGCCTAGCATGAATCACGGCCTGCTTCCTGCGCATCACGGCCTGCTTCCTGCCCATGTGGTCTAAAGGCCTGGTCCCTGACACAAGCTGAGATCACAGTCCATCCAACAGTCCGTCCTTGAGTTAAGTTTCTTTTTCAGCTGTAGGAGTCTGACAGTGATAGACATGTTCATCATGGTGCACTTACTTTTTTCATTTTTTTTTTCAGAACAAAAGCCAACTAGTTCCGCTAGCTGGAGTACACAGCCTTGTAGACCTATACAACAGCTACCACAGCGGGTCATGTAAATTAATTTAATGTCTATGTCTGATGCAGTTCTTAATTCAAGAGTATCCCATCACATCATGGAGCTGGCTTGGCACTTGCTTGTATCTGAAACTGATGGGATGCCCTACAATGATGAAGAGTAAACACAGGTTTTTTTCAGACTGCATATGCTAATTCTTGAATGTGTGGAAGAAAAAGATGACAGGAAAGTCTTTGGGGGAATCAGGGGTGCAACTTAACCCAGTCCCAGCGAGGGAGCATGTGGTAAACACCAGTCAAATGATGCCTCGGCACAGGGAAGTCGGCTCCTGTGACATTTCCGTTCTGCCAGATTAATAATGAAGGAGATTACACACACCTCGAAGGGCAACACAAAAACAAGACAAAACACAGGGAGATTATTAAAAGAGCAACGACGACAGCGACATGTCAAATAACGCTGGCACCCAGACAGCTGGGTGGGCATTAATATTTGATAGGCCTCCATCAAAGTACACAGCCAGAAGGTTCAGTCACACGTATTGCCTGCATGTATGCAGTATATAGAAGCAGCAAACTCTGCCATCCATAACTGGGTTTTAATGAGCTTTGTTATAGCAACCTCCCATGGAGAGCGCTGGCAAAGTGCATGACTATTAATACATGACACAATGACCTACATTACCTGTAAACTCCCTCCCTGTTTAACTCTGCTGTTTGCTGTATACAGGAGTAGGATCTGATAGAGGATTTACTGTAGCTGACTTTCTATTCTTCAGTTTCACAGACTGAATCATGCCAACAAGCAGTACAGTTCTCTTTATTTACAGTAAGGAATCTCCTCAAACAGGGAATCGTTTTCATAGACAAAAACACATTTTTTTCACCCACTGCACTACAGCCTGTAGGAGAGAAATTCTCAATCTTTTTTCTGCATGGTTCAGTTGGTAAAATATAAAAGTTATTAACTGTAGTGAACAATTCTGACTATTTTATATCAAAACAATCTGATTGACTAACAATTTAATTATGCAGAAATTGAGAAAAATAGTGACATTTGAACAGTTTCTTGCTACAGCCCCAACCATTAGTTTTGATTGACAAAATGACATGACATACAGCACTGTGCAAAAGTCTTGAGCCATCCCTCATGTTGTCCCATTTTGCTTCCAAAGATTTCTTGTATTTTTTAAGTTAATCTTTAGGAACAGTTCTCCAGGCTTCTTGAAGGACTTTCAAAGACTCATTTTCAGTCAAGTTCCTGAACCTGACCAGTTTCAGACAAATTTTTTTTGTTTGTAAAATCCTACCGTGACCTATATATGAATCATGTAAGCATATAAAAGCCACCTAACTTAAGGCCTGAACCAGTGAAAAAACAGGTGTGGATGATTCCAGATGGTAAGGCGGTGATCAGTATACTGGTGGTGCTCAATGCTGAGTGGTTGAAACATCTTTATCTAGGCTCCTTGTATCTTTAGACACTTTGCAGCCCGTCATTGTAAATGCTTCCATTTCTTTAAAGATAAGACTTTTGCACAGTACTGTACATGCACTTTAAGTTATAAAATGCAGCATGATATGCACCTTAAATTTATTTCAATTAAATTTTATCCCACTGGCATTCCATTTACTTTATCATGCTGAAACCAACTGACAGGTGAGCTAATTAAACCAAGATCTCCTCACAGTGAAACTCCCTCCTACTGCTGCTGCCTCCAACCAAAAAGCAAAAAACCATTTGCCTGCCTTGGCAGAGTGATGTCTCTTCACAAAAGCAGCATGAGGTAAACAACTCCCGTTCTGCCAGAGGCATTAGACCCTTTTTAATCTCACACCTTGTGTACAAATCCAAATCTCAAAACCCAAAGCAAAGGTGCTGTAAAAAATCTCCTGGAGCTGCCGCTAACTAGTGCAATGATGTTTGTTTTGGGGCTTCCATGGGGTTAGCTCTGTTTAACTAGCTCTTATAGTATTGTGTATATTTATGTATATTACATATTGTTACAACTACACGTGTCAAGGTCTGGGATGGATTTGATGATTGTTGTGATGAGATGATTGTTGGATGTTAGCATGTTGGATGTGGGAGAGATGGGCAGGTGTAAAGAAATGAGTGACTTAGACAAGGGCTAAATCATTATGAACTAGTGACTGGGTATGTCTGAAACTGTAAGGCTTGTGGGTGATCGCAGCAGCATTCAGAGAAGAGAAACAAGAGACTATGCTTTGGTATGTCTGCACTGTTTTGATGAGATTCAGAGGACCAGCAATGTATTAGGCAAGTGGTCATAATATCTGGTTCATCATCAACCACCACCAGTTGTTTTTCAGAGGTTCTCTCCCTTGTTTTTATCACAATACAGACCAACACTAGGTTTTAATATCATATGGACACTTCTTCAAGTGATGCACATACTTTTATTCAGAGAAAATATCTATCCACTGCTCTCAATTACATTGTTCAGCTGGTAAGTCAGAAATCACCTCCCCCAGTACCGAAAACTATTTTAACAGAAGCTTAGTTGCCATGGCAATACTGCAAAATGATAATTTCAAAGGAAGATGAAGATGTTGAAGATCAAGATCTTCCCAGGAATAAAGAAAATCAATCACTTGAGGCAGCTGACGTAACAGCAAGAGGTCAAGTGGTTGATCTCAAACACATTCACATCGACCAAAGAGAGATGAAAAACGCATGATCCTGCTGAAAGATCTAGATGGATATTTGATTTTTTGTTCTTTGATGTTAGTTATCCCCTTCAGAAAGGTCACAGGTGCACCATTTGCATTTTAATGCCATAACTATCAATGGTTGGTCTCTTATCACTACAAAGAGTGAAACAGTGATTATTAAAAAACATAGAAGCATTGTTCAGCAATGAGTTATTAAAAAGTTTCCCAACACCAGAGCAAACTCTGTAATAAACTACAGCCAACACAGTTGAAGATCAAGCTGAACTTTACTTTTGTACACTGTTATATTACTTTAGGAGATTTGTACTTAACTCAGTTAGATTTAAAACAAAATAATTTTACTTAATTACATATCCAAGACAAAAGCCTATGTTTTTTCAAATAAGAAAAATGCATTTTGTATTGAGTATGTTGCAAAATGCATTTGCTTGAGTATGTTGAAATAAACACTTTCACTCAAGCATTATTTCGACTCATTAAAAACACGAAGATTTTGACACAAGATTTTTTCAGTTTCCATGTTGTGTAATCACCCCTGATCTGTGGTCCTTCTTCCAAAAAATAGGTTGTTGTGTGAATGACAAATTATTTTCATAATAGTTACAGAACAGTTGTGTGCAGTAGAAACAATACAATTCTGAATTAACAACCATTTAAACCACTCATTTACACTCAATCAGAGTTGGACTGGCAGGTACAAACTTTACTATTAAAATGAAATGCAGTTAATCTTGACACATTTAGTTCTTAGGTCAAACAGCCCTCTCTGTTTGCGGCTTGAGTGGTCTGTAGAACTGGAGAGATTCTTATGAGGAACAAGGCTCAAGTGACCAATTTAAAGAATGTTCAAAACAGTTCATTGATTTGTTCTGTAAAACTACTGCAGAAGGCAGAAACTCTGGAGAGCTTTTTAACTGTTGTGCAGAAAGGAAAACTATGACGCAAAGCCATATGTCTCATTAACAGGAAAATATTGCTGCTATTCAGCATCTGTTGGTGAGCAGGGTTTAATGATGATCCGTGCTGTCAGGAGTCCTTGTGGGTGTATGTGTGTTTGTAAGGAAACCAGACAGTGAAAGAATGAAAAAAGGTGTATGAGTATGTGTGTGTGTGCAGGTGGGGTGGGGATGGGGGTATTGAGTCCATTACAAAACAATACTAGCAGTATGCTAATTCTCAAAGAAAATGTTGCTGCCGGAAATTAAGAACAGAACATTACCATACTGTGTCATGCGGTCAGCCTGTGCTGTATCAGTCATCAAAAAAGGTTTCAATTTAGAGTAGCTTTTACAATATTTGTACTGGTCTTACGTAGGTTTTGCTGCTGCTCTTTCAAGGGGCATTTGATTGAACAAATTAGAAACGATAAGCACTCTTAAAAGGGGTTCTTGGAACAGCGTCATCAATGAAGCACTTTTGGTTTCTTGAAGAACCTGTTCATAGATATTTCCTCAAGGCACTGTTTTGATACATGACAAGTGTGACCGTGAAAAACCTTTTTAAAAGCCTGACGAACCTTCAAATAATGCAAACATTCTGTATCAATTCGGCTTTTTCTATGACTGTACATCCACACAAAGAATCATTTAGGAACCTTTAGTTTTTAAGAATGAGAATGCAGATAACAATTTCTACAGAGAACATTATTCATCTGGATGCCTCATACACCCTAAAAACACACTTCAGTAAAGGCAATGGTCCTATGTAGAGCTTAAACACACAAAGAACAATTTCACTCGAAGAACAATGTGTAAATTGTCCTTTTCCTGGTCGTATTGTTGTACTTGTTGTACATGTTTCTTTAAAATAAAAACCTTAAAAAAAGGTTCTATATAGGACCAAAAGGGATTTTGCTATTGTTGTTTGCTATTTGCTATTGTCAAATATTTCAAATGGGTTTTTTTTGGTACTCTGAAACCATTTTAGGAGCTGAGAATGGAGAAATATCTGGGACAGGCAGCAAGTGAATGCAGTAAATATATTCACACCATAATATTCCCAACTCAGTTTGAATCAGTTTCAGCTGTCTATGTGAGAATTTAATATGGCAGTTTTACTGTGTAAAGATGTAAAAAGAATACACAATTTTCCTTCTCTGTTTCTCCCTCTCATGAATTTTTACATCAATAGATGGCTTCATCCCAGTGTGTAATATGTCTTGAGGAAATAAAAAATGGAAAGAAGTTCTCTCCACTTTCATGTTATGTCCATTATTGGTGCAGTAGAGATTTCAGTGACTGCATAAATAGGAAATGCCTTTTGCACTGGCTCCTCTGACAAAATCAGTAATAATGCTGGACTGATGCTTGGTAGATTTGGCATGCAAAATATGAAAGAATCTAATTGAAAACACAGTTATCTTGATCATACATCATATTAGAATCATATTACTATCGAATAATGCATTACGCATTAGCACTGGACCACATTATTGTGTGGATGTATCACTTCATTATATATCATTATATATATGTATAAACTGTATACTACAATCTTTACTGATGTGCATCAGCGAAACATCAGTGTAGTGTTGTCACCATATATCAGGGGATTAACATCAATACATGAGGCATGACTTCAAAATGTGTCATTCTTGTTATCATGGTGGATCTCACCCAAAGGACAGGGTTAAAGAGTTCTTGAGACCTCTCCAGGAAATGATGAGGCATCAAATCTGGGGCATCAAACAGGTCAGTGGCTCATCATTTGTCAAATATACGTTTAGCACAGCAATAATAGCTCCACTCTCCCACATCAATACAATGAAGAAGACTGACTTACAACCAAGAAGACTGACATTATTATTTGCCAGAGCCTGGAATATTTATCCATGTGCTTATATTGCATTATGCATCATAAGACTGAAAATTGGTCCCTGTGCATCACTGTGTTTTGCATTGCTGCCATGTTAAATTCAAAGGGCTTGGTGGATCCAGAGTGCAAGCACAGTGGAAACAGGAGATAGATGCGAGAGATTCTCAAATGGGCAACAAAGTCACTTTGGTTTGTTTGCCACACAAGAGATGATGATGTATTAAGCTACGGGAGGTGGTTATATTTGATCCAATTTTCCTAAGCTCACACACAACTGATACAGATTGCCTTTACTGGTTGCCTACTTTTGCTAGATATGATAATCAGTTCCTAAATGAGATCATTCCTCCACTTAGCTAAATGACTTTAATCCTATCCTGAGTCCTCCTTGGACCACAGGCCTGCTTGAAGCAATGTACAAAGTTGCTGCCAAAGCATTTCTTTGTGGTTTCCTCTCTTCAACAAAAGAAAATTCCAAAAGCATTCTTTTCTCCAACACTCCCTTGTAGTTTCAGGCTTATGTCTTTAGGTGTGTTGGGAAGCCAGCATGCCCTAGGCGTGCAAATTCTAGCGCTGCATGGCTAATTAGCTATAGTAAAATAACATTATTTTAAAACACAAATGGAGACTCTTGAAAACTACTGGGAATACCACTTCTTATTCTTTCCTTTGAACATTGGACATTTACTCTGGAGCATATTCACAGTGCACCATTTGCATATCACTAGAGGAGATGAACTTCATTTTCCAAAAAGGCTTAACATGGTAAAAAAAAAAAGTTTAGCCTTGTGGAACTGAATGTGACTGATAATACAAGTCTGAGCCCATATAGGAGGTAATAGTATGTGAACGAAAGTCGGCCACAAGTAAGTTAAGCATCACCTTCACCTAGTTTTCACGTGTGCTTTAATTTATTCCACACTGAAAATCCCAGCATCGTTATGTACTCTGGGGAAAGCCTTAACTACATCCATAGGCACCTGAACAAAGGAGCAAGTGAAGCAGTGCACCCACACTTTATTAGAGGGGAGGATACGTTTTGCTCCCCCTCTTTCAGGGCAACTGTGAATGCATGAAATAATATTTTTTCATGCAATTTTATCAACCTTCACTGAAACAAACTATCCCTTTAGAATAGGAACAGTAAGTAGGCCTGACTTCATGCAGAAAGATTTGATTCCTATCGTGGTATACTTCACAGAAGAGTATGTTCGTTGTAGAGGAGAGACACGGTGGGCCAAAACTACAGATGAGTGACAAATGAAAGAAAAACCAAACATAACATGTCTAAGTAAGGTGTTGAACCACCATGACCTGGCAGAACAGCTTCAATGTGCTAATGTTAGTTGGCTAGATGGTGTTAACTAGGTTTTGCTACTGTTTAGTAGGATTATTCATCCGTCTAATAGTCATAAAAACTAGCAACTGTCAGTACTTACTTCTGCTCCCTGTCAGTAATTAACGGTAATTAACATAAAAAAAACATGTCTATGGCTGTACCTGCAAACCAGCAAGAAGATGTATCTCAAGGAGGAACACTGGTGACCACCGTTATATACTGTGTATATGGTGTATATGTTCAAGATGAATTAAGGACCTCGGCTTCGACCTAGAAAAAAGCTTTTGTTGAAACAGATTTTCTTTGCTCTCAATCAAAAAGTCCAGATTTCTCAAGTGACTTTCAGTGATCAGACAAATCAAGAGCTATGCACATTCTCCACTTCACAATGATCAAAAGTCATAATCAAGTTCAATAGAAAAAAAGATGGTGGCAGTGGTGACACCCTCTTTTAGGATTCCGAGCAGCAGTCAGTCAGCTTGAGATGCTGTGCTGTTTCAGACTGGCCTTTCCAGTAAACCGTTCAAAGAGAAGTGTCGGATTAGGCCAATTACTCATTTGGTCTAGGTCAAGTCACTTGATGCAAAGAAATATCGGTTCAGAGACTCCTGATCTGAATTTGATATGAGGTAAAGTGTTAAGCCAGGCTAATGCATAAATGTAACACTTAATGAACCTCTCACAATTTTTAGGTTCAGGCATATTAAGAAATAATGATTGCTGGCAGGATCATTGGTGTCAATAGAGCCAGACTCCTTTGTGGATGTATAAATCACAGATAGGAGTAGAACAGCAATTACCTTGAACAGTGGCCTGAATAGTTTAGTGGCCAGATGAAAGATTCAGCAAACCCTGAGGTAAATAAGTTTCAACCATTATATGTCTAAAATGAATCCAACTAAGTACAAAAAGAAAGAAAAACAGCAGTCTCGTTTGCTAATTACTGCGGTCAGTCATTCTATTAAATAAGGCACTGAAGAGGCAAGTTGTTTGCACTCAAAATTGGGCTTCTGTGAATAATGACTTTCAATGATCAATTTAATCAAACACTAGAATATTTACACTTATTTTTTTAATGCGTGCTCCGCTTTGGTGTTCTGTCACATAAAGAGTCACACTAAAGCAGAATTATTTCTACAGCTGCAAAGGCCTTTTGCAAATGGTAAGTAAAGTAGTACTGCATAAAATGTGTCTGTGAATACCAGAAATGCATTACTGTTGACAAGTACGCTGAGTGAGTGCTGTGTTGAATGGTTAATTGGTAATCATCTGAAAACAAATGTGCGGTACATCTTTACAGTTGATTTACAATTACTACAGATTATAATGAATCACATTCATATAATCAGACATCACATTCATAAAACATCTAAGAACTGATTCTAGATTAGTCATCCAGTAATTGCGCTATTGGGAACCTGATTGTAGAACAGCATGTTGATCTTTCTCGAAATCTTCACTAGGTCTGTCAGAAGCACAAGAAATGAGTCAGACTATTGAAGTGCATTATTATTATTATTATTATTATTATTATTATTATTATTATTATATTTTTATAGCCTCCCTCCCTCTCTTTAGAAAA
>JBBPCX010000135.1:13577697-13610772 GCA_037974365.1 Hydrocynus forskahlii
ATACACGAATATCTAACTAACTAAATTTAATAAATAAATAAATGTATTTTCAAGCAGAACATTGAACTAATATTAATTTTCCCATGAAATTATATTTCTCTTCAAGCAGCCAATACAGTACTGTGTTTATATTACTAGTGTTTGTGCTACAGTAACCACACATTTACATTTGAGTTGTATGTTCCCTTTTTGTACAATGTAAAGGAAACTGTCGATAGAGTGTACAATGAACTTTCGTCATTTTCAGGTAGCTTGAGAAAGTCTAAACACAGTTATAGCCAACGGTACACCTTTAACAGCCAATAAGTGCTTGCAATTTCCTGGGTCAGCAAAAAAAAGGATTAAGAACGGCTTTGGTGAAAGTGTGATTGTAGCCAAAAATACCTAAGCGTGAAGTACAGTGGCTCTTGAGAGGCTGTAATAGTGGGCTTTGAAATGCTCCACAGGGATGCATCAGCTTCTCCATGTGACCAGCACAGCAACACTGCTCTGGCCTAATGATGCCAAGGAGACCCCCTCCCTGTCCTGGAGGACCCTTCGCTGTGCACATACACACACCGAACACACTCATACAACATGTGTCCAGAGTAATGGTTCTGCGGAGACCCCCTCCTTACTTTGGAGACCCATCAGATGCTAAAGCACACACTCTCTCTTTCACTTTTCCTCTCACACACTCTCTCTCAAGCAGCACTAAACCAGGATGTAAAAATGTGTACTCTCCCAGTGGGCTGCCACTGCTGACTCCTACACTGTAACAGCCAGGGAGCACTGAGGGGGGTTACACTCAGGCTTAATGCACAGCCGTTAAAGATGAAAGAGGCCTCTAACTGCGATACAATGAGTGCTCTGCTAGCATAAAGGGCTCCTCATGGGTGTCTAATGACACTGGCATGCTGAGGAATAAAGTTACCTGCAAAATACGGTCTCCTTCCCGAATCCGGCCATCTCGCGCTGCAATGCTGTTTGGTCCAATCTACAAAAGAGCATAAGAGTGCGTATTTGAGAATGTAGGGAAAGTACAGAGCAGGTTGTGAGTAGCTGCACAGCGGACAGTTGCTTTTGTTGTTTTGGCCATTTTTGGGACGGCAGATTTAAAATGAAATAATGTCAATGTCTTCAAATAAGCACATTTTAATCCATGTAGAATTGTCCATGTACGTACTTTGTACCCACCTCATAGAACAATGGCCCTCAACATATTATTAAAACAATTACAGATTTTTTTTTTGACCCAAAAGTGTAATTATTCTTCACTGGTAAGTCAACTCCCCAAACATTATTTTGACTGACTGAAGGAAAGAAAAGCCCAAAACAAACAGAAATGGCTGCATTACAGGCCTGGCATCAATAGGGAAGATTCCCTGCATGTACTGGTGTTTATGCAAACATCAGTCCAAAACCATTTACAAAGGATTTGCAACTAAACATGACAATTTTATTTAAGATGATATTAAATTGGCCATTTACTCATGGACCTCTGAAACGGGTGGTCTGCATAAAAAAATGACTGCGACTGTGGTATGATTCACTCAGTATGAACATAAAAGTCCTCAAAGCAAAGTTGACATTCTACATTTTAAAACTCATAGTCATCGTTTCATTTTAAGTCAATGGACACAACTTTTTCTCACACCCGTTTGTTATTTAGTAATGGAAGCTGCTGCATAGTAAATAGTTTTACTATTAATCATTTTAAAAACATTCCCTCACATTTACATTTTCTAGGGTTCGCCACTGATACATGCCAAAATTTCATGGGAACATTAAAGTTTGACTGGCTCATGTTTTACAGGTTTAGCAATCCCATGAGCCACTGTGACTAATGATACTAAGTGAAGGGACAGCCCCATCTTTCAATGGCCAATCGGTTTTTGTCTCGCTCCATTTATTTCACTCTGTCCAATCATGGCACATTTCCAAACAAGGCTAACAATTGGACTCTCCATCTTCATAACACAATCCAGACCTTCAGATGGACCCAACTCTTTAGAATGATGAGCTGCCACAGTGTGTGATCATACTGAAAAAACAGCCTCACTTTAAGGGATATCACTGATATGTCCTGTTCATCGGTTAAGGCATTGTAATGTTCTGTGTTTTATTGTAGATAGCTTATCTAAAGACACTATCAATGTCACCTCATGAAAGAGCTGTGACTTGAAGATTTATTGCACAATAAATCAGAGGGACTTGGTACTTCATCCCTATTCCTGTATTATGACTGTTATCACTTTGTTATCATTATGTTTATTATAGTGGAAACTGAATAATTGCTGAAACTCCCACTTTCAATGCGAATCCTTTTTTCTCATAAAGTGGATTACAGTGCAGTTACTGTGATCCTCCTTCCCATTTTTACAACAGAGAGCAAAGGCAGTACATCAAGAGCAGCGTATAATATGCCAGATAGCATAGGCCACGCATCTGTAGTCTTCAATTTTATGGAGTGAAGATTTTAATAAGCCTGCAACCACTGACTGGCGCTGGCATATCTATATTCAGCAGGAGTCTCTGCTGCAAGTACCTTGCAGTGCTGAGGCGACTTCAAATGAATCTGGGAGCAAGTTTGGCAGAATGGAGGAGAGTGGCTTTGGATTTGGTGCCAACAAGTGGGAGAAGAACCCCCTCGACCAAATCTGTCTAACATGCACACCCCATGATTTCTGGAAGCAGTGATATTTTTACGGTGCCAGGAGAGAGGAGGGCGTATGTCAGTTTCTTCGCTAATATTTACTGTTCCGCACAATTTAACATTATTTATGGCTGCTTATAAAGCGACAAAATGTGGTGACAACATGCATAAACACTTCTAAAGGTTGGAATCAGGCTTTATAATGCATTATGAAAAGTGTTGTTTGTTGAAATAAGGCTTTATAGATGTTTATGCCAACTGTTAAAGATTCATATAGACGCCATGAAGCCTTATGGCTTCTAAAATGATTTGGATGCTAAATTGTACAAAAATACCATAAAAATGCTGTAAAATACTGACTGCACTGTCTATGAAACTACTGTGATGCAACTGTCTGCTGCAGTGGAATTACAATTATCTCCTGGTATTTTATATAAGAGCTCTGACCATATAGATTTATAGGCATCTCAAAAACACTCTTTGATCAATATTGGTTTGATGTTGCTTATTTCATGATGTATGTGTACATGCCTACATTACTCATCTGTGAGGATTGGAATTGCTCTCTGGAAAGAGTAGTACCAGAGGATCTCTTCACAGAAAACTATTCATATCCTCGGGACTGGTAAGTAAGCAGCTAATTTAAAGTCAGCAGCTGCTCATTTTTTCAACTGCCATCACAGTAAAACGCAAAACTTTGAACACCCCAGAGTTTAACATCCAGCGAAACAAAATACAAAATGTGCATTTGAACAGGCCACATTTTAATTTGTTTTTTTTCTCCCATGTTAAATTCAGCAAATAAATATCAATTGGGCATTAATAAGATAAGAGACCCTTATGAGTCCCACAAGTAGGACGTGGCCTATTAATGCATTCTCATTTTAATACATTCTCTGCAGAGGATGTTCACCCATTTTCGCATTCACATTTGACCAGGAGGACCCAAGCTTTTCTATACAACTGTATAGGCTGAACTGCTAGACCTGAACCTGAAACACCACCATGGTTAACATTTGAATTGACTCAAACTTCAAAGTAATTTGCTGACAATCCTCAGCACTGTGCCTAAATAGTTTAACAGTTAATTCTGTCATCAGTGTCAGTTTAAACCGCAGGGTAAACTGTGTCAGAGACCTGTTCCTAAACCAGAACAGCGTTACACAAATAAACCTGAAGTGTGTTACACAACCCTTATATCACACCTCACCCACATTTATGCTGCATGATTAAAAATGCTTCAATGTCACAATACCATGACAAATAAAACTATGCCTGTTTAACCCAGCACACAGTGGAGGAGCCAGGGGAGAAGTATCAAATTCAAATGTCAGTTTTGGTTATGTCATATTTACACTAGGGTCTTTCTGTCTCATTTACATGCAGCCCAAATGCCTGTTTTTCCTGCAGATCATGCTGTACTCTGAGAATGGGTAATTATAATCATCACAGGCTTGTTATTCTTTGTCTGCAAACAATACAGAGAGAGAATCAACATCTCTGAAAGGAAAAAAACCCAGCATAAATTCCAGACATTATACAGCAGATTCCATACATTTTTAATGAACAACATAAATACATTTCTTTTGCCGTACAGCAGTGTGGTGTCTGTGTGTTGTTTTTTTTTTTGTAGAGATATGCTGTCAATCACAGTAGTACTTTGCGTCCATCAAACAAGAAATTACTGAAATGGGGCCTAACTAACTCTGAACCACTTTTTCATCTTGCCTTGCAAAAATACTTTAAATTCACTGCTCAAAAACTGAATTGAGCTGGGCAAGCTTAACAGAATGTTGGCAAAAATAAAGCTAGTGAAAGACAAACATTCTGTCAAAATACTTACATTTAGAGTGTGTTATTAATTATAGGTCGTTATATAAATGACATTTATTTAATATGACAGTATGAGTGTGAAATGCCGAACTTTTTGCACTAATCAGGTGTCGTTTTGTACGTTTAATGCAACTGAGCTTAGACTAGAATGAAATGTATTGTTGTTTCCAATCTCATCATTATGTGGTGACTCAGACATTCTAGCAGAATGATGTGAAAGAGTTTCAACAGAAGAAAGCACGGAATAGACATGTTCCAACAACTGAATTTGATCTCTTTGTGCTGTGGGTTTTTAAACAAGAAGAGACACTCACTTCTGACACGTAGATGGCAACGTCCTCCTCATCATCTGTCCTGTAGCAAAGAGTGAGGCCAAGCTTCTCCTGACTGTTCAAGCGACACAGCTCCACCTCCTACCACACGAAAAGAGTCTTCATGTTAGATGGTGACATTTCCGTCAGGTTCTGACAAACAACTCCTCCAAGTTTTGCTGCACTTTCCTTGAACAAATATTTTGCACAGGCAGTGCTCACTTGCAGCCAACACAAAAATCTTCCAGTAAACAGCCGTCTGAAATTATGCATGCATGCATGAAATATTTACTGCAGACTCCCTCACCCATACATCTTAATAAATAAGAGTTTTTAACTTGCACTTCCATTGGCGCACTTAATATGCAGTTTTTCTTTCAATATTAATACATAGTTTGTAAATAAGCTGTACTTATGCTAATAAGCAGCAATTTATTCGGTCAGCAGTCGCTGAGCTTCAACTGCTGAGAGGCCGAGCAGATGAAAAATTCATCGCCTGTTCCATTGTGGAGCTCGTGAGAGAGGCACCAGCCAAAATTAGCGCCTCGCTAAGTAGGATTCTAACTGCAATTTCATCTTCTTGAAAACCATATTTCAACAAACCGCCATGGAAAAACAAAATTCCTTCTAGCTCAATAGTATAGGCAAAAACTTCACTGATAAATGTATCTTCATCATGACTTTTAGAGCTTATGCCAGGAAAAAAAACTGAGGTAAAAAATAAGCGTTATAGAAATGGTGTTAGGATAAGCGAAGTAAGTAATCTTTAAATCTCTGTAAAAGAAAAACTTTTATTGCTATCTTTGCAGTGTTAAACCCTTCACCGTACTTTGCAGGGGCAGACGAGGACTGAGGATGGAAATCCTTATTTATAGGGGGGAATCCCAGTGTGCCTGCAGGCCTTATTACGCCCAAATAAGAGATCATTTAAAAATCAAGAAACACAGCTAGAAAGATGGAATATTAAGTGGGAAGTGTCAAGTGAAATCACTTTCTGAGATGCTCACTCAAGAGACATCAGAGCAGATCCACAAGAAGTGAATATGAGAATATGAGAACGAGGAATAGGACTGATTCCAAACCATTTGAAGCAGAATTGTGCACTTGGCACAAAAGATAACTGTTAGGAAGTTGGCACACGTTGAACTAAGCACTAAACACCCAACTGTTTCCTCTCTGCAGTTGGGTAGGCAAAAGTTTCACACAGTTCCAAATGCCACATTTTACAACCTCTATAGCTCATCAAACATATGCCATCTAATACAGATAAAATCCAGCGCGCCCAAACTTAGAGCAGCAAACACTGGTTCATTCATTCATTCATTCATTTATTCATTATCTGAGCTGCTTACACTAAGCAAGGTTGTACAGGAGCCTATCCCAGCACTCATAGGACAAAAAAGCAGAGAAACACAAAGGACAGTCCACCGCAGGGCAGACACACAAACACAGTCACACCTGGCAACAATTTCCAAGCATTGGCTGACATATGTGTTTTAAAACTGTGGGAGGAAACCTAGGGAGAAGACCCAGGGAGAACATGCAAACTTCACACAGAAAGGACCCTTTGCTGCCACAACCAGGAATCAAATCCAGAACCTTTTTGCCATGAGATGACAGCACTACCCACTGATTCAGTGTTACCTCAAAAGAATTTCCCCAGGAACACAGACACGCCATCTCCCCAACATTGCTATTCTTCTTCAACACAAAATCAAGCACCCATATGTCATTGTATTATTAAAGCCTTATTATGGAATTCTTCGCTCGACAGTTCCCCTGCATATATTGTCAATGCACTCATGCATATTTTATTAACCTACTGTTTATTGTAGTATGTATGGTCTGTATTATTGTCTGCTGATTGGAATTCTGCTATACTTGTACTTGTTCTATTAAAAAAATGAGGTTTTCAAACCTGGGCAGGGCGATAATTGATTGTACTTGGTGAACTGTGATTTGTTCCACGTTTGATGCACTATTTCATGAAAATCGAGTACAAAATGTCACATATGTTTAAGCCACAGACACACAAAAAGGCTGCATCCCAAACTGCATGCTAAACAGTGTGTTTGAAAACATTCAGTAATGTAGTTTGTGAAGTTTAGAAGGTGTTTAATTTTTGGTTTGGGCTTACTAATTGTTATTTTTATTGCAGTGGTCACTATGAGACCAAACCCCTTAATGTTACCCCTCAATATTACCATCATTTTGACCTTAATTTCCCATACCAGACATTAAGGAAAATTAAGGGGAAAAGTGCACAGATTAAGGCTGATTAAGGGATAAAACAATGGAATTTTCAAATTTGCCCTGTAAAAAGTGGACCTCCTGAATAAACACCTTAAATTTAAGTTTAAGGGGTTTCACACTTATGGCTTAAATTTATTTTTAAGGTAAAATTAAGGGGTCAGTTTCACAAATGAACGGGCACTTAATTCAAATGAATGGGTTTGATGTAATTTCAGGGGTAAATTAAGGTAGGGTTAGGCACATTTTATGCACATCGTGTTTCATAGTGGGTGTCAAACATTCTGGCATGGCAGACTGTCACTAAGAAATTTTAAACACAGCAGGGGACAGTCTCATTGAAGGCAAAGTCCAACTAAGGATAACTGTTGAATGGCACACTGAAGAAATGGCAGAAAGTGTTACCTCAGCAAAGGAAAGCACGAAATTCTTTGTCTGTATTTAATCCATTCACCAAGTGAAGCAGCGGGCAGCCAGGAACACCGCGCCCGGGTACCTCAGAGGTGCTTAGCGGTCTTGGGATTTGAACCCAAGACTTCTTGATCACAGGGCTAGCCTAGTGGTTACTAGCTGCCTACCAATATAGCTACCAGATATACTTGGGGAATTCCTGTTGTGTCGGAAATGTTTTTTGACATGGTGATCAAATTAAACTTAATGTTAAAATGGCACTAATTAACAAGGATATTTCAAACTGGCACTTCATGTCAAAATTGCTTCAGAGGATTTTTCAAAATATTTAGATATATATCGCGATACAGCCTAAAACATTATTAACAGGCCATATAGCCCAGCCCTATGTCAAACACAGACTCTCACTCTTTTAGGTCAGGTGTGTACTTGGCCTGTTTACTAGCATTCCACCTGGTGACCTACGACCTGGCTGGTAGTCAGGGCCACAGCAAAAAAGCCAAAATACAAGAAACAGTTCATCCTTTGACATCAGCGGCTTGACTGGCTCCGCATGTGTCAGGCATGTCAAGTCTTTGAGTGGAGAAATTGAGAAACACAAAGGAAGGCAGAGGGGGACAAATGAAGCAACCAAAGAGAGCCATCTGGTGTGTGTAGTGCCAGGGGTCACATACACTTCCTCCTTTTTCCCTCCCTGTGTTCATCAAATAGTGGCAGCCCAACATAAGCACACCGGTGCAGGGGGCTGCACTGCTAATTGCCCCCCAGAGCAACATGAGAGCGGGAGAGAGGAGAGGGACGAAAGTGGGGAAACTATAGTGTCAGGCTCTGCGTCTCATTTTTTTGACACACTCTAGCAGACAAGCTCTCAGATCTTTAATTGAGTGCCTCTGTGAGTAACAGCCATAGTGGAGTGAGTGAGGTGCAGTCACTGGTGTTATCACAAGCAATGAAGGGCTGGCTGGGGCTTACTGCTACACACTGATAGAGTAATAAACTGACACACTTTCATTTTTCTGTATTCTTTCATGCTTTAAAGCACCAATTAAAGCCTTCGTAACCTAAATCTGCAGCAATGTTCCTTTGTTCTTCATGGGAATATCTGAAATATATGACTGAAGTCTCAATAAGATTTTAATAAGGTCCAACACTGACATGAAATGAAAACCACACAATATTTTTGACATAACATCCAAAGTAATTAGTTTGGATGTCAAGTGAGAAAGTGGATCTATTTTGATAGGTTTAGAGGTGAATCGCAATTTGTCTGTTGAGATAAAAGGAATGAGAGGAAACACTTAAAGCGTAAACAGCCATCAGAAGACTTGCTAGCAGCAGCAAACATCCTCCAACAATACGACTCCTTTAAACAGGTTGACATGTCAGAATGTATCATTATTCCCTCAGTGAGTCAAACCTGAAAGCCTCATCTGATCTGCTTTGCAAAGTCTTTTACCAGGAACGTTCCTGCTGCCTCCCATTTTTTCTCTCTCATTCCATTTTCCAGATGATCTTCAAGGCTCAGGAGAGCGAAAAGATAGAGAAGATGAGAGGAACACTGGAATGACAGTAAATTAATGAGTCTGATGATGTGATTAGAGAATATATACATTTCTATATATTCTCTCTAGATATATGACTATATGTGCAATTTATAATGTGCATTTTTCTGGTGCACTGTTTATGTCAATGCCTGTCATGCCATTGCGTTATATTTATATATCCACATATATACATACATATACTCAGTGTGTACATACATACACATACTTATCTAAGTTTATATATACATGTTTGAATATATATATTTTTTCAATACACATGTCCATTTTTATATTTCTAGAATGTTTGTACTGTGTACTTTTTATACTGTACTTTTGGAGTAGTTTGTATTCTATTGTTTGCCATTTTTGCTGCTGCTTCTGCTGTGACAATGCAAATAAGATAAGATAAGACAATGAAGGTTTATCTTATCTTATCTTTTATATAGCATGGTACCACTGTTACTCTCACTGGCCTTTGATGACAAAAGATGGAAACTGTGTTCACCCCAGTGCAACTGAGATTGATCAGGATGCACTCAGTAGAGCCGGGGAATATATTTAACAGTGTTTTGTTTTTTTTTTGTTTTTTTAGCAGTATTGCGATTGAGATTAAACAAGATTATGTACTATAACCTAAGGTCCAGGCCTTTCCTTATTATTTACTATAGTTTACTATAACCAGGTCCAGGACTGTTTGCCAAGAAGATCAGCACATCCATTTGTTTCAGATTTGAGGCTTAAAGACTGCATGTAATGAGGCAGACTGCTTGTCACGAGCACTGTGTTATTAGGTTTCATTATTACTAATTTCTCCAATTTACATTTTAGACACTGAATAATGTATGATGTAATTTTAATTGTAGCTCTTGTGAATTTCAAACTGCAATTTTGATTTAAAACGAGGTATCATTCAGCACTAGCTCACAGCACACATCTAAACATTCAATGATTACAGGCCTGCAAACATTATAGTTATCACAGTATCTGCCTGTGCAGTCGCGATGTCTCAGAAGGCTGAAATATGGATATGAGCCTTCTAATCAATTCCATTTACCCTTACATTTTGTAGTGAGCATCCTGTCCAATCACAGTTCTAATTTTGATGACAGGTAATCCAACAAAAGCAGCTCACTTTGGAAAATCACACAACAATCAATTCAAATTGAGGTTCATTTTTGATATTGTGGACTTCTGTTGCTGAAGTAACAATAAGTAACAATAAGCAAACAGTATATAGAAGAGATCGACCATGGAGATGTAATTGAGATCAGGAATAAAACTACAAAATTTTAAATAAAAAAAACACTATAAACTAATGAGAATGAGGCCTCAGTCTTTAGAAAAGAAACAAATATTTGAAAGTATTGTTCCACAGAAACAGTACCACAGAATTGTGCCATTGTACCACAGAAACAGTAGCTAGAATATTTTCTCATGCTCGATTTTGCTAAGATGTGCAATTCTCCGCTAAGTGGGCTCCTTTTTCTGTGCAAAGATATTCCTGTTGACATATGGTAAGTGGAGGTACCCTGGAATCTACCCTTCCAAGCATGAAATAAAAAGAACACACACATTGTAATGGGATTAGTTGATAGAAATGAGCCGTGTAGATTGGAGCTTAATATAATATATTTGCTCTGACTTAATGCGAGCAGCAGGAGACATGAGCGGATGTGTAATTCTGTGAAGAGGAGCTGCAGCTCATGCTTTGTGGCCAAAAGCATTCAAACAAATTCAAATGAAACAAGCAGACTGAGGTTATCATCATATATCACTCAAAGCTTCTAAACCGACTGTCTTCTCTCAAATAGCCTGGGAATAAAGAAATCTTGAAGCCAGTTGTGCAATTTGGTGGACCAAAACAAGAAGTAGCATGAAGAAAAGTAAATTCATTATTTAACGCATGGTGTCCTATAAGATGGCTGATAACGTCATCTGTCAAAGCTCAGCACAAAGAAGAGGGAGAATGTAACAGGATGAACAGTTTTTGACACAATGATAGACTAGCAGGGCTTAACGAGGGTTTTGAAGGTGCTGTTATACGTTTCCAGTGCAGTGACATATACATAATGAGCAAATTCACTCATGGCGCAGAAACAATCAAAGCCAGCGGTACAGAAATGCTTTGGTGTAGATTTGTGTGGATCTCAATATGATTTATTCTGCAGTATATAACACCATAAGAAACACTGTGGGGTTGAATGGCATAGACCATGCTATTGCTTTTAACCCTATCCTACCTAATATCTCTGAATGTGACATATTTAGAGAACTCGGCCGTGTCTTCTTTACGTCAGTATAATCTGCCACTAGAGTGGTTACAATGTGTGCACATTGGGTACAGTCAATAGATCAACATGTGGAGGGGAAGCTTTCTTTGTGCTACTGCATTTTCTGTTATGGCTGAAAAAACAAGCATTTTTGGAGCTGTTTTTTTTTTCAATAGAATATTATAAAAGAAATGTACTCTAGATAAGCCAGTGTGAATTTTACTTGTGTGAATACGCCGTTTGTAAATAGGTTTTCAGGATAAGCTGCAGGTATTTTTTCATGTGAAAGCTCTGACCGTTTTAAGTAGCTATATCTTTTGTGTAACACTGTGACAGGGCGTGCTACTAAACGTTCTATCATTTTTGGAAGCAGCTGATAAATACTTCTAATTAACTGAAAACATATAGCTATGAATATTCTGGGGACGTGCATTAGTAGGTGAACGTTTTGTTAGCTCATTCTAATGAACCACTTACAGTGTGAACTGTGTGTACTCAGAGAGTAGCTGTAGTTTGGTTTGCCAGCACGGAGGGAAACTATTTACGGCTGCTTCAGAATCTACAGGATGTTTTTGTAATCAGACGATTGAAGGGAAAGTTGCACCTCTGGAGAAAGCTAAGTCAGACCTGCATGTGATCTACTTTATCCCTTGACTTCACTTCTTTTTGTGTTTTCAGCCAAGGTTCTTCTTTTTGTTTCACTAAGTGCTTACATAGGCACCACTCTATAGATGAATTTCTGTCTTCTTCAGAATAAGCCATTAACCCGATCTGGGTTGGATGCCACTTTGAAAATATCAGTAGAATACAAATCAGTGAAAAGGTGAATAGGTCATGAAATATATTCCAGTTGGGCAGCACAATGGGGCAGTGGGCAGGCGCTGTCACCTCAGTCCTGGGTTTGATTCCCGGCCAAGATGGCCAGGGGCATTTCTGTGTGGACTTTGTATGTTCTCCCTGTTTCCACAAGGAGCTCCAGATCTTCTTGCCTCTGTGTGTGTGAGTGTGTGTGTTTGGCCACAGATGGACTGGTCCCCTCTCCAGGGTGTTTCTCTGCCTTTCACCCTGTGACTGCTGGGATAGGCTCCTTTTTGTTGTATCATTTTCTGTACATGACATTGAGAAATCTTGTTGCTGGCTCAGGATTAAAAGGTTAATACGCTTCCCTGACAAACAAATTTGTTTTATGCATAATTCCTCTGTAATACCTTCTTAGGTGTCCCCTTGCCTTAATAACAGCATCAGTGCTGCCAGAAAAGAACACAATGAGATAATCCAAGTCCTGTAAGAGAATGCCTGTAAATTGTAGCTGGCTCCTCTGCTTATTTTGTCCTTCATGTCTGAGCAGAACGCAACAATGACACTCCTGACCACTGTGAGGCATCTGTGTGTGACTGATTCAACAAACATGACTGGGACACTGGGACACTGGGACACTTTGACTGCCCAGCAAAATCGTCAGATCTCAATCCAGGTTTTCAAAGTAGAGCAGCAGATGAATTCTGAAATACAGGAACTCTAGCTGAAATGTGCACCCAGGTCTGTGGAGGAGTGGACAAATAATGGCCAGGAACCTGAAATAATCATTAACTCAAAGGACTCAGGCTGTTATTAAGGGGCACTTAAATGAGTATTAGAAAGGAAATAATGCGAGCAACTATTTTTTTCCAACGTACCTATTTTGGACAGATGTGTCAGTGACAGCTACTAATACATATAATGTAGTTTCTTTACTGAGACGGTATGCACTAATCTAGGGCCAGCATACCCTGCCCAGTAGCTGAGAGCCATCCTGCTTAGTAACAGTTTCTGTTCGACCAGTCTGGTTTTGCAGGCATTCTATTTGGCCATTACATCTTTAATGCAGAGAGACTCTTTTCTCTATTAAACCAATAAGAAAACAAATGTGACCGAATCTAGCCAATCACCAAGCTTGCCAAAGTCCTGTGAAATAAGGAATTAACATCATAATCTGAGTATCTGGAGAACCAGACTGGTTGGAGCAGAACAGTCATAACTATCCAGCCTAAACGAAGCCATTTCAATAAAAAATGCAACAATGGTCCTGGCTCTGCAGTTAAGGCTTCAGCAGCCGAGGGCAACAGTGCACCCCCACCCCTCTATTTATTTACCAGCCTGTGATCATGTGTCTTAGGTCATGACTGTGACCCATCATCTGTCAGTGTGGGCCCATGGGGACAGCCCTGGGGAGTCTATTACCAGCAGGGCTGCTCTTATTATTGGGAAAGGTCTATTAAAGGTAGTCACGCTGTGTGGATGTCAACTGTCATTAATAAACGTGACAGGAGGAAACAGGGTGAAGTCTTACCTCATACTCGAACTCATCCGTCCTCTCAGCATCAGCTGGCATGGTAGAGAGGTACTCACTTCCTTCGTAATACTCCTGCCCCACGGTGTGCAGAGAGTGGCAGCTATGAAAAAAGAGAGAGTGCATAAGGATGAACATTTCTGTCATATTTTGTTGCTGTCGAAACAAAAGTCAAACAGTTCAAACAGAAAGTAAATGCACTGACAATAAAACATCACGGTAATAACTCTCGACTTCTGAGGGACAACCCCTGACAAACATCCACATCCTAAGGCTTACGATGCAGAAATTACACTGAAAATATTACAAATATGACTGCATTATCATTAAGAAGCAAAAGTGAAGAATAAAAGTCTGGACCCTCAGACAACTCAGTGAAAACGGAAGCAGCAGTGAGAAAGAGATGGACATAGAAAGGAAACAGAAACTTAGAAAGGATGAAACTTAGAAGTGGAAAAAACAGAAGGAAATGGAAATCGAATTAGCGTGAGTGAGACAAAGTGGGTAAGAGACTGAAGGTATCAGCAGATGGAGAAAGGAGAAGGAACGTGACATCTTTTTAAACCTTCCACGCTCATGCATGCACGCGTGCGCACACACACACACACACAAACATTTTCTTTGTCCTTTTCTCTGATGGCAATGACAGGTGAATAAAACATGTCATATATTCTCAATGATGATGTCATGAAAAGAAAAGGGCTCTGTCTCTAATGAATCATTGTGAAGATTTGGTCCATCATGAAGCCCCTTCCTCCTCCTCCTCCTCTTGCTGTGCCCCTGTCCTTGGGGAGAACACACAAACAAGCCCACTTTCATAACACAAGGGCTCATTCCAGACAACCAGGAGAAAAAATATGCTCTTCCATATACTGCTATATGCAAGAATATGTAAATCACAGAACACGATGTGTAGGTAAATAAGACTGTTTTCAGGAAGAAAACCAACCCATGCAAGTTGGATGCATTACAAATAATTTGTCACTGCATTTTAGATACATAAACATATAGAAATGGCACAGCAATGATGCATGGGGCGGGCATTTTGCATGAGCAGCTTTGTATTGTAAATGCCAGAATGGTTTATTATTTGTCTCTGCCATTTGGTGTGCGGCACCGAGCATGTGAATACAGCAAAATTGCACAGCTTTATGATCTGCTGTGTGAAACACTGGGACAAAGCACCTTTTGTTGGATCTATAAAATCTCTATTCTGTCTGAGGCACCTGATGGCACATGAGGAGCCAACAGCAGTGTTGGTTTTATGGGACAGGTTGATTACATTGGGAACCTGCTACGGGACACAGGAATAAATTTCGACTTAATGTAGGTGTCTATGTTTTTCTACTTTATAGGTCAATTTACTTTTAATTACCTTGTAAAGCTCTCACTGTTCCAAAGGAACACTCTGACAGACTCCAATTATTACAAGAACATCTCCAACTGAATTCAACTAGCTTTGTAATAATGAGTCAGTGAGTTCTGAAATTAGGTGACATGACAACAAGATTTACAAGACTTTATGTGAAGGCTTATAAAAGTATGAATGGGCTCGTACATTTGCTACACGTGTATGCAACCGAACGTCCATAGAGGTCTTCTGGATGCAGTGTGAGTATTAATGAGCCTTGATGTCAGATTCTTCAAGCTTTTGTATAACAGGACAAACACAAATTTGAGAAGGCCAACTCAAAGTACCTAACATGAAAGGAATTTCAGAATGAAACACTTGGGTGTTTGACAAATTCTGAGACAATTAATTATCCAAGGACCATTGTGCTGTTTTAATTACCTCCTCTGCACGCAGGCTTTGTCTGTGTGTGTGCGGGCTGGTCTCAATTAACTTCACATTCTGTAAGAAAAGCCCCCACATAGCTTGTTTGCCATGGTTGTGTCTCTGGGGAAGAAACCCAGATATTCTTTATGCTAAACTTTATCTTGTTCACAGTTTGTGACTCCTTTGAGAGGAACTTGAGAACAAGCACAAGTAAATTAAAAAGAAAAGAAACAAGGGCTCCAGTTTCCTTTTTGTTTTCGAGGAAACCCCTAAGATGCTTTTAAAGTTTGTTAATAATCCAGGGCCTTTTTTTTTTTTAGGAATGCACACAGACTGAAGTGCTTTTGGAGGTCAATTACAAAATCCAGAGCTTGTGATATAAACTTTTACTGTGTAAAAGTGATGGCAGGACTGGAGTTTCTTTCTTTCTTAACAGGCTTGAAGGTCAAAGCTGAATATTTAGCCTCGGTTAGAGCAGAAGTTTTAGTAACAGGTAGGAATGTCTCTGATCCCAGAGACTGATACTGAGTCTTTCTGATTCATGACACATATTGACAGATTAACCAGGTCTGTTTTTGGCTACTTGTTACTTCAAAATTCGGCAGCATTATTTAAATTCATATTTGGTATGTCAGCAGAGTCGCCTGCCAAAAATGTTCTGGGGTTGATTCCTGGCCCGGATGGCCAGAGTCCATTCTGGGTGGAATTTGCATGTTCTACTCATGTCTGCAGGAGCTTCCACAAAGACATGCATTTCAGGTGGACTGGAGGTGCTGAGCTGCCTCTAGGCATGACTGTGTGAGTGAAAGTGTTGTGTTTGCCCTGTTATGGGCTGGAGACCTGCCAGGTTAACATGTGGCCACTTTAACCAAGGTGGCTTAAGCAAGCCTAGCCACAGTCGCAACACTGGCAATGCAGGTATCACAAGTGATTAAACCACTCAGTTTAATAAATATATAAGTTTAAGTTTAATATTTATATTAGTTCTCAGCTTTGAAGAATCAGCCTTTGAAGAACCAGAGACACCATGATGTATACGTTTTAAATCAGACTGTGTTGTTTCGCTAGTAGAAAAAACTCATAGTTGCACTCTGATTAAGACTTTTCCTGTCAGGGTCAGCTGGTCTCACCTGTCTGAGAGCAGGAAAGGGCAGATGTCTGGCACAGGTGGGCTGCTGGGGCGAAGCTTGGCGAGAGCCATGATGTGCTCGAAGGTGATGTCAGTCTGTGTGCACACGTCCACCAGCTGGACATCCTGAGATGACCCTTGAGCTCGCGGGACAGGATTCCTCCGGAGCACCTGGACCACGATGGGGTCTTTGGCACTGCGGAAGGCTTCCACTGCCTCCTCATGACTGGCCCTCGATAAGTCCTTCCCATTCACCTGTGGAAGAAATTATATCCAACGATCAGTCACATACCAAACAGACTTTTAAATGATAAGATTGTCATCTTGATTCTAGATATGATCTATGTGAACAGACATCTATTACTCAATTGAATAAAATCAACACAAGCTGTAAAAATCCTCACATCTCTATCTGCAAAGTGGAAGGTCCAGATTAATTTGTAGTGCACCAGTGATAATAAATGTCTCTTCCCTTCCAAAGTTCTCAGCCCTTTGCGTGTACATACTGTTGTTTTTCCAGTAGGCTTCATATCAGTACATTTCCTAACTTAGGCTTTTGACTTTCACATCTTACCTTGTGCCTTTCATTATCTTCCTTATTATTATTCTCAGCATTTGCCTGAGTAAAAACAGGGCTCGTGATACTTTCTTCATCTTCGCAATAGCCCAGAATGCCCTGCTGATATAATGGCACCATTCAACAAGCTTACTGATGGAGCAGTGCCCCTGTTCAATTACTGTGCAAGGGCAAAAAAAACAAGTGATCTGTCTAAAACACAATAAAGGGCCTTGGTTTACCCACCAAGCCATTTAGTGTTTTTTCCACTCATATTTAGCCCTTAATCTATAATTAAGTGTTCATTGGCTGCTTCCAATAGGCAGCGATTAAGGCACACAGGGGACCTGTGCGCTATTAATGAAAAGCGTTTCCTCTGCTGCTGAACAGCAACCCAACAAACCTGCAATGTCATTACCTTTTCAAACAATTAATTTCCCAAACAGACTTAATTCAAGTATCTCTCTGCAAATTCAATTGTGTCTCATTTAGTTTGTGAAGAGATACAGAGAGATTCAAATCAAAACCCATGCCTGAAATGAACAGGGAGTAATGGACTTTTTCTGTCTTTAGGCCATAAGGGGCAGTGGTTATGTATACTAATAGCAGACTGCTTTATGCTCGGTCCCCTTGAGACTTTAGTGTGACTTCGGTCAAAATGAGCAGTGGAGAGGCATTATTATGGCAAGTAATGAAAAACATGCTCTTTCTTTAGGTCACCATGTAGACGTCACCATGCAGAAAGAACGAAAACAAGAAACAAGCAAAATGCAAGCAAGAAAGAAGAAGCAGACAATAAGAAATCAAGAAACACAGACAATAAGAAAAAAATGAATGAAAGAAAGAAAGAGACATTGAGAAAGAAAGAGGATGAAAGAAACAGACAAAAAGACAACGAGAAAGACAGACAGAAACACAGACAGAAAGAAACACAGACAGAAAGAAAGAAACATGGATCGAAAGAAACACAGACAGAAAGAAAAAACACATAGATCCACACAGAAAGAAAATGTCCATCATTATTTTTAACAAATTTCCGCTCTCAAAAATGTAAAACTTGCCAAAATAAAATGTCAAAGTGAAGTACACCCGCATACACCACAGTATCAGCATGAGTACGTGAGTTATGTATGTGAGGCAGGCACAGAACCAGGAAACATTACATTAAGTGGGACAGATTAGTGCCTGCGGTCTCATCACTCTCAGCACAAACATTTCATTTCTTTGAAATACTTTTTTAATACTGTGTATAATTCATATTTCCACTGATTAGCTATTGAAACATTCATCCCCACAGCTAAATGAATTCGAAAGCAACTGTGTGCTTTTTCACTCTCTTAGAAATGAATAAAGAAAAAAAAATCCAGACTATGTTAAAAAGGAGAGTGGGGCTCAAACGGCATTCGGGCACAATTTAAAACATGTATCATGATCCGCTGAAATGGTCAGTCTCGGTCAGAGAGCGCTCGGGGCCCGTCTTATTTGCTGACTGAATTGAATATCTTTGCTGGGCACATGGCATATATATGGAGAGAAGGCTTGGTTCATTTAGCCCAGTAATTGGGAGCCAGAGAGAACAATACGGATGAAATACTCCCATGAATAGGCTTCGCGAGTGAAGATAAGAATCTGCTGCTTGAATATGGTCAAGCCAGCACAATTTTCTTCCTTGGCTTTTGAAATACTGCCTTCCTCTAGCATTTCTTATCCATTACGATTACTACAAAAAGAAGGAACAGTCTGAGAGAGACAGAGAAAAAACAGGGAAGAAGAGAGAGTGAGAGGGTGAGAGGGAGAAGAAAGCTGCTTTGTTGGGTTTATTAGAAAAGAGAAGTGATTCTCAAATTCATTCATGTAGTTGCTTAAGGGTGGTGTAAACAAATGAAAAGAGAAAAATGCATTTCATAACCTAATAATACAATGCAGTACATATTGCATCACTGCTCTTTTTGAGAACACAAGCGAGCTGTACCGACAGCATGTTATTCAGACCACACAAATAAAGTGCTAATTCTACATGTTACCTTATCCACCAGTTAGTTCAATCTGATTGGTTGAGAAGCCTCCTACCTGTGACGTTATTCGCGTGTTTTTCTTTTTACATTAACTGCATTATCTACTGAATATCAGTTACTAAGAAACACTACAGCTTACCATTATTCATGATTTACTCCGTCACTTAAGAAAATGGACATATCAGATAAACTTGTTTAAGATCATATTTGACCTGCAGTCCATTTGGTGAGATTCTGTAAGAGACTGTGACACCAGGCCTACAAGAAACTGTGAACCTGATGTTGCCCCTAAACAAGCGTTCCGGTCAGCAGCTATCATGCTAGTACAATTAAACAAACTGCAATTAGCCAGAAATCAACACAATACAACTGCGCAAACAAGACGGCTGTGAAATGTTTTATAGACTGTCTGGAACAAAATTAAACAGGTTAATCTGGTAAATACTTTAAAGAGCTCAGCTGGAGCTGACCTTGCAACAGTTTCATCTGTAATCCGTAATGCAAAAGGTTATGACTTTTTGGCAGTAGACACTGCCCATATTAAAGCAAATTGATTACAGTAAGTGTGCTTCCATGCTCGTAATAATCAGATAAGTGCAGAAAGTCAATAATCCAGTCAACTAGTTCTCAGTCACAGTCTACATGGATTGCTCAGTAATCAGATTACATATTGCATAAAATACAGTAATTTATTGTCATCGCGGTCATAGTGTTGAAATGAGCGTTTAATATTTAGAGCTTCCCAGGAAGCCCATCTTAATCTAGATTTGTTTCCAAACCTGCACATAAGCTGAATTTGAATGAATTTAGAATGAATTTAGAGTAAGGGGTAACAGTTGTGGAAAAATGTGAGTTCTGAGCTAAAGTCCAGCTCTTTTGATTGGATTTCTTTCATCTGATCTTAGAGGTTGCTGTCACTTGAATAACTGGATAACTGCCGAAACCCAACACCCACGTATGCAGGTAAACTCACTCAGAAAGTAAAAGTGTGCATGGAAAGTATGTGTGTGAACTTACTCAGTTGTAAACGCCAGCTTGCATGTTAAGTAGAGCAAACCAAAAAAACAAAAACAAAAAAACAAAAACAAAAAAAAAACAAAAAAAAACAATTACGTGTGTTCTGTAACTACAGTGCTCTGGTGTTCTGTTACACATGAAGAAAGCTGAGGTGCTATGTCCTGACAGCAATGGCAGAGATGGCTGAGATGCCTTGAGACCTACAAAAGTTATTTGTCACTTCTCTGATAAGCACTCTCAATAACACTTAGTCTGAAGATGCCTCTCCTCCCTCTGGAGTGACCTTTGCATGAAGCAATGCTGCATTAATCAGCTCGACACTAAAGTAGGCCAGCCCTCCTGAGGGACGCGGATGACAAACATGTGGCGAGAGAAAAAGCGGAATCATCAGCGGCAGACATGGCAACCATCTTCCTGGACCCACTTTCATCTTCCACACTGCTTTACTCTGTGGACCTACTTTGCGTTCCTTTTTTGCTAGTCAGCATTCAAAACCTATCATTAACACCAGGTATGAGCCGAGCCATCCTCTGAGGTTGAGTCTGGAGTCTGGTGCCCTGCGAAAGCGCCTGTATTATGGCCTGGCAGTCCATTCCTGAAGCAGAGAGATTGGAGACAAAGAAGCGGTGCTAGATAAATGAGCACGCCTATGGCTTATGACAGGCTGGGAGAAAAATGAACAAAAGGTAAGTGCTAGCAATGCCTCTCGTAGCATCCAGCCTGATGGCCTTGCTGAAGGAAAAGAGGCCATTTAAAACATAAAGACGGAAGGAGGGCTACTTCCTCATTGTTTACATGAGTGCCAGATGGACCAATTAATCCCATTCGAGCGAGGGAATATTAATGATTCTGGGCTTTCTGGGCACATGCCCGGCCTCCATGTTAGTATTCTGCTACCTGCCAGTGGTTTGGCATTAAAAGTGTCAGAGCAGTGTTCTAATATCACACAGATGTTCAAGGACAAAGGATGTGTATGATGCTAATACATGAGAATTTGTCATTTAAAGAGATTAGCAGCTTAAGTTGGTGAAGAGTGATGTGCTCTAAGAGGAGAAGGACAGGCTTAGTGTGTGCTATAGAGTATGAAATCAGCTAAAAGTATACTTCAGCCCCCTTTAATTTCAGTAATTACTGCCAGTAATATATACAGCAACAGTAGCCAATCACCATTAAAAGTGAAAGCTTAAGAACGAGTTTAAAATAACTACCCCCTGCCTGTATCATAGCAGAACAGATTTGTGGCATCCTTTCCAGCAATTTTTGGAATTAACTGTGTCCCGACCCTCCCAGCACCTTTCGAAGCAAACAGTTCTGTCTCATTCGCTAGATGCTCATTTCCAACTTGTCCGTCCAGCTCATCCTATGCCAGCTCAATGGGAGAAAGATCTGGGGAATGGGGAGGCCAAGACACAATTTTGGCACAAATTTGAGGAACGCTTGGGATCAGTATCCCGTTGAAGAAAGACATTTTGTCCAATGATATGTAAACCAGAAGGAATTGTGTAATATTGAAGAACTGAGTGATGCTTTTCTTTGTTCATGATCCAACACAAAGTGAATGTCAATGCACTACAAAAATAACTGATATATCTTCTTTAAAACCAATAGTTAGAGCCTTTGAAGCTAAATATATTAGTCTATAAAATATTGAAGACCAGTTACATTTGTCTTAAGTACATCTAATGTTTCTTTGTAATAACATTTTGAAAAAGCAGCATATTGTTTATTAAAAAAAAAACTCCTCTTTTGAGTAAAAAAAAAAACAACTTCTGGCCTATAGTGTATGTATCTGTTCACGAAACATCTTTAAAGATATGAAAAAGTCTTCTTTGAGCAAAAATTAAACTGCATTTTTCCACTTTTGGCACGGTTGTCTTTTTGGAGATATTTCCAGCAGGAGGATGATTATATGGTGTTTACACAGATGCGTGTGGCTCCAGAACACTGGCAAACACACAAAGGCTGTCCTTGAGAAACTTCTTAGCATAATCCTTCAACTGGTGACATAATTAGCATCACCCACGTGTTGAAAATCCAAAGTTAAATTGCTTTGAGTCCTCATTAATCTGATTCTGTTCCAACATACAGGTTCTTTTGCACAGAGCTGTTTTTCATTGTGTTGTGGACATTCACGTGGAAGATGCTGGGGATGGATAAGCAGAATGGCCGTGCTGTTATGCGTCTGTTAATGTTTGCACACAGACACTCAGCAGCTGTGGCAGAGAGGGAGCTGTGTTTTCATGCTAAATCTCACAGGACGTCCTTTTCACACTCAGAAAGCCACTCTAAACAAGCTACTGTCAAAGCGCGGGTAAACAAAGACCTCTTGACATGTCTTTCTCTACATTCTAGTCCTATCTCTCTATATCTCTTAGAAATCTCTCCCATTCTTCATCTCTCAAAAGCTCCTGCACAAAAGGAAGGCTTAATATAAAACAGCTCATCATGACTTCTTGGGATGCATCCTTAGATATATTTATAAATGCATAGGTTCATTTGTAATCTCCTCTTTTTTTACCCTCACTGTTGATCTGTCTGAGTGCTGCTGTTCTGTTGTGTTCTATATTGCACCAGGAGGACGATATTTTGTCTCACTGTGTACTATTATGTATATCGCTGGGATGACAATAATGTTTTACGTACTTACTTAAAACAGCATATATTATTTAGAAGATATTTGTTTATTAAGATAGTGGCACTGTGACACTGTATAACACTGTGACATTGTATAACTGTATAACATTTAATTTTACATTTTAAAGCCTGACGATATGAAAATCATTGATCGAATCATTGATTGAATGTAAAAATTAGAATTTTATATAGTCCAAAAATGAAATTCCAATAATTTTAGTTTAGCAGATCTTTTCTTGTCATCTTTCACGTTATCTTTTTTTTTTTTTAAATCACAGATTAATGTTTTAATCATGCTAGTATTCTGTGTTACACTGTGACTATCAGCTCCCAATAAAGCCATTGGTTTTTTAAGTCATGTGACTGTGAATGTCAGCAAGAGCCAAGAGGCGCAAATGCGTGTGACATTTCAGTGTTAGATGTGGGACTCTTATTTTGGAAACAGTGCACCACGATGCATGTCTTCATGTTTAGTCACAGCGGGTGTTTGTTTAAGTTAAGGGATGCTCAGTTGGGATTGGTCTTTTGTCTTAGTCTTATGTATATTTAAATTCTGATGAGTCATTCCCTTGAGTCGGTCAACCCTCACACATACCGTCACCCTACCCGTCCTTCATGTGTCTCCTGGTTTATGTAGTCCCTTGTGGTTTGGGATCTTGTGCCTTCTTTGTGTTGTGTTTTTTGAGTTTGTGTTTTGTAATTAAAACCAACAAAAGGAACCCCACGTCTGCGCCCACTCTCCAAGACCCGCACATGACAATGCGTGGTTCTATTACTGCTTGTGTTTATTTTATTTACAAAAGAGAAAGCAAAAAGGCACAAGGGCTTAAACAAACCAGAGACATTTAATACGGCAACAGAAGACGGGAAAATGATGGTGGACCGACCCCGGTACACCAAACACAGGCACTTAAATACAAAACCGAACTAAACCAAGAACAAATCAAAGCACCGAATAACTTAACTTAAATACCAAAACAGCTGTAACCAAGGACAATCTAGACACCACGAAAACAGAGATCACTTCAAAATAAGAGTTCTAGACACAAAACAGAAAGGCGACCTCTAGCGGCCGCTGACCAGGGAGATGACAGACTAGCTGAAAGGTTTACACTTAGTTTGACATGCTTAACTGGTAGAATTTTAGTTGAACCCACAACAGTGGCTGTTAGTATTGGTCAACCGATGTACTGCGCAAGTCGGGGCTGAAAGGTTAATCTTTTTTCAAAATATCAGAATCAAAATTAAACATGTGCAACTATGGCCTACAGCGGCTTTTAAGTGGAGGAAATCTAATCCAATAACTGCACTATGAACTGTATGAGTTATATCAATAAAAAGCAACCGAACACCCATATGCTTGTTGACTTGGACTAAAAAAAAAAACAAATCACAGTCACAGTATTGATCAGAAAGGCACAATTAAATATTTTCCCAAATCGTTCAGCTCTAGGTCCAGTCCTACAACAAATACACTTGTCATTTTGCACAAATAAAAAACAGAAGAGCATTTCCTCTGTGTGTTTCAAATGAAGGAAAGATATCATCCATTGTCAGAAAGAAGGTACTGCCAGGTGCCCCAAAGTAAAAACAGTGTAAATGTACCCGCAAAGGTACAACATGGTCCATCAGGTTCAATAGTGTAGTTTAAGCGCTACATTATATTCGCTTTCTCAGAGGAAAGGGGCACATTCATACCTTCTCATAACTTTTTCTCTTTTTTGTGAATACAAACAAAATAAAAAGTCTGAAGTCAGCAACGTGCAATTATGTAATGTTGCTTAAAAATAAAACTGCAACAGAATACACTTTTGTTCCCTCACTAAAATGTACTAAATTCAGATGCTCAATGTTACCACAGCAGTGAGGGCATGTGTTGAAAGATGCAGTGTCTTCTGAGTGTACATGTATGATGGAAACATTTTTAATATCATTAATAAGCAGAACAATAAAAACCTAGCAGTCAAGGGCAAGGAGCAGCACAAGTGCACAGAATGTGGGTCAGTAGGACCTTGGAGCAGTTTTACCTTGTTCACATCCTGTTACCTTCCTAAGTAAATAAAATCAAAAGCATGAGGTTGGTTCTGCCCTACATCAACCTCTTCAGGCAAGCAGGAGCAGGTAGGGGTTATGGTGAATTCTCCAAGCTTCATCATTATCTTTGTTTCTGCAGTGAAAGTAGGAACAATAGGTCCTCATGCACAGCCACACACACACACACACACACACACACACACACACACACCCCCACTGTGGGGGGGAAGGTGGCCTGGAGCCCACTTCACTGGATGAGCTGGCCATTGTGCTGAAGACGCCTGCTCTCATTTTCATAGACAGCACCATTTGCTTCTGAAGGTGACTGAATGAATGAACAGCTCTCTAATCACAGACAATATTCCACACACTCTTCTCCCCTTTGAGCTCCAGGAAATCAATTTGCATTTTCATAAATAAAATCCAGCATTCAGGTGAAAAGGCATGGGGGCTGCTTAGCTGGGAAGTGGCATTAAATCCCCCAAAAGGTAATCCCCCGGTCCTGCCGAGGAAAGTGTCCAGGAGCGCTGTGCAGTGCTCCTGCCACCGCGCCTCTATTCAAGCGGCCTAAATGTCTCATTTCAATAATAAGTGTCAGACTAAAATATGACGAGCGGCCTGGTACAGTAAAGATGTTATGAGTACATAAATCACGCTGGGGGAGAGACGGAGGGCCCGCAGTGCCGCTCCAGTGACACGGAACTGCGAAATAAAAACAGTGTGAAGACCACCAGGGAAATCTGACTGTCCCCCTGCATCACAACACCAAACCTTTCACCCCCACAGAAACATAAAACACACGCAGAGCGCAGCCACGGGCTATTTTATACATTAATGGGAATACTCTGTCTCCGCTCCACTCTGCCTCTGTGCCCGGATGCATTAAATGATTTTGAGCAATTTTCTGACTTGGATAGCTGTGGTTAGTTTGTTCATAGTGCTCATGGGCTGCTGGAATGCTGGTGTGCGATGGATCATGTCCTAAAACATCAAAAATATGATACAAAATTTTTAAAAAAAGAAGAAAAAATTCATGTTAAAATTAGTCTTCATTTGTTGATTGAGGTTAAGTAGCTATGAAGTAATACAAATTCATTTAATACCAATTAGCACTGGACAAACTGTATACCTAAATCATTACACACTGCTTCAAACCGTTGTTACTTAATCTCAAGTAGTTACTCAAAAGAAGGAATCCTGCTCTCAAGATTACTGCTCTCAGAATGCAATGTTACGTTTTGGAAAACGTAATCTCACTCCACAGCCTGGACAAAACTTACCTGAACCAACTGGATAAAGGAAAATCCATTAGTCCTTTTATGTAATTTATTTAGAACTAAATGTATATAGTCATTCACAGTAAACTTGATGCAGGTAGCATGCACATGTGTTAATTACATACCTGTATATAAAGGAAATATACATTTAAAAGGCATACCACATATTTTGCTCTTCTGAAGAAGTAAGGCAGCTCTTATTAAGTGAGTTACTGTAATGTGTTTGCAAGAATCTCAACTATAATGTGTTATACTACTTTAAGTATGCTACACCCAACACTGGTTACCTATAAACACAGACAAAAGCAATACTGCGTATCTCCAAAACTTGAAGCCCGTCTTTTGCCTGTGTTTTTGCACATTCTTTTAGATATCAGTATATCATACAGTGTCAGGAACCACCTAAGTGCATCAAGTATTTGGTGTAATATTGAGCAAGACTTCTAACATTACATCCGCACTACTAACAGGATAAAACTGTAAGTCATTCTGGACAAGAGTGTCTTTCAACTGCAGGAATGTAAATAAGCAGTTTGGATTGGGCTGTTTAACTTTTTTTCTGTATAATGCTTTAGACAGGGCACTATAGCTACACCAAAAATAGTGCAAGTGATGAAATATAGAGCCCATTGAGGACAGTAAGGAGAATTTAGATTCTAAGCTGAGCTCAGGGCCATTGGTGAACACACAGACTGACCCTGGAGCAGTCTTACTTCACCCAATCACAGGTGGTTTCCAGACTGAAAGGTCAGTTTAGCATATGAGTTCATTTAAACTGACCTTCAGCATTTGTAGTGTGAATAAATTCACATGATTCACATAAAGATTCCCTGCATCTCTACTTCAAATATCTGAACCGACAGCAAAACAGCACTAAAAACAATAAACCTCAAGGAATTGTTTCACGGCTATTGTAGAGAAGTGTGTTAGCACACTAAGCCCTCGGCAGTATCTCACATTCGAACACACTATGCAAGGATTTCCCCTCCCTCTGAAGCACCTCAGCCTCATTTAATCTCAACAAATTAATATTTGGAGAAAAAAAACACTAACTGCCATGGTTAACTGCACATTATGCCCAATCCCTTCTCAGAATCAAAGAGAGAGGGAGAGAGAGAGAGAGAGAGAGAGAGAGAGAGAGAGAGAGAGAAACAGAACAAAAGAGATAGAAAGAAAGCGTAAGACAGAAAGAGAGACAGAGAAAGAGAGAGAAAGAGCAAGAGAGCGAGCAAGACAGCACAAAAGACAGAAAGAGAAACAAGACAATAAGAGAGATAGAAAGAGAGAGAGAGGGAGAGAGAACGAGCACAGCAAACAGAGAAACAGAAAGAGAGCTAGACAAAGATAGAGCAAGAGAAAGACAGAAACAGAACAAGAGAGATAGAAAGAGGGAGAGTTAGACAGAAAGAGAGAGAGATGATTTAAAAGCCCCTGCACATTAATTTGCACATCTTCGACCACAAAGTGCACTGTGCAGGAGGCAATTAGCATCATGTGAGCCATATTTACATAGTGCCAGACACACACACACACACACACACACACAACAAAGACGTTTCCTCCGACTGGCTGTCACTCGCCAGCCCATTCTGCGCTCATTATAGCCAGACACCAGGTCACCGGGTGGCACAGCAGCGCACAGATCAGATGTAACAAGCACCCAAAGTTCTAAGGGTCAGTCAGGACCCCTGGTGGTGGCCCCTGATCAGGCTGTTTGAGAGTAATTGGAATTTTAGTAAGGTGTAGGGAGCTTAGATAAGTGAACAGTGGACTCTTTTCTCCAAACAAGGAGAGAAAAAAAAGCAAAGATAAGGACAGACATCCAGAAAGACAAGCAGAAATATATTTTTCTACATACCACAAAATGTATAATACTATGCAAATGTAGTTATAAAGACACTAATTTTAGAATAAATACAATTAAAGTGAATACAAAAAAAATGTGCTTATTTAAAGTACATTTAAAGTACAGCAATAGTATTAATAAAGTACATTTTATTTCATGGATTTTATGGAAAGACACGTAAAATATCCCTTCAGCTATGCTGTATTTTTCCAGGCAGTCAAACAGTCGTACACCAATAAGAGTCACCTGTAACATGAATTAGTTCATGAAAAAATGACTCGACTAACGCCAAGTAGTCCACTTCACACAACCAAGGAACCATTTTTATGCCTTTGCACCACATTCTGGGCGCTCTGCACTGTGCCAAAGCTCCTGCGCTTAAAGCAAAGTGGAGTTAATTTATTCATCACTCAACAGTCTTGAGGATTTGTCTGAGTCTGCCTCACTCTCAGCACTTTAAACTCATTCTACACTCCTAATTTTGGGTTTGGAGACAGCTGGAGCGTTTCCGCAGTCGGACAAGACTCTGACAGGAAAATAGTTCATTCTTCCTCTCTCTCTCTGCTCATCAGTTGAGTAAATTAGAGGTTATGGCTTAAAGGTTAACAAAGCCCTAAGCCAGAGAGTCCTGTAGTGTGTGCTGCTAACACAATGCACACTGTCTGATTCTCCTTTTGAAACTGCCACAGTGTGGAAAAGTATGTCACCCTTCTTCACTATTCCAGAGATGGGAACACAAGTGTTTCTCTCTGACAAACACAGTCAACACCCAGAGAAGACACTTAATGGTTTCTGTGCAGGATTTAAATTCCTAACCATTAACCCATGACAGATAAACATTTATAAATTCTTTAAAAGTTATTTAAAAAAAGATGCTGAGAAAAATATTACATTACCTTCTGTCAGAAAAGGAGACAGATGATTTGTATTTACCTAAATAGCAGTGATGATGCAGAAATAAGTTACAAATCCCTAGATATAAGACATTAATCACTTAAAATCTTTGTTCACTAACATATTTTTACTGCCAGTTTGCCTCATAAGTTTCTCCTCTAATGTTAACCTAGAGCTTCAGGTTCATGGCCATCGTTTTGCTAAAATTACTCAATTCCCACAGTAAATGGTGCAGCGGTCAGAACATGATGTTGCACCATTTGTTGGTGGAACAGAAGGCTCCTTTTAGGGTGGAAACTTGAATAATTCCATAATGAGCACAATAATGGTGGTATGCCAGCAACTCATACGTTATTGAATATTATATACATTTGTATAGATTTAGCAACATCTAAACAAGTGACTTAACTCAGAAGCGAATACCAACAGAACCAACGAATACTTATGTGCTTCCTTTTTTGGGTCTGTTATGTCTGGTACTTTATATCACATTTGTGTTGCAACTGAGACTGTAATGCTGTATTGGCTAAGCACCAACCAAGCAATAACAAGCAAGTTGCAGACCTGCAAAGAACATCAGAGAACTCTGAGAACTCTTCTGCGACAGGCCATCAAACAAAGGTTGTTAATTCGGAGTTGTAAAAACAAGGTAGCATAAAAATGGCTGCTTTTGGGTAGATTTTGTACAAGTCTTTGGAGGTGTCTTAAATGAATGGGAAATCATAACACAGTTTCTATTACAGTTTCATGATACACATTAACAAGGAGTAATCTGAGCAAGCTAAGCATTTTCACTCAGTGATGGGTGGGGGTGATGGGAGGGGGAGCTGAAATATGAAGTGATGTGATATTATTAGTTAAATTTTTTTTTCCTCATGCTGGTGCACTGTGTTGTCAAATTCAGAAGATGTTTTAGAAGCAGGTAGTAACTACACTTTGATGGAAGATTACAGGAAAACTGTAAGGGCGTCTCTTAATCATTCTTAATATAAGAAGACACATAAACTAAAAAGATAAAGTGCATGTTTGACAACATAATACGTATCATTATTCCTTTCCCTTGAGGTGTAAAAGGCAAAGATATTGTTTTTAAAGGTTTATATATGAGACCATTATAAAACTGTTAAGCAAGACCGCTTGAGAAGACCAGCCATCAATTATATAACTGTACACAACTTTGAAAAGTGGCACTCCTCATCTCTCTCCGCAGTCCTGTTATGTAGCTGAATAACGAAATTCGTCTCACGCTCAGAGACGGCTCTGACTGTGCAGAAGCATTTACAGTTACACAACAGATATCCCACAGTGACATTGCCCTCAGGCTGCAGACGCAGCTTGGGAAATGAACTCCACCTTAACACATCACACACTAAACAGAGGCTTGACGTAATGAAACAATTCTGCCGCAGTGCGAAGGTCATAAAATTACGAATTCTGAAAATGATTGTTTTGTATCTCATTACATGCACAAATGGCAAGTAGATAATGCACTTAGTCACTGTCCAAAAGAAACCCCAAAAAACAAGTCATCCCCAAAGTAGTAACTTTAGAAGACAGGCAAAGCATTCTTTACTTTCAGTGAAAGTTAATGTGAGTTTTGGAGCATTTCTATTGATCCGTTCATCATAAAGATTTCAGTGTTCAGATGATGCAGCTATAGAGATACATGGTTTTCTTTGCACAGTGATGGACTGTTTGACCAGGACTATCGCTCTAAGTGCAAATGCTGTCTTCAGAAATGCGCCACTATGAACCTATTAGGTTGTGCAGGTATAGCTCATGCCGGTGGCTGCAATTAAAGCACTTGTAAACGTTTCTCGAAGTATAGTTTAATTCTGTGCCATAAATAATTTGCTTTCGTAACCTCAAGGGACAAGGCCTTGCATCTGATGGAAGGCTGTTTCAGCCCATTATATATACGTTAGGTCTCATTTAGAGAAAGAAACACAAGAATGAATAAAAGTTAAAGACAGAAACAGAAAGAGTTGAATGCTGCTGCACCTGGTAGAAGGATTTGACTAGAGTCAAGCATGAAAGTGGTTCTAAGCCTGAATCCAAAGTAGGACAAAAGCACAGTACTTTATATCATGGAATATGTCTTAACAGTCGTGTCTCAGTGCAGGCACTGCACACTATATTCTCACACTATACTTCATTATCTAGGGCCCGGATTTTCACAGTGTAGCACTACCTCAAATCAAACACTAACGTGGTATTAAATTAGGTACTAAATCATAAATTAGCATTCTATATTTCATGGCACTGAACTGGGCTGTCGAGTACCAAATATTAGCCAGACCGCGTAAAAAAAAAAACCTTTACCATGACCAAATTTTTCTCACTCCTGTCAAATGAATGTAAGTATTAAGCATTGTTCCAAATCTATTCCATTCATTTATTTCCAGTTCAAACAACATTTATTTATACATATATAAATCCACTGTTTCATGATGTCATTTGTAATTTGCACATACCATCCTATTCACCCTACAGCAGTTTGGCTCCTCCCATTAATGCTGAATGTTGTAAGGAGTGTTCTAGTCTGGACTGCTTTTTGAATGAGATGCAATACAGGACAACCAATCAGAAAGCCCATTTACATAAATCAGTCTTTAGGCCACAGTAACAAACACAGCCTGTTTGATTCAAGGGGATAAAGCAAGGTCAAAAAAATGTAATCATAAAATGAACTTCAAATGCCTGTAGTACCACACAGACTTTCTTAACTGACTTATAAAGGGGAAGAAATCAAATACAATAAATATGCAGGATATGCGCTAACCTAATGTCTGGTTGCCAGTCTAACAGTGTGGAATTCTTAGTTGCACATTGCAAACAGCCTAATGCAATTAACACCATTTCGAAACACAGAAATACTGCAGAGTGAGTTATTTATATTTATTAATTAATTTATTTTCAAACTGCAGTAGTCTTTGATGACTCCTCCCCTTCCACTACATTTGGCAGTCTGCTGCGGCTGGGTGTGAACAGTGCGCAAAGTTTCACACTACAACATTCCAGCATTAACAGAACGCTACAACCTGTTTCCTTTGCTAGAGATAACACAACTTTCTCTAAAAGTGGCTTGCACTAAAAGTGGCTTGCACTAAAAGTGGCTTGCACTAAAAGTGACGAGAAAAAAAATCATAACAATGCCACTTTCCAAACAATCACTCAATTTACTCGAAGTGAATGTACCTTAAACCTTAATGAAACAATCTATAGAGCTGTTTCCAATCTGACAGTGCCAACACGAGCTTAAAGGAGATTAGCTGAGTAGCTCTCCAGACACTGCTTCTGCAGTTAAATGAGTTGTCAGTGGCAATGATTACCCTTAAGTCATATCTGCATTTGCGCAGAGCTCTCCGCATTAAAGGCTTGTCAATCGCAGACAGACTTTGCTCTGCCTGTACGGCGCAGAGACCGCTCTCACTGCCTGTTAATGAAATCTATTACACAACTCGTCACAAAAAGTGGAAGTCATTCTGTGTGCTAGTGAGTATGTCATTTTAAAGTTAATGAAATGCCTTTCAGCCATCTTCCTCTCAGATGGCAGCCTATGAGAACGTTGGTCGAGGAAATGAACAAACGTTTCCAGGAAACAACTGTACCCGCATACTAATCCCCCAGGTAGCACACCTGCTGGTGTGCTATGAATTAAGTGAGTAGTGATTACTCATTCCAAGTCTTTGAGCATGCCAAGGGCTGGTGTGTGGTGTTCATGGTTATTAATAGCGCATTATAGCAAGATTGAATTAGGGCTGCAGTGAAACCAATGCATGGTTAAGCTTGGCAACATGAATGAACACAGAGATCAAACAAATGGAGTGACTAAGCAGTCCTCTGAATGCAAAATTCTGTGTGTGTGTATGTGTGTGAGCATGAACATTCATGTGGGATCCTACCCTCCTCCACTGGCAGTCCAGACACTAATAGCTCTAATGAAGGATTGTTTCTCAGAGGGTTCGCTGCTTTATTCTCATTCTGGAGACAGCAAGAGGAGCCAGCACTGCAATCAGCCAACACTTTCCCTTTCATTTATTCTCACATTCACAGTCCTGATTGACTAATGAATGCACCCCTCGTACACACACACACACACACACACACACACACACACACACACCCACAGACATGCACACACACACCCACTATAGTGTCATTGTTATGACCAAATTTATCTCTAAGCAGCAGTTTAGCAATCATCATATCCGCTAGCTGTATCTGTAATATTCAATTCAATTCAATTCAATTCAGTTTTATTTATACAGCGCTTTTTACAACCAGGTTGTCACAAAGCAGCTTTACAGAGT
>JBBPCX010000135.1:13613663-13623963 GCA_037974365.1 Hydrocynus forskahlii
TAATAGTGGTGAACATAAATAGGGAAACACTTCATGACAACTCAAGCATGAGATCACACACATACAGCAAATTCATCACACTGGTGGCCAGTTAAGTGAAAATTCAACGGGAAAGGTCAAAGAAATGACTGAAGCAGTTGACTGTTAAAAACGAAGGGTTATTTTGAGTGAAGAAGAACAACCATGGTTCTACGTTTTAATTTTTAGGTTTGAAGTGTTTTGTGAAACCAATCACTGAAAGGGAACAAAAAGTGTTTCTTCTTGGGATAGGGTCTCAGTCCTAGCTCTGAAGTATCATATCTTTGCAGGTTGCATTATTTTCCTGCTCAGGAAGTGCTTGTTGCTAAGGTGTGTTAGGGACAGGGGAAAATGTGCATTGCAAACCCAGGACTCCAAACCCAGGATTGAGAGGCATGGTTCTATGTCATCTTTTTTGTATAATGTATAATGGTTAATATTATTGCTGCGGCTTGTCTTTCTTATTAAAGAAAAATTGTGTGTCCTGATCTGTCTGTTGCTACATTTACTCTAACAGAAAGTGAAGAAAAATGTGAAGAAAAAAAAAATCGTTAATGACCTGATTTGAGTATTAATCCAAGCTTATTTGCTTGCAAAACCATCCAGTAAGTCTGTCTGCTCTATTCTGTTTGCCTCCTGGTTCGAAGGCTGGACAGCTGCTTTGGCAGCCAGCGTAGCTCATGATGTTGTACACTGACAAAAAGGTGCCAGAATTCCATTCACAGTGCCTGAGTGAAAGAAATGATCTTTTTTTCTGCGTGTGAATGCGCCTTTAGCTCACTGGGCTGGTGAAAGGGGATGGATGATTGAATGAGTAGAACTGTGAGCAAAGTCTTTCTTACTTCAGTCTGTGTGCAAACAGGGCAGTGTTAAAGGCAGCCCTGCTATGTTGCACTGTGGAGAACTGATGGCCTTGCCCTAGCTCTCTCGGCCCCACTAGCAGGTGCTTAATTGGTGGGCCACACTGCCAAGAGTGCGTGTGTGTGTGTGGGGCGGGGGACCCCGTCATTAAAACCAAACGATGTGAACTCAGCACCATGCAGCATTTCTCCTCTTGCACTCTGTCGCTAACAGACCTAAAGCTGTGTCCACGTAAATGGACAGAGTACATGCTTTTAGCCCCTTTGTTCTGTAAGCTCCTAAGAAAAAGAAAAAAGATTAGATCCACTTAGATCACAGCGGTCTTTGGCAATGAAAGCATGGAGCCACGTGGAGCCAATGTGAAGACCAAATGGCTCTCACAATTGGAGAGCAGAGGGAAGGAGGAATGTGGATGGGGGGTGGGAGGGGTGGTCGAGGTGCATCTGTTCCAAATTCATCTAGTTTTCATAATTAGATGAGCCCAATTGGTTGGGAGCAAAGCGTCTGTTGTAGTGAGATTTCTCCGATAACAGTTCTACAGGATGGAAGCTTGGCTTGACACCAGCGGTGAAGGCTATTAGTGAACCCGAATGAAAATATCAACCATATTGCACTGGAGAGGAAATCACTGTTTAAAGAATGCAACGCACAAATTCACAGATACAATACTGAGACAGATGGGGAGGAGCCGAGTTTAACACTCCTGAACAACATGCTCAGAGATTCTACACGCCAAGCGTTCTCATCTCTGTTACAAAATATGGAGCATAAAATAAGCAGCCCATATTGGTTAACTAGTCTAAAAAGTCTGATGCTGTCAGAAAACAACAAAACTTCTAAAGTTTTAGTCTCATTTCATTTCCATTTTAAACTGCCCGCGCTTTAAACCTCTTGTTTGTTTTAATATTTAACCTTGCACTATCAACGATACATTTTTATTTGGTCAGTACAACAGGCAGACATCAAAAGCTAGATCTCTGTTCTGACTGGTTGTCATTCAAAACTGAAATACACCTCATGACAAAAGTCAGAGCAGGGATAAGTTGCTGTACGGCTGAGAAGGTGGCTATATGTAAATGTGTGTTGGGACGTCACATCATCAAAGAATTCAAAATGGGCTGTTTAGCATCTTTGTTTCTGTTGATGTGGACTGGGGAGTGAATGGTACGCTAGAAATGCTTTCAAAGTATGTCAAACTCTTCCTAAACACTTTTGATTTTTTAAAGATTTCAACATTAGCAGAAATCCCACTGAAGCAGTTATACTATGTCTTTCCGTGTGGTGTAAATAAAACCACATTCCAAAATACAATGCTATTTTAAACACCTGTCACACTTGCGGAAGGGCAGTCTTGACTGAAAGTTCAACATTATGAGATATTATTTACCTTTTTAGTGTTAAGCTTTAATGTTAAATCAATTGTATGATATTCCTATATTTATTTAGAAGTGGTTTGTTCTATGTTTATATTAATTAAAACATTCCTGATGTTTATTTGAGAATGAGACATTTGATAAATGGGAGCTCACTCATCATACTTGACAAATAGTACTATATTAGTAGTGTCTGTTTCAATTTTGATTAATTTATATCAGACGATTTTGCAGATCTGAATATTCTGAATATTGAGTGCCTCAGGGAAAAGGGTTTTGTATGAATCAAAGAATCTGCTCATAGTTTGGGCCCCACTGTCAACACCTAAGAAGAAAATTCTATGTGTGAAACTTCGCTGTTTATTGTATCCTGAGGGTGTGGACATCAAATGCAAGGGACTCCAGCTATCTATTCCAGCTATGACAATACATAAGGAAAGCCCTTTATTCTCTTTCCTTATTTTCAAGGGATATTGTTTTCCTGCTCAGTCCTCCAGGTACATCAGATGTGGAAAGAGAGAGAAAATAAAAGTTCTCCTATGAGACCGTGTGAGCTGAATAGGCAGCATTATCCTCTGGGGGATGGTCAATGTTATGAGGGCTTTTCTGACCCCAAAGCATGGTGTGGAGACATACACAGAAGCTATTGGGAGTATTTCAATGTCGGTTAATGACCTGTAGTCCAGAACCTGTGGGATACCCCAGTTTCACATATCTGGCTTATTGCCAGAACCGATAAACATCTGCTCCACTGGGAGAGGACCAGCATGGTAAAACAGCTTCTCCAGCTCCATCTCCATCTCCATCCCCATCTCCCTCTCTCTCTCTCATTGATTAGTGCCAGGTTTCCCCTTTAGCTGTCCCACAGCAGCCTTTAAGGAAAGCGCTGTTTCCAAATCAGCAGTTCTAATGCCCTCAGGTGACGGCTCTCCCTCGCTGCTCACAGACCAGACAATGAAGGTTAGTGCATGACCACCCCAGCACTTTATGCATGTATAACAGCAGCTTTAAGGTAAAATCACTTTCACTGAGACTGAAAGTTCAGCTCTCTACTGAGATCTAAGAGCAGCCACAGCCTTTAGTCCAGACTAGCGTCTGGCATCATAACCGCGGGAAGCAGAAAAACAAACAAAAGTCTGCAAATACTATGTAATAGGTTTAGACGATAATGATATGAAAGAGGTTTGTGATTTAAAATGTGGCCAGAACAGCATAACAAAGTTTATTCTTTTTACATTTGACTCTTAGCCCACGGCTTCCCTAACAAATAGCAGCAGGTCAAATTGGGCCAAAACTGAATGTCTGAGTTGTCTGTGATAGATAAAAAAAAATAAATAAAAACAACTGGTTTATCCCCCACAGCTTAAATACTTCTGCAAGAATATCGAACCCACCACTGCTCCACAGGATAATGTACATTCTGGTGTGTTTTTAAGTGGGGCTTTTGCTCTACAGTCTTATCATTAGAAGTGCCACCTTTAGCCACCAGCGCTTCCTATCCCGTAGGCATATGTTATGATTCATTGTCACTGACAGAATCTCAGAGGCTGCGCGGTTTCTAGTTGTTGCTGTTTTTTTTCGTTAGACACAGTGGTCGTTGTTTTGGAGTTTCACATTTTGTGCACCCTGAGTAGCTGTGGTTTATACGGCACACTGACCTGAAAAAAGTCAGGCAACGTCTACATGATGAGTGTTATCAGTGATGACTAATCAGATGAATGCAAAGCCAAGCCTTTAGTGACTCGCTGTTGAATTCCCTAAGTAGGCTAAACGCTTTGATTACACAAATCCAAATGATCACAACATAGGAAGCATGCAGACGACCTCTTTTCAAACTCTTCCAGACCCACTTCTTTTCAGCGTTGTCTACACAGCAATGCAGACTGCGACTCCTCAAGCCTGTGTTTTTAAACAGTGCATTAAACCTGAGAGACCATCACGCCAGGAAAGAGTGTTATACATCATCCCAGCTTACCAGTCGATATGGAGGGTGATTTCTCTATAATCAGTCTATCATTAATCATAGTGGAAAGGCTAGGTTTTGGAAAAAGCTGTACACAGGTGGAAAAGAACTGATTAATTCTAAAATACTTGTGCAAAGCATTTATTCCTGGCTAGCATTTATAAATCTCTAATAGATTTTGTAAAATCAGCCTATCACTGCTGTCCTATCTCTAACTTTGCAGGAGAAAGAAAAATGCTCTTTTGATATAAAAATTGTAATGTAAGTTAATGTAACTGAATGTCATTTTGGGTCATTTTGTTGCTCCATGCGTTTTGTATTGCTCAGATAATTGCAAAAGGCAGCTAAAAGGAGTTAGATGGGTTGGAAATGCCAGCTATGAGCTATAAACAGTAGCATTTACAAATGGTTTTAATTTCATAGGGTTCTTTAAAACAATGGCAATGTCACACATTACATATATTTATAGTTGGTGGAAGGTTCATTGCTGATCTTTATAAGCTATTGTAATGTATCATAATTGCATCTTAAATGGTTATCGTGTATACTATCCATTTATTCAGTTTTATGGGTGACTAGAGACAGCCCTGAGTCTGCTCCTGGCATTGCACACTATCGCATCATCGCAGGTTTGAGTGACGACTTCTCATATTGTTCCCCTTCACTGAGTGCCATCATAATCCCGAAAGCACTTTCCCCACATGTGCACACACACACATACACACACACACACACACACACACACACACGTCCAAGGCTGATTGACGGATGTGTTTGTTGGAGAGAAGCTGACATGAATGATGGTGCTGTGTGTGTTAACCCTCAGCTGCTACGCTGACAGTAATGAACTTCTTTCTCCTCCACTTTCTGAGGCGGTAAAGAGTGTTTAAGACAGGGCAGAACGAGAGAATGCAGGACGTAAAACTCACCACACAACAAATTAACATTTACATTAGTAAAGTCTCCTACTCCTACCAATGCAACATTTCTTCTCAAATTTAGAGTGTTATTGGGAAGTGTATCCCACTTTTTACTACAGTGACTGTTGCTACTCTTTTGGGAAGGCTTTATATGTTAGAACATGAATTTGACCGCATTCATTTATAAATTCATTAGTGAAGCTATGTAATGAACTCCACTCCAACTCATCCCTCGGGGATTCACTCCACCACTACGAGAACACAGTTCCACTGCTCTACAGATCAATGCTGAATTTTATACCCCTCTAAACGATGCTTGTAATTGCGTATGGCAACCTTAGGAGCATGTGTGGCTTATCCACAGTGTCCCTTTATGCTGGCAGTGCTTGGTTATGGAGAGTCCACGAGCTATGTGTGCTTCTTGCTGCTGTCAGAACTGAACCGTCCTAATTTTGCCTCAGCCTTGATTGTGCCCTCAATATTGGTCATAAAATATATTTTGTAAGCTGGAATGATAACGTCCGTTTTGATGAACATTTCATCTGCAGTTAACTGCTGTGAACTGGGGCAAGCAGTAGAAATTTTCTTGAAAAAAAAAAAAAACTCCACAAACTTAAAACTGATGAGTAAACCACAGATAACTTCAGGGCCTCCTTTATAATATCAGGAACCTGCACACACACATACACACACACACACACACAAACACACACACACACAGAAGAGCGCATTTGGCTAATAATAGCCCTCATGTCTGGACTCTTTTGTGTGACAGAGCTTTTCAGGCTGTGAATGTAAATGGATGGTGGTGGGCTTTTGTTCTGCTGCTTATCACCCCCTGTCTGCACTCGGCCAGACGAGATGAGAAACCTTGGAGGTGTGTCAGCATCTCATCAGCCCCTCTGCCTTCCCATCAGCCCCTCTGCCTTCCTCAGCCTTATCAGGTGGGCTGCAGAGAGTGGCCAGTGACCTGCAGACTGACATGCAGAATGGGCCTCTCAGCAGGGGTCTCTGTGTCTCCTGCCCAAAGCCAGGTTTTCTGTGAATGTTCAACCCCCCCCGCCCACCAGCAAAGGGGGCCAAGTGACTCGTGCAATCCTCCTTATTGATAACAGATCAAATGAACACCTCCATTCTGACACCTGCACATTTCTCTAAATGTCAGCGCAGATACTGAGGTGGAGATAAGTTGGAGAGGGAGAGGATGCTCAGTTATTAACAAATGGAGGAGATAACAGAAAAGACAGAATGCTTTCCAAAAGAGAGACTCACAATTAAATACAGGAAGCATGGTTTTATTTCTACAGCAGAACAGCAAGCTTTAACCTGTTCCACTGCTACATTATCTTGAGAATGTTTTTTTCTCTTAAGGTGAGGAAGAAAATCATGCATTTGGCCTGTACTTGTGAGAGGTCAATGCTCTTCAATAAAACCTCACACACAAGCCGCCCTGTGAAAACATAAACGAACCAGACCATCACTAAGCTGCAGTGCTGATCTCAGGTCTAATTTTGTTGAAGAAAGGGAGTGTAAATTAGCACACCCATCCTAATAGGTAGGTTCCACTGGCACATTAGAGGCCAGGGCCATGAAGAAATTGACCACAGTGTTATCTTTTTTTTTTTCACTTTTTGCTGGTTTAAAATAGTACTGGAGATACAACAGCTAGGGATACTCAGGATCAGCTATTAGTTTTATTGTATAGGGCAGCTGTCTGCCTGATAGTTAGGGAGTTGCCCCGGCAATCAGAAGGCCGTGGGCTCAAAAACCCAGGACTGCTAGTGGCACCACTGAGGTACCCTTGGGCAAAGTACCGTCCCACTGTTTTACTCAGGTGAATGGATTAAATACTTAAACTTAAGTAATTTCCTCTAGAATCAATATAGTATAAAAATACATAAATAAGAGACAAGGGACCCACAAGAACATCTCGTAAGATGAAGTTTGAAATTGGGAAATGAATGTAATTGAATCTTATTGAATCTGATGGATTCCAATCCCATTCTCCTCTAACGACTCACATGGCATGCTCATATGTTCTCATAACATAACCTTTTTAAAGGCAAAATAAAATACAGAAGTGTACAGCCTATAAAGAGTGTATGGAGTCAATGCAACGTAAAAATGTCATGTTTTTGTTTGAATTCCCATCTATTTGTTCTTTGAACATGCTGTGGCTGTGGTTTGCTGAACAAATGATAGAGGTCCCTCCAGAAGGACTGGTTTGACAGCAGTGGCTGCATGAAGAAATGTGATTGTATTGCCTGGAGTTCAAGGCTACTGAATAACAAGTCTCAAGATTAGGAACCAAATAATGCCCCTGTAGTAATACAGTAATATAAAACAGATAAACAAGTCAAATATGAAGGACAAAAACAGACAGTTCTTTAAATAAAAAGGCAAAATCTCCCTTTTCAGCTCACTCCTACTGCTAAGCAACAACTCATGGCCAATTAAATGCTTGCAGACAGTGAGGCTGCATGCTGAATAAAGCAAACAGAGTGGTACTGTCACTGGAAAGGAAAAAAAAAGCTTTGTGAATACAGGTGCACAAACCATTCCATGAGTCAGACCAACCAACACCCTACCAAGTCATCAGGTCTTTAGACCACCCGTCATTATATCATTGAAAGGTTTCTAATAATCACTCTCCTCACCCCTCCGGCATAATGTTTTAATTGGAGCAGGGGAAGTGCGTCCTCTTAACAAGCTAAACAAAGGTAATCAGGCGGATGGCGGCTACTGCCCACTGCCAGACGGCCCGTCAGCCCCTTGCCGATTTCGTAGGGCTACCCTGTATCCTTTTATTCACTGTTCAAAGCCTGCGGGCCAAGCTGTTGAGGATGTTGTCACCCCAACACACACAATCACACACACACACACACACACACACACACACACACACACACACACACACACACACACACACACACACACACACATATACACACTCTCTCACACAGAGCCAGGCATTTCATTACGCTACAAACAATCCCTTCAGTCCGATTTACGCCTAGCCATAAAGGAGGGAGATTGCTGCTTTGAAATGCATAAAGTGTCATTTATGTGGAGGGGCTGCTACTGCTTCCCACCACTGAATTTAATAATGTGTCTGTGCCAGTGAAATAGAGGAAATATGGTGCAATGTTTCATTTATTGCCCTCTGAAGAGGAGACAAACAATATGGCAACAGCGTGCGTAGTGCCATGGAGGCTGACTCGCCCTTTGACCACCAGCTTTGACAGCCAGTGCGGAAACACAGCTGTCTCTTCATCTGCCACTCAACAGTAGTTCCGCCCTGACTGACAACCTCATACAGGGGGATGCAGGATCAATAGTTTACCTCACACTGACAAAAGCTGACAAACCTGCCAGTATCGACATTCATATAAAGAAGGCCTTGCGAACACACAGCAATCTACTGTTTACACGGAACTTCAGCTTTTCGTCCTTTAACTCATGCAGTTGTGTGTTATTCATCTGAGGATGAATCTATTGACAAATAAAGCAAATTAAACAGTTTAATGAATTACTGTTTATTGTCTGAACTGAACATATAGGAAAAATAATGCATAAATATAAAATGTGGTCTTTGATTTCACCCAATAAATAAAAACATTACATGCATATCTGATATTATGAGATGAGAGGGTAGTTAAATATAATGAGAAAGATTAGAGGAAGCCTCTCTTCCTTCCTAGGGTCAGAATGATTGGCTGTGAATTTGATACACGGCTGTAAAGGTTAGCCTTGCTCTTACAGGGATAAGGAACAGATGCAACCGCTAAAAAAGGTCAAATCATCAGCGCTCGCTTAAATCCTCACCAGTGAGACTTAGAGGACTTCAGTGATAAAGCTCATTGAGTTCATATCTAGCTGTATGAGGCACACAGCCAGGAGACGTCTGTTTAACACACCCAAACCGTATTGAACCGTACTGAAGATGATCTTCCTAACCCCTGAACCACAGGCTTATTATTCAGTTATGAATTGTAAGACTTACCTAAAATAAATGATTCAGTAACTACTATGAAATTAATATAAAAGTGAAGACTTAAAGTGCATGCCCACATACAGACCCTTAGGGTCTAGGGGGTTTACACATGCAACAGCAAAATAGTTATGTAGTAAATTAACAGAATATGCACTGTCCTCTGCTGTTAGGTCTGGGGACTATGACGGTGGGTGGCCGCTAGAGGCCGCCCTGGTTTAAGTTTTGTGTTTAGAGTTTAGTGTTTGGACTTTTATTTTGAAATTCTGAGCACCGCCGGCAGTGAGTTTGAGTTTCAGCTGACGGGGTGTTTAGAGAAATGAGATTTGTGTTTGTATTGGTTTAGAGGTTTGAGTTTTTGGTATTTAAGTTCAGCTGAGGTGGACCTTAGTTGTCGGTCCACTGTGTTTCTCCATTGGTTTCATTATGAGCTTTAATCTGGCCCTCGTGCCTATTGTTTCGTTTTGTTTTTTTTAATAAAATCTGAGCATGGAAATCTGCGTATGTACCTGCCCTCATTGGGGAGAGAGGGGAAGACGTGACAGATGGACCGACCAGAAAAACGGGCACAGCAGACAGAGAGACAAGCCCCTGGAACTGTATGGGGTAGTCGAAGATGAGGAGGAGTTTGCCTGGAGTGAGGCAGGCTGGGCCCAGCTTGGGGGTAAGCCGGTGAGCACACGCCGGTTTACAGCTGCAGAGCTGTTGTGTGGTGGTGAGTTGGACCTGGGCTTCTGGTGAGACAGGTGGATTGACGGATCCCCTATTATCAAGCCAGAGCACATTGTGGACCCCTTCGTCCTAGACTCAGCTGCATCCAGAGACAAAGGAAACGTGGGGGTCCACGTCACTCGCATCTCCCACCCATTCGTCAGCGGCCCGGGAAGTCTGAGGCTTCCTCCGGCACTCCACCACTCCAGCCTATGCCTGGCTCGCCTCAGAAGGCGAGCTCTTGGCTGGGGCAGTGAGCCTCACTTGAGGCACGCTCGGGCATTAGGTCGTCACAGCAGCACAGCGAGAGATCATCGCAGCAGCAGAGCGAGAGGTCACCGCAGCCACAACCTCGCCTCCAGTTCCAGCTGCAAGAAGGCTGCTGACCCCACGGCAGCTCCAGCTCCCAGTTCCAGCTGAAAGAGGGCTGCCGGCCCCACGGCAGCTACAGCTCCCAGTTCCA
>JBBPCX010000135.1:13624063-13634513 GCA_037974365.1 Hydrocynus forskahlii
CACGGCAGCTCCAGCTCCCAGTTCCAGCTGAAAGAGGGCTGCCGGCCCCACGGCAGCTACAGCTCCCAGTTCCAGCTCCAAGAAGACTGCCAGCCCCACGGCAGCTTCCACCTCCAATTCCAGCTCCAAGAAGGCTGTCGGCCCCACGGCAGCTCCAGCCTCCAGTTCCAATCCCAAGGAGGCTACCTGTCCTGGTCCTGGAGGGGGAGGTTAGAGCAGAAGCCCAAGAGGGGCTAACTAGCATAGCAGAGGCCCGAGAGGAGCTAGCTAGTGCAGCAGAGACCCAAGAGGGGCTAGCTAGCATAGCAGAAGCCCGAGAGGGGCTAACTAGCGTAGCAGAGGCCTGAGAGGGGCTAACTCACGTAGCAGAGGCCAAAAAGGGGCTAACTTATGTAGCAGAGGCCCAAGAAGGGATAACCAGTGTAGTAGAAGCCCGAGAAGGGCCAACCAGAGTAGCAGAGGCCTGAGAGGGCCTAGCTAGTGTAGCAGAGACCCAAGAGAGGGATAGCCACGGCCATGAGGCCCTAGAGAGGGATAGGCAAGGCTCTGAGGCCCTAGAGAGGGATAGCCGAGGCCCTAAGGTACTAAAGAGGGATAGCTGAGGCTCAAGATCAAAAGGGGGGCGTAGCAGTGGCTTAGAGGCCAGTAAGGGGTCTTTAGCCACCCAAGAGGGGCCTTTGGCAGGCCAAGAGGGGCCTGAAACCCCACCGGGGGGTTCTGGGGTCTTCAAGGGCTCCGGAGGAGCTCCCCGGCTGAAAGTGGACCCCTGAGTCAAGGAGGAGCTCCTTGTAGGGGGCTCCACGCTCCACACCAGAGGACTGCGAAGGGCTCGCTGCAGTAGGGCTCTCAGGAGGGGGCCTTGGCCAAGGGAACAGGAATGGGCTCCCAGAAGTGTGCTTCACCTCCCAGGACAGCGAGGGGTTCCCTGCAGAAGTGCTCCCGGGAGGGGGCTCCGCCCCAGAGGACGGTGAGCGGCTCCTGGTAGAGGGCCCTGCCCCCCGAGGACAGAGAGGAGCTCCCGGTAGGGGGCTACGCCACCAAGGACAGAGAGGGTCTCTCGGTTGGGGTCTCCGCCGCCAAGGACAGAGAGGGGCTCCCGGAAGGGGGCTCCGCTCCTGAGGACAGTGAGGGGCTCCTGGTAGGGGGCTCTCCGAACAAGGACTGGGACTCCCAAGAGGGAGCGTCATATGGGACCTACCCAGACCGCCCTGGCCATGCTGGAGCACCGGTCAGGATGTCATCTGAGATGCGGTCGGGTGGGGCTCACGGGATGCTTCCCTTTGCCTCCACCTACCCCTCCTCCGTCCTTGGGATGTTGTGGGGGTCTGTTCTAGGGGCAGGGGTACTGTCAGGTCTGGGGACTATGACAGTGGGTGGCCGCTAGAGGCCACCCTTGTTTAAGTTTTGTGTTTAGATTTTAGTGTTTGAACTTTTATTTTGAAATTCGGGGCAACACCGGCAGTGAGTTTGTGTATAATGAGTTTCAGCTGACGGGGTGCTTAGAGAAATGAAATTTGTGTTTGTATTGGTTTAGAGTTTTGAGTTTTTGGCATTTAAGTTAATCTGAGGTGGACCTTAGTTGTCTGTCCACCATCATCCTACGTGTTTCTCCTTCATTCTGAGCTTTAGTCTGGCCCTCGTACCTATTGTTTTGTTTTGTTTTTTTAACCAGCATGGAAGTCTGCGTATGTGCCTGCCCTCATTGGGGAAAAAGGGGAAGACGTGACATCTGCCTACTCATACACCAGTCAACAGAAAGCTCTGCTACCCCACTTTACAATACAGGAGCAATGGGGAAGGCCAGTCTTTACTGGAACATAACACTTGGACCTTTGCTAATCTTCTTACAACACATTTCTTTTTGAATCAAGCAATTAGAACCGATACTACTCCCCTTCTCTCTCTCCCTCTCTCTCTCTCTCTCAGATACACACTGGCATAAATACTAGCACAGTAGTTCCTGACCCCACACTGAAGCTTTTCATGCACTGCACGTTTGTGTTTTCTCTCCTCCAATGCCTGATTCAAATCATATTTCATAAAAGGATGGTCTATTAGCTTATGAGTGAAATCGAGTGTGCTAGAACAGTGTAAACACAGCAACACAAGGCAGTAGAGGAGGTTAGGACTGGTACAGGATGCACTGCTCTGAAGCTGGAACACATTTAATGCATCAAATGAAGCTACTGAAGATAGCGTTCAGTGGAAAGGCAGGCACACTGACGATATAAAAAGTGAAATCCTGATTACATAACCCACTGCCGTGGATGAACTGCAGGAGGCATTGGGGTAAGCAAATTTCCAAACATTCCTGTCTTTTCCTGCTTTCTCGTTTAAACATGTAATGGTTTTATTAAAAAAGAAGCAATTGAAAAACTATCTGCTTTCATTTCTAAGGCCCCTAGGGCAATAACACTGGCTATAGCTTTTTTTTTTTTATTATGAGCCTCTACCAGCGGAGATGTCTATTAAACCCCTCAGTCTTCACAGCCTGTGAATCTGTAAGTCTCTAAAAGGCTACAGTAACCCAGAATGTAAAAGTAAAAGTAAAAAAGTAAAAGAAAAATACGTGTGTGTGAGGGCTGCAGCGGTATATAAATTCATTTACTGTGATATTAGAAGTGTGTCACAATGAGGTTTGCAATACCGTACTCAATTTCATTTGTAGTGTGATGCGATGTTCTGCAAAAATGATGTGACGTTTTGGAGACAGAGGCATTGCTAGACAGAAATGGAGAGAGGACACACAGTATCTTATCTAGTGTCACTTCATTCCCAAATATTTTGATCATTAGACTAGAAAAGTTGCTCTCAAGCCACGATGCACATCAAACCAAATGTCCAGTACCAACAATATAGGACCAACAAATAAACGTACAGCTACCACAACGTTAATCTATTGACATTATTCTATAGGCTGCCTTAATCTTCAAAAGAATTTAAGAAGCTTTTATCATAAGCTGCCATGTGTCCCCCCAATAAAATGACAGGACCTAGATGTTAGAGAAATTGTGTTTTTATTCAGCACAAAGGCCCATCTGTTGGAATAACAGTGCAGTACACCATTACAGTGGCGTGAATGCAAGAAGACATGATGAGTTTAAATTTAGCTGGAGGAGAGAAAATGGAGAGAGATTTAAAGAGGACTGTCAGGATGAGAGAGGATCAGAACAGCAGGTATGACTATAAAATACACCCTCTCCTTTTCAATACATGTGTATCTCGCTCTCTCTCTCTCTCTCTCACACACACTCTCTTCCCCTCTCTCTCTCACTTTCTTTCTCTCCCTTTCTTATATATAATACTTCACTGTAATCTCCAGACTGGGGACATGAGATCAATCAAGTGACGCATTCTTTTTTTTTCTCCTCCTTTGTTCTCCTCCTATCAATTTTAATGGCTGAGGACCATCACTCAGAAAAATGTAATGGGACAAGAAGATGGATGGGAACATTTGTAGCGTAGAAGCAGGAGATAGCACCGGAGCGCCAAGAGGGGTGACCACCACCAAGCAGGGTGCAGAGGCCTCAGGCCATTCTTCACACACGTGCGCGCGCACACACACCCACACACACACACACACACTCACATGTTGGGGGTGACCCAAGCAGAAAATACCTAGTAGTGATGAAACTCATTTGTCAAACATGTGTTCACACCTGTCCATAACCACATGCAGGGTAAAGCATAAACACACAAAAAATCACTCTAACCACCTACTCTCTCTCTCCACACACACACACATACACAAAATACACAACAAGGACCTACTCTACTCACACAGAAAAATACACCATGGAACTGGTCTCCATACAAGCGCACGCACGCAAACACACACATCTACTCCATGGCCATCTAAACTCACCATTTTGTTGACCTGCTGTGTGAACAGTTGTACTATAGGGGGCACTCTACAACACTTTTTCTGACATAAGACAAGACTGTGTTTGAACTGAGGGAAAAGTCAGCCTATAAATCTTGTCCTTTAAAGAGTAGTGCCAGCCGCGAACAGTGACAGGCTAGTGTAAAACCCATCCCCGCACAAACCACACACACACACACACCCATACACACACATACAGGAATGGTAAGTAAATTTGCAAAATGTACAAACAATTCAGCAGCCTTTCATACCCTGCTCAGCGTTGTGTATCAGCTCTTCATCTCAGCATCTGCAGTCTTGCTAATTAGCCCAAATAGACACACACCAGTGAGTTTAACTCCTCCCAGATGCTGTGTGACACTTGAATGTACTGCACACCAGCAGCTTTCAGTGCATTACAAGCGGAAAGAGAAGTGAGACTGCACACCAGCTATTTCAGCCACTGCACACACACACACACACACCAACTCAGTGAAAATTAGTATATTATGCTATTATGCTTAGAAGTAGTATATGATATAATAAGTACAAACATAGAGTGAAATGAGAGATAAATAGAGGGAGAATGAGAGAGAGAGATGGGGAGAGAGAGAGAGAGAGGGAGAGAGAGACAGAGAGAAAGAGAGAGAGAAAGAGAAGGGGAGAGAGACAGAGAGACAGAGAAGGAGAGAAAGATGTGCATGTAGCAGCACACTCATTAATTTCCCATAGGTTGATACCTCAGGTGAAGCTGGCCATGTGCCAGAAAAAGAGAGAGAGAGAGAGAGAGACAGAGAGAGAGAGAGAGACAGAGAGAGAGAGAAAGAGAGAGAGAGCGAGTATGCAGGAAAAGAGAGAGGCACAAGGGCAATTGTCCAAAAAGACAAAAAGACGCTGTCCAGTGCTGATCTCAAACCAGTCCCATATCCAACATCTAAACTGCTGAACTGACAGGAGAGCTCTGTGGCAAGTTGGAGGAGAAGCAAAAAGAACAAAGGCTGGGCTCCAGGACAGGGAATGTGGAGCTGAGTAAAGACCTGAAGGCTTAGTTAACACCAGTGCTCCAGTATCAGACCTACATACTGTTTCAGCGTTGAGAGTTGAGTGTTTGTGCTCCAACAATACTTTCTATTATTCTCTGCCCTAAACTCTTCCTCGCTCAGTCATATGCTCATAATGTCCCAAATTCATTGTTGTAAATTCATTGTTGTTTCCTTTTGATGAACTACAATATAACAGTCCATCTCAGCAGTACAGCATTTTTTCCAGAAGCTCACCATCATGAAGCAATTCTAAACAAAGGCCTTTGTTCAGTTATTGTTTTAAACATACCTGCATCCACTTTCATTCACCATTTGGATGTGCATTGCACCTATGACACAAAAGTGGCCAGAAGGGAGGAGGGGACAGTCAGTAGCTGATTTTTCAGATGGACCACACATGTCCTTGGCAGGTTAGCCTCATTGAGCTAATCAATTAGCCTTGCAAACCTTGCCTTGTATAATGTTTTTTAAAAGCATGTGTATGGCTTTTTTGTTGTTGTTAAACCTGTGAAACCTTAAGTTTGCTAGAAGCGTAAAGTACTGAAGATGTACCCACAGACCTGGAGCAGCAAAGTGCATCTTATTGTTAAAGATGGAGGTTATTAAAGTGTTTTAGAGCTACAGCTTCTAATATGTTTTGTCCGCCTTTTTATTTGAAAAGGGAAACATGTCCATGCTCAGTGATTTCTGGGCAAGTTCTAATGCCAAAGTCGACACTTCACTTATGTTCACTTGGCCCCTTGCCCCTTATGTAATATACTTATCTAATACATTTTTTAAAATATAAAAGCTTATATAATATACTTTGAGATAATAAAACAATAGGGTAGCCTTTAAGATGAATGGTATTTTTTGCCATTTACAATTTATTAACATAATTAATTCTGCAGCTTGTCTAACTTAGCCACAATTCGTTAGATATAGTCCATTTATTAGGTTGACACTTGCTATTCCATTCCATCCATGCACTAAGTGGTGACATGACGCTAGATGCTGAGGTGGCAGTACTCTCCCACTGAAGATGAAGGATGGCAGTGTGTGTAGGATCAGAAACCGTCTTGTCTAACATTACTGGGACACACACCCCTTGCAGCAGCATCACATCCAGAGCTGTACACAACATTCTGCCTCCAGCGGCCAGAAAACTCACTGGCCAGCAGGAAGGCTGGAGCTAAAGCAGGCTTTGTTGTCTAAGCATATGGAGAACCCTAAAAACTCTAATGTTGATAACTGCCAGGAAAATCTGCACAAATAAAGAGCCAGCGTGTCAGAAAATGTGTTAGCAGTAGTGCCTCGGTATTCGTTAAAACACTCTGCTTTAAATATAGTCAGGCTGGGTGATACGTCATCTATAGTGCTTTACAGATTAAGGTGTCAATGGCCCATATCATGAAAAACTTTTTTTTTTAATGCTGTTTGTAGACACTGTAAAAGTTTCAAAGTGTTCTATTCCCTCCCCAGTCAATACAATGCATGTATGAGAATTACGCTCTGTTTGTGACATCACAACAACTAAAGTATTCAGTTTAGTGCAGTTTAGCTCTGTCCATTTATGATAAAGTTATAAGGAGTGTTTCAGCCTAGACTCCTTTCTGAATGAGATCTAAAATAAAGGCAGCCAATCACAGAAATGGCCCAAGACAAGGTAGCCAATCAAAATTTTCAACAAAGACAAGATAGCTAATCTCAGATATTGCCTAAGACAAAGTAGAAAATCATAGAAATTGGCTAAGACAAGATAGCCAATCAAATGTATCACCTAAGACAATGTAGCCAATCTAAGATATTGGATATGAGTCGATATAGAGAGATTGGTCATGTAAAAATGAAATATGACATTTCAGTGCATAAAAGCACAGACATATCATAAAGGGACCTGAAAAAATAAAATATAAGAAGGCATAGGCCCTTTAATCGTATTTACGGGTAACAAAAACACATGACAGCGATGGACCCTTGCTGGGTGGAGAAAAGACAAACAGTTCAAGGTACAGTTCAACCAACCGAATAAACAGTAAGTTTCCTTCCTGTAACATATACAATACTGTTTACTGTTCCATTTGGTGTCATTTTAAATGATGCCAAACTGAAGAAATCTGTCCAATCAATCCAATGGTCTCGTCATTTTAATGAATGCACATTTAAATTTCATCTGAAAGAATGAAAAATGAAAACAGCATGATTTCTTAGCTATCCTACAATACATTCTTACTCCAACTCTGGTCACAACAGGTCTGTGAAAGTTCTCAGAGCGTCCATTGCTTACTGAAATATTCCTCAAGAGAACTTCACTTGAAAAACTGAGCTAGTAGTAATACAGCATATCCTTGCAGGGATCTGTGACACAAACAATGCTCCCCAAACCTCAAAGACACAGGACAATGAAGGCAATTAACCAACCTGCCTGTTGAGGATTGTTTCATAGAAGTGTTGAGACTGAGAAAGCACTCCCACTGAGAAAGCAGTAGTTGCCGATTCGTTTTGGGTGTGTGTGTGTCTTTGTATGAGTATCTCCTTGTTTGAAAATCCTAAAAGGAGCCAAAGAACAACCACTTTGGACTTCTTAAAGAATTTTCCACTAAGTTATTTAACGAACCATCCATTAAATCCACCTGTCTGTTCTTCAGAGACTCAAAAGAAGTTATTCTACAGAATCACTCTAAAGAACCCGCTGTTACGAGTGTAGGGGTGCTGTGAGGAGAAAGGTGATGTTATCACTTATAGAGGGAATATTCAGTTTCAGCTGTTAGGGGGACCACACGGAAATTTGGAGAGAAGCGCCTCTCCCAGAAGACCACCCAGTGCCAAATGGAACACGTTAAAGAACAGATCAAAAGCCCAATGACGTTTACTACGAAACTTCTCTATAATTCTAACATGATGGGTATCCCTGTCCCAACACAGTAGTGGCTCCACTAATGAATGAGAAACAACGCTACAATGAAACCATTCCTCACTCAAAGAAAACAAAAAAAATCAAGCAACATGAATAAAATGAGAACAAAGATTTACTGGTTTCCACGATGATATATTTTTCACAAATACCAGTGTTTTGGTGTGACTCAAAGCTGTTCGCATGTTAACTTTGAAAACTCCCCAGGTTGGATCAAATTCTCCAGACCTAATGTGAAATAAGATACTTTGTGTAAGGGCCAGCAAAAGCACAACGCTGCAGCTACATTTTGTATTATCAATATTGTTACATAATTGAAAATGCACGTAATATCAGTTGCTCTTTACATTGTGTGTTTCTTTATGACTAGATCAACAGAATCAGTACTAAATTATTTCTTCATCTTGTTACATGAATACATACATTACAGTTGAAAAAAGGAAGCCATTAAAGCAAGGTTTTGTTCTGACAGAGATGTTATACTAGACCTTTACTGGAATTCTTTGGTTCTGTATGTACACTCTAACCCCAAACTGTCAAAAGAATTAGGTCTATTCTATTCTGTGTTGTGTTTAGCACAGGTGTTTGGATACGATCTCTGCTATCTCACCAGGGACCTTTTCCTTGGCAAGAAAGAATTATCACACTTCCTCTCTAAAGGAAGAGGCTCACACACACACACACACACACACACACTCTTGTACTCTCTCATATTCTTCCTCCGTTCGCTGTGTGTGTGTGTCTCTGTGCTGCTTTCTCACATGGACCGTTCCTCTGGCACATCCGTCACTGCTTTCATGCTTTTTTTTTTGATCACTTACAACAGCGTGAATGAAACTGAAGGCAGAATTCTTGTGACGCAAAGACAGTCTCTCTGTCTTTCTCAGAAGCATGCAGACTATCTCTCTCTCTTTCTCTCTTTCTGTGGCTTGGTGGAGCTCTCTCATCTGGTCCTACCTGTGATATCTCGTAAAGCAGTTTGTAATGTTCCTCTCTCTTCTGAAGGGAGCACAGATTGCAACCCATCCTCGTCGTCACGGATACGCCGGACCACTCTCTCTCTCTCTCTCCCCAGAAGCGCTTGGGGGGTCACCCTCCAGTCTCTCATCAGTCTGTCCTTAGCACTTCTCCCATACACTCTTGCATCCTTGCCCTGCACATACACACTTACACACACGCGCACGCGGTGTGTGTAAACACACAGCTCCAGTCAGCAGCGCATGTGCTGGTGTGTGTGTGTGTGTGTGTGAGATGCGATCGCAGCAGCAGTAGTAGTAATAGTAGCAGCAGCCGGAGCAATGTCAGGCTCCTACTTCTCTCCCCCTCTTCACACATACACACACACACACACACACACACACGCACACACGCAAGCTCTCCCACTTACACGCCGGTCAGATACACAGACACTCCCCCTTCCCTTTCCCTGCCTCCGCACTTTGCTTAGACCATGAATAATGATGAAGGAGCCTGCGCAAATGCATGTGAGGGGGGTGTGGCCAATAAAGTGGGAGGGGCTAATGCTCCTTGCTCATTAAGGACCAGCCAGAGTAAAGACAATGAGGCTTTCTTTGTGTTGGCTTTAAAAGGTTGTAGAAGAAATGAACATAGAAGGGAGGTCGCCGTTCCAAATAAAACCCCAAATTCAGACTGATTTGGAGTAAAATCATTTTTATTTACAGCACAGCTAGAAGAACGCATCATTCAGAAGAAGCCCTCAGGGGCCAAAAGACAAGTCTGGTCTAAGCTTTCTTATTTTGTTTGATGGATGAGATGGGTAGATACGGGGCGGGAAAATCATAGCAGAAAACTGATTGGACATTCTCTATAAAAAAAAAAAAAAAGACACAAACTAGGTCAACCTGCTACAACATCAACCCTCACAACCTGCCTTGAGCCACAAACTCATGATTATGAGCATGAAAAGCGGTTGATTTATATGCAACGGTATCTCACACTAGTACAGCAGCAACGTGAAAACTTGCTGAGGCAAACATAAAGGGAACCAAGAAAGCGTTCCAAAGATTAGATCAAAAATCTCCAAACAGAGCTGGTGTTTTCACAATGGCCTTCAGAAGAGCTGCAGAAAGAAGCGGATAACCACTTAAACACATCTCATACTGTTCCAGGTACAGCGCTCAGTGATAAGAGCTCAGATTCATAATGCCGGATGTGCTGCAATCTTTGCAGGTGTCGTTATAACATCTCCAGAAATAAGTCTGCAATCAGGGGTGAGGAGCTTCATAGTGGACTGATTATAGCAGATGTGTCTCTCTGACTGAGATAATTACAACACAATAGAGCCACGGTGGGCTTCAGATCCAGGAGTAGGCAAGGAATGGTAACGAGCTGTAATTGTTAACAAATTGCCCCTGGAGTCAGACACACACACACACACACACACACACACACACACACAAATACATTCATACAGAACACACAGCCAGAGTTAAGGGTAAATGAGCTCCCATCAGTTGGCTATCAGGCTCTTTCCTCTGGGAGAAAATAATCTGATTTACTGGGCTTTAATTTCACCCCACAGCCTGGGGCCAGGCCAGAAGAAACCCTCCAAATCCACCTTCCACAATGCTAAAAGAAAAAAAAAAAGTGTACCGTACTGAAAAATCAATAAATAAATAAATAAAACACGTA
>JBBPCX010000135.1:13635891-13661013 GCA_037974365.1 Hydrocynus forskahlii
GGGACACTGCTGATTTGGGTGTGCTAAATGTAATTGCTTTGTGGTGCTCCCCACATCCCATACACAAATATGGGAAATCATCTAAATCAAAGAAAGAATTATATTTTCATTAGCAAAGTTACCACCATTGTCTATATATACATTTACAAGAACAAATCACAAAATTTGAGTTTTGTGATTAATGTCTAATTGTATAGTTTTATATATTTGTTTTAACAATAGTAGCAACACTGTTCATAAAAATATATTATTAAAGAAGGCTGCTCTTACAAATGCTTGTGTGTGAGGGCCACTGTATTTTTTTATAGTGTAACAAATGGATTGTAAAATGAGAGATAGAATCCAGCTTCTAAATGAAAATGTTTATTGAACATGTAGTCACCAGTCAATTATGTGTGTATTATATACTATTATTATATATACATATGATCCATTATCTTTTACTTGTTGACATTAACAGCATTGCCAGGTGAGGGCAGCCTTTTGGAAAAGATTTATCTTTGGTGCATCACAGACATATTGCACCCCTTTAAATGTCTCTGCTTGGCCCTGTCTGGCAGTTTCTTCTTTTTTGTATCTGCCCCTGACTCCTGCTGCCATTTTTAGACAATTCTTCTTGAAATTATTGTGTTATTGTAAGACTTGCGTTTGCCAGATGCAATCAGACAACCCTCAGGTGAGGTGGGGAGGGGGGATTCCCATCATTCATTTTATTATTTGAGGCAATTATGTCTATCTTGTATTGCCTGTAATAGGCAGCTCTAACGCTGCCTATTGCCATTGTGCCTCATCTTAAATGTAAATTATTCATCTTTATGATTGCTATGATGATCATTAGCCTGCCTTCCCTCCTGAGTGGGAAGAGCTAAACTCTTGTATAGATGTGTTCATTTTTGTGACATCACAAAAATGTTTCAGAATAGGCTCTTCATTTCCCCAATAAAAGGTAAATAAACTTTTATTTTGTTAGCAGGAGATTTCTGGACAGCAATGCATCAACACGGCCAGTACCGATATGGGTCTGCACTCATCCTTTCTTCAGTGTGTCAAGCATTTAGTAGGAATGATATAAACATAAACAAGTAGAGCATCTACAAAAGACACATGACACGGAGAGAACACACATGCACATACGCTCACACGCACGCGAGCTCCTGCAGATCCTTTGCCCCAAAGAAGCGCGGAACCAGGGAACAGCCTTTTTGCAGTTGCCAGGCAATACCAGATCCACGAAGTGCTATCCACTAAAGTGTCAATTTTACATCAAAGGGGCTTGTTGTGAGAGGAGAGAGTACAGAGAGCAGGGGAATGATATTGCCTTTCAAGGGCTGCATGCAACAGTCCATGAACCAGGATTCAATTTCGGGCTTTAGCAGGAACTACTGCAGGGAGCTCGGAGCTTCAGCATGAAAACAGTACCAGCATCAACATGTGTGTTTGTGCTACGCATGCTTGTCACCCCGTAATCAACAGTCGACATGAGACCAAGCATTCATATTAATGTGATTGGTTTAAAATATCAGCTTTGTACCCTATGAACAGATCTGTATGATGTAAAGTACCTTTATAATTACTCCCACATTCTTAAAAGAAATGGTTTAGGTAAAAATCTTATTTTTTCCTCCAAAAAAAAATGTTACTATGTGTATTTTCCTTTGCACTTGGGCTACAAGGCTTATGTAGTTAACAAGTAATGGAACCTTTATCCATTTACGGCATTTAGCAGATGCTTTTATCCAAAGTCACTTCCAATTCTCTAACTACAGGGGGCAGTCTCCCTGGAGCAACTTGGGGTTAAGGGTCTTGCTCAGGAACCCAGTGGTGGTCTGCTGAAGGTAGGATTTGAACCCATGACCTCTTGGTCCAGAGGCAAGTACCCTACCCACTAGGCCACCACCATTGCATACCCATCTGTGCAAAGCGCATGAATGAATTACACACTCGCCTCAGACTTGGGAGGAAGAAATTATTGGAAGACAATCTGGAAGATATTTTCCCAAACATTACATCCTTCTTACTGAGGTATGATACACTGGAGCTAAGGATGGAAATATTTTAACAGTTAATATGAATCAACCAACGAATAACCATTTTCTTACTGTACTGACCTTTGTCCTAAATATCAGCACAAAATGAAAAACATTTTGGATAAAATTAAAAATGTCTTTTGACAAACTGAGGTACTGTTCATAAAGAGTTACGTTACCAGCATATGAAAAAGCAAACAACCCTTTTGCTTCATGCATCTGTCTGAAGCCTGCCACTAATTTAAGCTGCTGCAAGAGATAAGCAATAGTGAAAAAAAGTGATTTACTATTTACAGTATTCACTGATTGATGTTATAGCATTTATATGGTTTATCATTTTAACATCCCAGCATGGTGGTATTTTTATTTCACGACACAAGTTAAAGGTGAATAAGGACAAAAGTACATACAAAACTCTCATGAGTCAAGCTCCGCTTATTTCTGGATGTTTCTGCAGCACTAATGTTCGCTCTCTTTCTGCTCTCCTATTTCTTTCCTTCACCCAGGGAGCAACCACCACATATTGGTCTGGTCCCTTGCTCTCCTTTCATGGGTCTCCCACTGAGCAGGCATGGAGGAGCCATCCGTCCTCACGCTGGGGGCTCTATTAGCTGATTTCCTCCACTGTGTCCTCTAGAGTTCATATGTACCTCAGGGCAGACAGGCATTCTGTGTGAAATCCAAATACAATGTATCAAAGGTGGACCACCAGTCCAACAGCACGCCTGCTTTCATCCACCTAAGGGATGAATGTTGGTAACAACTGACCATTCGTGCAATCAACCAGGCAATACAGCTCAAAGTAGGGATGAGCACAAGCACTCAAGTTCTTGGTTAACCGCTCCAACTGCCCATATTTGCGAAGTATTCCAGTATTTGTTAGGGATTGTCAGGACGAAAATATACAAACCAGCATTTTTTCTTTTACATTAGAATTAGTCAGATGAAACATCAGCGTTCAAAAAGAGTAACTGTATCTACCACTGGGCTGATGGAACTCTACCTCCGTTCGTCTTGAACAATAAAAGTGAAAAATGAGAGAATTTCATGAAAACAGTAACTATCGCATCAACAGTGCTCTAATCATACGGTTTATACCATCCTGTCATAAAAGAAGAAACCAAGAAGTAATCTAAACATTTAAACGAGTGCTATGTGATAAGGCAAAAACATTTCATAATACTTGAAGACTGTTTGTAATAATGTGAAAATGAAATTTCATTCAGTGTTCATATAATTACTTACTGCACGACATCCAATTAATAAACACCAATTACACTCTTGAGCTTGCTGCATCATCAGGATGTAAACTGCTCACAACAGGGTGAAACCTTAGACAGCTACGCCTCTAAGGAGGCAGTCTAAAGATCCTGTTAATGACACCAGGCTTTCCTCAGTCTTGTGAAAGCAATAGGAAATTAAACATATGCTGAGAAAAGATTATCTTGATGCAATTTTTCATTATAATGATATCATCAGATTGCCCACCCTTAATCTAAACATTACAAATGTTATTGTACTTCCAGATCAATAAAGTACAGTAGTATACAGTAGTATGCAAATGTTTGGCCTCCTCTGGCTAACATGCATTCTGTTGGTTTTGTACCCATAAATCCTTTATAGAAATTATACCTCTATATTATTTATGCAGAATAATTCTTTGTCAGCAACAGGTAACCTAACCAATTGTATTATTTCCATGAGCTAGACAGAGCACATAAATCAAAATGATGCAACAAAATTCGCAAAACAGTTGATGCTTCACTTTCATAAGATGTATTAACTTTTATAGGACGTATTTGGAAAATCAACAAAATACATCACATAATAAGGTGCATCCAAATTTTGTAAACCACTGAATATCTACACCGCATTCAGATAATATATCTTATGCAGGTAGTTAAATATTATGAAAATTCACACAGTATACGTACCACGTTTATGGCTATGACTTTTTCACTAACCCAGATACCACTAACCCACTAACCAGTTTGAAGTTACTCAACATGTGCTGTGTGTGTATGATGCCAAATCAGGTCACGCCATTCCTGAAGCTCATGTGCAACTTACTCCAAACTCCTTTTGGCTGAAAAGAACAAATCATTTAGACTGTAAACACACACATACACACACACACACACACACACACAGGGTCCCATCCTGAGATCTTAAAGCACTGTACGCTAGCAAAAAAAAGAGCAAAAGTGAAGCCATCTGCAAAAATCCACACGTATGCTGCTGTGCTTTGGCGTGACCTATAAACTTCACAAGCTCCCCAGGTTCCTGCATCTTCTGACTGGTCCCTGTTTAGGATGAAACAACCCTAACATCAGAGGAAAGCGCATGTTCCAGGTCTCCTCCCCGCCAGTCGGGTGTGTTCCATATTTCTGACAACATGCTTCGCCTGTCCCATGTTTGTGTCAGCAAAATCACCAAGGTGTGGCAAACAAAAAAGACAGTGGGAAACAATCTTCCACTGTGGTTTGAAACAGAATGGCGTGATGTCTGTCTCTACCAAGAGTAGACATGGAGCCAGCAGGTAGCAACACTCTTTAATGTCTATCACTTTTAATCATTCTGCAGAGTGAGAAACACTTCAAACTGTCCCAGACAGACAGACAGACACAAACACATTTACACACACACACACGCACATACACACACACACACACACGACACCTGCTGATCGCCACTTCAAGTCAAGCACAGAATCAAAGCAGCAGGAGATCCAGCAGTCACTTAAAAGACACACTCACACACACAGACAGTACCACTGGTTTACCGCTGTGGGTGCTAATGGCTAATAGCTAACAGTGCTCAATGAATCAACCTCTTACTGGGTTACACCAAGCAACACTAATCGCACACCAGCACCAATATTGGATACTGGCAGGGGAGAAAGCAAAAGGGAACATGACCATTTAGTCACATTCACTAACACACTTGACATCTTCTAACCAACATATTTCAATATGGGTATAGTTTTCATCAGGGACGGGGGCGGGTGTGGGTCACACATGGTTCAAAATTACATTTTTATACTGCCACACTCTCATCACAACCCACTCTCAGCCTATAAATGTTCTGAGAAAATTGATAAATAGAGAGCATTTGGGCTACATAATTAATTGGATTTTATCGTCATTGTTACATGAATGTGTATCAATGCATAAACCACCTAATAATATTGTGTAGATTGTGACACCAAATCAGGCCACTACTGTTAGCGAATACTGTTGCCATAATGGGATGTACTTGGTCTGGCACAGTGTTTAGGTAGTTATGTGTCAAAGTAGCATCCACATGAATGCCAGGACCCAAAGTGTCTCAGCTGAACATGGCCCAGAGCATCACACTCAACCAGCTTGCCATCATCCTAGAGTGCATCCTAATGCCGTCTCCTCCCCAGTTAAGCGACACACACACCCGGCTGTCTACAAGATATAAAGGAAACGTGATTCACCAGGCCACTCTGACTGGGCTGTGTCTATGCGGCCCCATTCACAGTAACTTGTGATGCACTATGTGTTCTGACACATTTCTATCATGGGCAATTTGTGCTACAGTAGCTCTTCTATGGGACCTGGAGACTTCAATGAGCCTTAGACAGCCATAGGAATAATTCAGTAGGCACTGTATCTTAGTAGAGACATGTCCCCCCATGCCTTCCAAATTGTATGCCCTTGGGTCCCACCACCCAATCACTCATGTTTTTTGATGGTGGAGTGTCCGTTTCTTTTCCAAGTTTTGTCTCTTCTGATAGGAATGACTGTGCACCCAATTCTGTTCATCTGTACTCTCGACAAGATCGATCCTCATTAGCTTGCTAGTCCCCCCCGATCAGTTCAACCACCATGGATCACCTGCATGTGCTGCCTACCTCTAACCAAACCTACTGTTACTGCTAAACACACAGACTACAAAAAAAGCTGCTACTACTAATTACAGACTATTGATTACTGACTCTACTACTGCTATAGGCCCTCTTGGGCATCAGTGGTTAGGTCTGTATTCTTCTGCCTCTTATATATGGTTAGTCTTCTGCATATTATTATTTTTTTGTTGCTATCTGGTGTCAGCTAGAGGAGGACGAGTTTCCCTTTTGAGTCTTGGTTACTCCCGAGGTTTCTTCCTGGTTTACAGTTTTCTCATGCCTCCGTTGCCCTTGGTTTGCTCACTGGGGGTTCAGACTTGGATTCTGCAAAGCTGCTTTTTTGCAATGTCATGCAAACAAATTTCATTTGGCTTGACATGCCTTTAAAAGACCTTGCAGTGGAAGTACTGAGGTAGCCAGTTACTCTCACGGTATGTAAAGTAAATTAATTTCTATGTCTTTTTGTTGATGAGATCATATCTGAAATTTGTCTTGGAAGTGGTCTGCATAAGTGATTTATGATGATTCTTGCACTGCCATAATGACCATACAGATCTTCTGCATTAAAAGCAGTGTGTGGCACAGCATCTATATTTTGTAAGAAATGTGTAAGTTATAGCAGGACTGGACCACTTCTTGAAACAAGCCGGAGGCCCAGTAGGGTTGTTAGCTATGACAATTGCGCCACAGGTTCCACGTTTAAAGCAGCAAATTATGAGAAAAAGAAATGAGGGTTTGAACTGAGAATTTAGCATGCTCTTTTCATTATATGAGTGATTGGCAAAACTGGCATGGTGAACAAGCTTCTACAAAGCTTGCAATTTGCCCTTCTTCTCATCCAGCTCACTCTACCACTTCTCTATTTCTCCTGAGATGAGATTTACTTGCATGTACTTTTTATCGTTCTTCTCCTAGACATCCAGTACTGCTCACCATGCATTATTAAACAAACAAGCATATTCTAAAGCACCGCAGACCTCTCTGGGAAACTTTAAAGGAGCGGAATTCCTGTAAAGTTAGCTAAATATTCCACAGGGCTGCAGACAGAAGCAAAACACACGTTATCAATTACTAAAATACAACAACCTGATATTGAGAAGCATACAAGGCCAATGGGGAGTGTACGACAGCAATGTCAGTCTTGTATTTTCAAATGGATAGTGTCTTATGAAAAGGTTTCTCATCAGTGGCCACAAGAAAGCCATGTTAACCATATGGCATTTTCAAACACCAAGTCCCCTTATTTTGGCCCAGTAGAACTCAATGAAAGACAGGAGCATCCAGAGGAGCACTGACGAAGTGTTCTGCTCCAACAGCAACAAGACATGCAATATCTGATCAATGATAATACAATATCTTATGAAACAATGGTGGGCAGAGAGTCACTGTCTTGCACTTTGTGTAGTTCATCTAATTATCTAAGATATTAGGGAAATTTTCGAGGTGGACTTCAGTTAGACATTTATTTATTTCATATTTAATGTATTACTTAGTGTATAACTTCCTAAATGATGTGTCATGGGTGCCACGCTATGACCAAAATTACACTTCAGCATGATCCAGATACAGTTGGACTGGATTACAGCAAAAGTATAGTATCACAGTTCTTGAAGACCTCTTCATGACAGTGCTACATTTAAAAGTGCCCTCAACCATGATCAATCCCAAAACTATGAATTCATTAATTCAATTCATTAATTAATGCAATCTTTCATTTTCTGGATTGCATTTAATCCTGTTGAAATGACTTAAAAATATAACTTACAGTTGGTCAATGTCCTTCGAGTCCAAACAACATTCACAATATGGTATAAACAGGTATAAAGGCATGTTTCCCATGACAACAATAAAATACAATCATTCCTAACTTAAATACAAAATCATCTACTTGTTTTAATTAAATAACCACAACAAACAATTATACATATTTCCCAAGGTGCCTCACATCAAAAGAGTTGTGGGAATGTGGGATTTTCACACTGGAATGGAAACGTTTAAGAACCCCTGACGTAACCTTTTATCGTTAAAAAAATGTTAAAGGGTTTGTAAAGAAAAAAAAAAGCTGCATTATAAAGTTGCATGAGTTTCTCATCAGAGGTGGGTTGTCGTCTCCTTCTATTATACCAACATCAGAGCGGCAACACCCAGACAGCTGAATTATACATGCTGGATGTCAGATATCAGCAGTGACAAAGAAACACCTTGCAGCACTCTTTGTGGTGGGAGTCCTGTCATGTTCTCAGGTATATATCAAGAAAACACATTGAAAATTAATGCTCACTAGATAGTTTGCATAAACTTTTACTGAAAATGAATTCTAAATCCCATTTGGATTAAATTAAATGTGCCAATTACCAGATAGATTAAAGAAATAATTTGAAAAACTTGCCCTGAATGGAAAATGTAAAAAATCCCATGGGGATTTGAACATGAAACTGTCTCGGTGACTTAAAGTTTGCTTTATATATTGACTCAAATTTGCAAAAGGTTTTGATATTTATATACATTTACTGATCTCCATAAAGGACTACCGAAGCTGGTGTGAAACAAACCTGATCTATCTTTGTTTCTGTCTCAAACTTTAGAAAGACACAAGAGAGCAAACAGCACATCCCACTGACAACAAGGGCCACGCAAACCCAGTGTAGAAAAGGCATGTCATTGATTTCATGCCCTAAACCTTCTGCCGCTACAGTAACAGTCAATAGAATCAATAAAGTCCAGATAGAAAAAGAGCGCTGAGCCTCTCCTAAGGAGAGATAACAGATCTATAGCACAATCTGTAGAGAGGGCTTGAAAGGGTACCACGTATATGGCAGACTATTGAGAATTATGCTGAAACTAGCAATACGCTAATAGACCCATAAACCTTCCCTGTCCCACGCAAAGCCTTTTAGGCAATGTCATTTATTTTTACAGGGTGAGAAGGGTATGATGCTCTTTAAGCAATGGCCACGTCACACGCAGTCGATGCATAGCTATCTTTAGTGTTATTGAAACTGCTGGAAGCAACACATCCCAATAACATGTAACATAGTCTCAAGTGTGTTTAGACTGCATTTATTTATATATGCACTCACCATCAATAAATCTTTAACTGCTTGAGACACCATTAAGAAGGTAAATTCAGAAGTGATTTCTCTGCTAAAGGAGCAAGCAAATAAGACATTGGGAGCAGTTTTAATATATGAACAGCTACAATAAGTGTTCTGTGTTACAAAGAGTCTGACAGAAATGGCAACTACTGTGACCCCTGAGCAAATCTTTGCATTAATATGAGGTCCAAATTAGGTAGATGATGTGATCCTGGGTTGATGACATTTCCCAGCACTTCCAAAATGAAACACACCGTGAAACCGAATTAGGCTGACAACCTTTGGTAACTTCAGCTTCATTAAAAAAGCAACAAAGTAATATGGAATACTAATGTGCGAAAAAAAAAGCATTTGTGTCAACCAGCTCTTGCCCAGAGGAAAGTTTCCTTGGTTTCATTTTCAGGATCCAGAAACTCCAAGAAGCAAAAAAGCATGACCATCAGTTCAATAGCTCTTAAGATTGGTTTCAACAGCAGGTGCATTTCCCATGACCTCCAGGGTGAAACAATTTTGAAGGCCTGTTTTGCAGCTAGCCAGGCAGGATTGACTCATAAAAGTTATATGTTCATGGAAGCCATTCCATAAAAAACTGACACATACATTTGTTTCTAAAACGACGCACTTACAGTCAGCATTTACACACGAGGGCCAGTCTAAAGACACAGGAGCAAAACTCTACTTTCACTTTCCCGTTATCTTTACTGCAAAAACTCACTTTTAACTTTGAACAAAGTCTATTTTCCACAGAAATGTGGTTTAGTGGAAAAAATATTCAAATACAACAACAAAAACTGATTCATGGCACTGCCGATTTGTGATAATCCCCGGCCGCTCTCCTTCAGGTTTGTGTACTCTAGAATTTGGGTTGCAATGGAATACTTCATCACGTTCTTCACAGCGCAGCACAGACAGCACTCATTTCCTCTGCCCTCTTGTTTGTTGCATTCTGAACCAATAGGTAGGAGGTGGCTTTTGCTGAGCCCCGGTATAAGCTGGGAATCTTCAAGTCTGCAAAATTCTGTTCAAAAAGCAGAGTACCACCAGCAGATCAGCTTTCTTTTTGATTTTGGAGAAAGGCAGATTAGTCAAGTATTATAACCAAGCCCAGCAGGCAGAAATCTCATTTTTCAGCTTTAGTGATAAGGGAGCAAAAGCAGTGTCTTTTTAAATCATTAATGCAGTGGGTGGATCATACTGGTATTGACACTGAAACTGAGCATTCGATGAATTTCACTCACTATAAAAGAATGCACATTGTGTTACTGTATCAGTTCAGTTGTTGTCTTTGCATACATCTAAACAATAATAAGAATTTTCATTGTAAATCATTTATAAGGACTGCAACAATGTTTGTCACAGTGGAGTAAAGCACACTTCAAACCTTAATGGCTCACTAGTTTAGCCCACATGATCTGATATCTCCTCTGATATCTGGTTGTACACAATCAAAAAATAAAATAAATGAATAAATAAATAACATGAATGCAGATTGCCCTAACCCAATTTTTGTGTTCTTTCTGCCTTCTTGCTATGTCTCTCCAAACAACGCTATCCAGCTGGGAGCATGTGCTTCCTTCGAGTCATGTGAAACTACCATGCAATGCAATGCAACATGCCCTGCTGGCTGGTATTGGGCTGAGCGATGGGGAGATACAGGGCCACTCCTCCAATCCAGAGACAGTGAGGCCAATTATGCTCTCTTGAACATGGATGGTGGCAGCACTGCCAGGGGTCAAACTCAGGATCAGTCTCCTTATAGAACCCACGCTTAAACTGTTGCGGCCTTCAAGTGAGATCAAAGTTATATTTGAGAATTTTTATTTTTTAAGGTATATCAAGTAAAATATAGTTACAATTTAGTCATTTCTAAATAGAATATATTTACAGTTCTATAGAACAAAAACATTTTAATACATAAAGTATTGAAAATCAAATTAAATTCAGACTTCAGAACTGAAATGCAACCTGATAATATGTGTGTCATCACACCCCTATTCAGAGATCAGAGACGTTTCACAGAATTTTTCAGCAGAGCCAAGGCTCTATAAAAAAGGTGGCCTAGGCCACATATAATCCAGTTTTCATTTGGACCCCTCGACACAAAACACAGAAACACATAAACCCACTGGTAGTGCCCTTCCTCCACTCACTCTATCCTCTTCTACACAGTCCTCAGAGGTGGTCATTGATTTCCCAGTTATTAAAAACACAAAACCACTGAACATCAGATGATAGTATGGGGTCCACAAGTACTTCTCCCAAATGGGCTTGCTGGGTTCTGTTGCTGTATCAGCCCCACTGTTTGACAGAGCGTACAATAAAGCACCCTCTTCTACAGAGTCTCATCTCTGAAAGTGAAAAAAATGTAAAGAACAGCTGTGCAGCATCTAACCATGGTCCCATGGTTAATGGCACTGTAGGACAATCTGCTTGCTAAACGGAAATTGAGAAAATGTCCTCCTTACAAAGTCAGGAGAAGTTGAATGGAGCTCACAGCTGCATGACATAAAAGGGTAGGCAGTGTGTGTCCTTATGAATATAAGATAGGAAATTGAATCTTCTTTAATAACAATACAAGATCGACTATTAGGACAAGCTGTTTTTGTAAGGAAAAAGTACGCTTCATCAATATAAGCTTCAAGGTAATACATAGTCAAGCTTAACACAGTCTTAATTTCGAACAGCTCTGCACAAAACAAAACAAAAATCAGAAAGGTCTTAACAACTATATTCTGAGATCATATATATTCCAAGTGTGTTTGTCATTTTTAACTCTTCCTATCTACTCAAGTCTAGTCATGTCAAGTAGGTTTACTGTCATTTCAGCCATACACACAGTACACAGTGAAACAAAACAACGCTCCTCCAGGACTGTGGTGCAACACAAGAACAAAAACAGAACACCACAAGACTACAAAGAGTGCAAAGAGACTATGACAGAGTGCAAGAAAAACACACAAGTAACAACACAACAGGACAAGACAACATTTGGTGCAGTCCACAAAAGCAGTATAAGTATAAAACAGTATAAGTTTGAATAAAGACAATATTGTGACAGACACTGTATCCTAGCAGCTGTTAAAAGTTGTTAAGTGTGCAAGTGTTTTCTATTCTCCCAGCCAAAATACTAATACAGGGTATATACAGCAATCCTTAAGTTAAATTTAATACCTTTTAATAACTTTTTTACTACCTTTTACTACCTTTTTTTTAAAACCATCATGACACTGAGTTGCAAGTGTTAATCAGTGACCTTTCTAACGTTTACGCATATTTTTACATATCTATACAGCAGAATAGATTTACAGACTCATTGATGCTGACCACATATTGCACATATATTTCACTTCGTGAATAAAAATAAAACAAACTACATAAAATGTGCAGTGAAGACGAAGACACAGTTCCAACACACGGGCTGGCATTCACTGCATGAACTGCTGATGCATTACAAACTGGCATGTGCTATATGAACTGTTGGTGATATCACTTCACAAACTGGCATCCACTACATGAAATGGTGAACTGCTATTATTTTAACATAAACATGTACAATTATTTTAACATAAACATATCCAAGTCTACGGGGTGCCTTTTGTAAAAACAGCTTAACAAATTTAGAGGTGTCTTTTTTCATAATTTAGCGCAATTTTCACACAATTTTCACACATTCAGACCTAAATATGTTAAAAAACTAAATGTTGCGATCTAAGTCTAAATGTTGCGCTCTAAGTCTAAATGTTGCACTTTTACAAACTGAAACTTCACAGTTCGATATGGCTTGGTGACACCTTTCCAACGACCCCTCGTTTAACATAATAGCTCCCCACGATCCGGAGTTATTAGCCGAAAACCGTTCACCTTGGAAAAAAGTAATGGGACACCGGGACAAGGTGAACGGTTTTTGGCTAATAACTCCGGATTATGGCAAACGAGGGGCCGTTGGAATGAGTGCGAGATATAAATAAATAGTTCCATGAAATGAACATTGTTTACGAGTTATGACTCACGAGTCACAGCATCCAAGTCTGAGTCAAGTCTCAAGTCGTTGAGGGCAAGTCTAAAGTCAAGTCACAAGTTTTTGTTTGTGCGACTTAAGTGTGACTCGAGTCCGAGTCTCAGACTCGAGTCCCCATCTCTGGTGCCCAGATACGCTAAAGCCTACGCAAACGAACGCAAATTTTAGCAGACTAAATAGGAAACCTCATAGTCTGAAAAAATAATTCCTTTTTTAATTCCTAAAGCAGGGGTGCCCAAACCTGTCCAGAAAGGGCCGCTATGGGTGCAGGTTTTCGTTCCAACCAAGCAGGAGGCACACCTGATTCCACCCCTGTAATCAGTTGGTCTTGGTTTTCAGTTACTCAGGTGTGGCTTCTTTAATGGCCTTAAATTTGGCCTTAAAATTTTGATTTATCACCTTTTAATACTTTTTAAAACACCCTGTAATACAAGAAGAGGGCAAAGGCTAAGGTGAGAGTCTAAGGTTAGGCTAAAACGCTGCTTTAACACTGCAGTTTCTGTTGTTGTGACTCAGATGCATGCTTTCGGAATCTTGGTGTTTTCTGTGCTTGTGGCTTTTTGTTTTTGTACAGAGTTTTTGTAGAGTTCTCCCTTCGGTGAAGCTGGCTATGATCCCAGTGCTTGGGGCTTTCTTCTCAGGGCTATTGTTTTTGTTTTGTTTTGTTTTTGTGGATATTTGCACTATCCAGCACTGGATTATGAACTGAGTTTGATGCACCATCCGAACTGAGAGTGAGCAGGAAAGACAAAGGTCCAAAGATTGTGCCAAAAGACTGAGTGTGTATGTGTGTGTGTTGGGGTTTTGGGGTGTTAAGGTTGTGAGAGAATTTAATGGTACTCTGCCCAGAAAGCTCTACCTTGACGCTTATGGCGAATCAGAAGACACAATGGCTGACCACTGGTGGAGGCGGCTGAGGACCAGTTTACTCCGACTCCACCATCGCCTGAGGACGAGCCAGGTTTTATAGTCATGGTGCTGGTTATTTGCCTAAGCCAGCTAGACGCTACTTTGCAGATGCTGGAAGAAAATATAAACAAACAGGTGACAGTGTAGATGGATCAGGTTGCAAAGCCAGCATAAAACTGATATTATATAGGCCAGCAAAAAATGGAGGGCATACACAGTGAATTGCAACAGGTGTGTCAGACCAAAATGTGATGAGCAGTTACATCTAGGTTTAATGGTGCGGATGGGGTGGATCATATTAGCTTCACAGAGCAGTGTGAAGAATATCTGGAAATACATGTGCTGTCCGATGACAGAATTCTGACAAAAACTGGACAATGTTTAAATGGGCTCTTCTCAAGCCATTACTCACCGAAGATCAAGACACTGAAGCTGAGAAGTGTATGAGAAAGCATTCAGAGACCAGACGAATGCATCTGTATGTCTGAGGCGGAAGCCACAGATGACGGAGCAAGAAATAGTAAAAGCTACTCTCTGCAGTTGCAGTCCATGAACTGAGCAGGACGCTAGTCGAGAGGGATTTTAATGCTGCTAGGAAATACTATAAAAAGCAACAACCCACTCCAGCCCAGAAGCAAAACAAAGAGGGTCGGAAACTTTAAATGTCTTCCAGTCTGGGTGTTGCACAGGCCAACCACACACTAATTTCCCTTCAAATTATATTTAACAGTGTCCCTTGTACTGCTGTCATCGACATTGGGAGCACGTCCTCACTCATCACAGAGCTGCTGTGGAATGAAATAAAGACACCAAACAAATGAAAGCAATCTGCAAGGGTCTTTCACTTAGGCTAATGGCCTTGTACAGACAGCTTTAGGAAGGGTACGTGATCGGTGTTCATTACAAGATTTTAATTCTGCACTTGCCAAATCGCTCTCCATGTGGCAAATCTGTTACTGTAATCCTCAGATGCAGCAAAAAAAAAATAATATCTCGGTTTACAGTGCTAACATTTCCTGAGATGACAGAGCTCTACTGCAGGAGCTGCTGTGTGCTGGCCCTTCGTATGTACTAAAATAATTAAATATCACATTTATACCACTCATGGTGTAAGGCTTACCCCATTCTTGTCCATAAAAGGCAACATGTAGATGCAGAGGTTTCTAAGGTGTTAGCACAGGAGATAATTCAACCATCTACCTCACCCGAGGAGTCGCCTGTGGTGTTGGCAGGGGGAAAAATGGAGGGGCTCATTTCTGCATTGATTTTAGGGGCCTAAACAGCAAGACCCCACTTGATGGATTTTCCATGCCCCAGGTTCATGAAATCCTGGAATCCCTGTATGGGGTGGCTATACTGAACACCCTGGACTTGCAGAATGGCTGCTGGCAGGTTGAAATGGCAAAAATATCTGGAGGGAAATCTATTCACTTACAAAGAAGAAATGCTGTGTGCGTCCAGGACACTAATCCTCCTTTGGCACAGGGATGATGACGGTAGCGTGTTGGAATGATGGTGCTGGGGGCCCAGTCTTCATCGGCTTCTGAATGGGCTCGACATGTCTGACGAGCAGTCTGTGTGCTGGAACCAGTGTAACAGATATATGGTCTGAGTAGCTATGGTGAGGATGTGGCTGAGCGCGGTACGCACAAGCGATGTTTGTGTAAACACAGTCCATTACGCTCCCCCCTCCTCCTTGTCCACATACTAGAAGAACTTAGGGAGAATTGAGTCGAGATGTGCATGGTACAAATCACCAGCAAAAAATCTAATCCTCAAAAACTCAAGAGGCAGTGAGCAGTAACTAGGGAATAGCGCAGCACTCACACACTAGTCAGTGTTAATGTAAACACACAAGGCCCCAACTCTGTCTGAGCAGAATGTTAGCCTGTAGCTAAACTGGGCTGCCATGTACTGCTGCGTTGAAGTTTTATTTTCTCTGCACAAAACATAAAAACAAAACTGTTGGTCCTCCACATATTTACGCCTCCAACTCCTCTATCCAAAAGGATATCGAACAGGAAAAAGTATGCAATTAAGAGAAATAATGAAATGACACACCTGCACAAAGCATATAAAAACGAAAACGTTGGTCCTCCACACATTTACGCCTCCGACTCCTAAAACAGCCCACACAGCTAGTTAAGATAGCCTAGGTAAACATAGCGGGAATTCACTGTGAGGCTAATTCCCCACATGTGGCGGGACAGAAAGACATGAAAAGTACATTTACAAAATTCACATCACAAAAATGACAAAAAATACATAAAATAAAATATAATCAAATAAAGATAAATAAGTACATAAAATAAATATAAATAAGATAAGGGCAAATAGACGGATGACACGTTTGAATATTAATATTTCACAGTCCTATCCTGAATGAACCAATCTGAAATACTAATCATATTCGATATTTATGACTCCCCAAATACATAATTAGTTTAGTTATCTGCACTTTTCTCCCAAATTTGTTTTGTTCTAAAGACATATTTGTTTACATGAAATTCTGCGAGATCTAAGAGACAACACCGCTGATGATTCATGAGCATGATCTACATGTGTAGTGGTTTGTTCTGATGACTGAAGAATGACTAAAGCAAAAACAACAGTGTACTCTGTCTATGAGTGGGAGGTCTCACATTTCAACAGGATGTTAAAAATCCTGTAGTGTGAGCCAGACTGTTGAAATGATACGATTCCTACACAGCAGTCCAAGATCCTTCATAAGTTGGGCTGGATCTTTGCCTTGGAATAAACTCCTGGCAAAGGCAACACACTTTCAGACTTTTCCCATGGTTAGGGATAAACACCATGGCAAGCTGTACTACACACACACACACACACACACACACACACACACACACACACACACACACATACGCATATATATATATACTCACTCTCTCTCTCTTTCCCTCTCACACACAATGGATTGAGGTCAGTACAGGTCACTGTGTTCCCCACCATTTGGCTGTTATGGTCCTGGTCAGAATGGCTATTTTGTAACACAAAGTTAATCCAGTGGATATGAATTAAGGCTCTTGGTGAAAGGCCTTCTGGGAATGGTTTCCAGCCCAGAGAACAAGGCAGATTACACCAACGGAGGGCAATATTCACAAATCAGTCAACTGTTGTAAATGCAGAGGCAACACTATCAGTCAGTAACGGCTGGGTTATAACCCAAGACACAGCAAGTCAAGTCTAACACTGCAGGGGCTATCTACACACTCTGTAGCTATAAAGGGCATGAAACACACACATATTACAATATATAATACAATATGTATTGTATTTCTATGTTTTTAATACAGAAGTAAAAAAGAAATGCCAACATAAGCTAAACAATCATCCAAGACCCAAATTATTATTACAGCAGCCACAAGCAAGTATTTCTGTTGTACATTGTTCAAGATACAGTGCAGGACATTTTTAATTTTTTCCATGATAGTGCATTTGGGAAAATTCTGAAGAGAAGTCATAGAGCAATTGAAACCATTCGATTAATTCTTGCAACTCATGTATTGACAACATTTTAAAGACAGAATAGACAGAATTATCAGTAAGCATGTCTCTCACATGTTTATCACATGTTAACATTTTGTTTGAGTCCTCAAAGCATATGTATATATGCTGCTGATTAAGGACTGACATTGCAGCTGATAGAAGACCAGTTCTGCTGTTTCTGCAGGGTCACATAAGATCAACACTCAGGGGGAAAATTATTGTCTTCAGAATTTCTAATATTTTCCAACATGATGTGCAGTGACTTCCTAAGATCATGCGTGCATAATAAGAAAAAAAACAACAGAGTGCTGCATAGCCATCAGAGCACAGCTGATTGTGAGAAGTCTGAAAGACGAGTGTTCTAATTTCATATTGATTCCATGCGGCACAAGCCAGATGGTTGGGAGGTTAGCTTTCAGAGCTGATTTCCTACATGATTGGCATCATTTAGAAACCTTCCGTTCTTTGCAACACACTCAATCAGAATAGCTTGGCAGATGTGAAAGTACATCCAGAGATTACTTTTTTAACTGTGTTAGCATGTTTTGTACCATAAAAATGACGTTGTAGACAAATGTCTGCATGTTAAATCATTGTTAACACTTACTGTATATTTAACAAAAGTCACTCTTAAAGCAGTAAATTCCCTACCACTGGTTGCAATCATTTTCATGCAGAGACACAATGTAGCCCCAAAATTAGTTTCCACACCAGTTTATGAGGACTGAATTCATAATTCTCTCTCGCACTGCCACTATACACCAGCTTTAATACAGTTCTGTGCCGCTGCATTCTGTTTGCACAGCCACTATCTGAACTGAATTTGAATATCAATGAAAGGGATGCTGGCCTGATATGAATAGAAAGTATACTGTTTACATGGCAGTATTCACTGCATAAACATGGCCCACCTTTACAGAATATTCTACAGGTAATATTTTGTTAATGTAAAAGAAGAAGTTTTACATTAATTAAATATTATAGCTGAATATGCACACATGAACTTTGTTCTGATGATCTTGCATGCACAAGTAAAAAGCATTTTATGTGGGATGTGACAGTTGGGCACCAAACTGAGATGCAAATGAAGAGTTTTAATAAAGTCTATGAAACAAAGGAAAAGTCAATAAACAAAGTTCAAATCCAACAGTATTCACAATCCCAAATGGGCAGATGGCAAAAACAAGCAACAAGCAGAAATTTTGAAGGAGAGTTAGTCCAAATGCAGAGGGCATAAGGTCTAAAAACTGACACAGAAGGGCAGTACCTCATAAAAAAAAACTGGCAGGGTTTAAAGAAACTTTACCACACAAGTTTAGCACTCATGGGCGTTTCTGACTATGGACATGACAGACAAAGAGGATGTGTGAAGACTATTTATATGCCAGCTGCTCTTTACATTATAAGAACACATTTCTTGGAATTAAATCTCTTCATATTTGCTTGCACTGAAGTTCATCTTTCCTTCGCCAGTGAAGTGAAAATCTGTTATATTAACTCCTATTCAGAGAGATAGAGAAGTTCAGCAGAAGTTCTCAGCCGAGACAAGCCTCTATAAGAAAGGTGACCTCAGTCACATGAGTGAACTTATACAACCCAGCTTTCATTTGTACCCCTCAACAATAAACACAGAAACATATAAACCCACTGCTGCTGCCCTTCGCTCACATGCTCTATCCTGCACCGTCACCCCAGAAATCTACTGATTTATTGGTAAAATATATGTATATACAGAATAGATCAGCTTATACTGCAACATGAAATAACAGTTATTTAATTGCTCCAAATGTATGTAGCTAATTCCTTAAACACTCACAAACATCACACACAAGGGGAAACTTTTTTACCTTCACAAATGACTTTGTGAGGTCCACCTTTCCCCCTACAGTGCACTTAATAATGTCATAAGGCTGCAGTTATTCTGTTGCCTCCTGCTTTCTCATTCTGGTTTCCCTGCCAACCTTTTGCCCTCGGTGAGATTTAGTGATGGTCATTTTGGCACCTAATTGCAGCGCTGGTTTCCGAGAGGTCAGCCATGTCATAAGTGAGAACAGGCAGCAGTGGGAGTCCCAGGCAAACGTATCTTATCACTCATAAAATGTGTCAACATCCAGATATAGAACACAGAAGGGATACTAAGGTCACCTCTATGGATAGAACTCGCAGCAGGATCTGCGCTGCAGACCTCATCATATTTATTGTCCACTATCAGCTCTATCTTCATGAGAAATGTATTACACTTAGATAAGGTCAGACTGCCCACACGTCTCGGCAGACATAGAGAACAATTCAACATACTTTTAAAAAATATATATATGTCAGCCGAACTTGCTGTGTATATATGCAGGGCAGTCCGTAAGTAACTGGAAACTGACAGAAGTTTTGTTGTTTTAGCTCTGTACTGAAGTGTATGTGATAATGACTATGAGACTAAATGTCATCTTTAATATAAACCCAGTGTGACGGCCTCCACTCTGTATCTTTTCTTTTGGGTGTGTTTTGCAGGATGGGGCGTCAGACTGACAGGGCCGTCTTTGTTGATGCCAGACACATGAGAGTTCTACTGCCAGGTGTATAAAGTCTAATGACTTCTGGCAGTTTCCCTCTGCTGTTGTTCTCCTTGAGACTTTTGTTGCTGCATTGCAACAGCCCCACACTTCTCTATCACACATCACCTTGTTACACTGTTGATAATTCCTACCACCTTTCCTACAGTTACAGGTTGCTTTTGCTCTTTCTAATTCAATTGTCTTTTCTAAAACTATAATATATGATCTATGTCCTTCTTTGTCACTTCTTTTGATCCGGATTGTGACGCAGTGGTTCACTGGTTCTTTTGGGGGTTTTTTTCCTTTGAATATCTTATCCTTAAGGGGGGGTGTGCAGCATTCGAGGAGGCAGGCCTTTTGGAATAAAAAAAATAATTGGCATGTGCTTGGCTGAGAGCTATATATACATGTTACGTTAATTATATTGCTCTCTATGTTGACTTCATTGGTGTTCATTTTGGTTTGGTCAATGTGGGTGTAGCCATTGAGCACTTCCTCACTTGTTTTTAGGCCAGTGGGCTTTGAGTGTATAGGTTTCTACAAGTAATAGCACAAAGACTAGGCTTGAGTTTAGCTAGTTAGTTGTACGTGCAGCTTAGTCAGTTAGGGGTGGGGTGTTAGTGTTTACTGTTGCCAAAGAAAGAAGGTTTTTGCAATTCTGGATCAGTGTTGGTAAGCTGGGATTAGTTATATATATATGCAATATCCTCTGGAATATATGAGTTTTCAGTCTTCCTTGAAGGTAATCCTGGGGAAACGTAAGCAGCAACAACTGTTTAAAATTACTAAGGCTATTCTGTGTGCAAATTTAGTAGAGGTGGGAGTTTCAATTTCTTCAAGCCCACGTGGTCCTGGCCATTCAGTTCCTGTAGTTTCCCACTGGTTTAAATTTTGGACAGCAGGAGCTTTTAGAACAACAACAGCTTTGGGACATGGAACATCACCACCAGGCATGAGAGTCAGAAAAACTGAAACATCAAGAAGAGCTGGAATCAGAATGCATGAAATTGCAAACAGAGAAAGCACGACAAGAAATATGATATAAATTCACTCCATTATTTACGATAGTACAGATGCTGAGATTGTGTTTCACTTCTCAGCAGTGATACGTGACTGCTAGTAACTATTTTGTGAAATACAGCAGCAGAACTTTTCATGTGAACTCTTCCTCTTGCCGTTCTAATAGTTCTAATAAAAGGTATACATTAAACTGTTCCATGGCACAAGGCTCTTTGCGGATTTGGTGCAGGGTCAGGTAATGGCTGGAGATTGCTCCTCAGTTACATTTTTGGATGTTGATGTGTTTCATCTGTTGCCCTGCAGCCTAATGTTCAGTCTCTCCTGTTGTGGCTTGCAGATTTAGAGGATGATGCTTTAGATCCTTTGGAACTGTTTCCAGGTTATACAGTGACTAAGGACTAGGAGTTAAACTCTTCCTGAAGAAACCCACTGCTTATCCTGGCCAACTGTCATTAACTCAATCAATTAAACACTCGGAAATAGATTGAGAGTGACCCTCATTTACAATGTAACTGAGCATTTACAGTGAAAATATTAAAAACAGAACTGAATCAGCTTAAAACATAACCAACAGATCAAACAAAATGAGCTAAAAGGAAAACAATCAAGGTAAAAAGTAAGTAATAAATAAAAAATAAAACAGTGTTTTGTCTTCTCATGAAGTTGACGGCTGTGTACAGGGGTAAACACTTCATGATGGTCCTCATTCTGACAGTTTTGGTAAACTGTGGTGCTTCATGGATTCAGAGATTTATAATTGTATGTTGTGCACGGCAACCTTGCAGGACATTTGTGTGTCAGGAAAACGTATGATCGTATCTGCGAGAAGGATCCAATTTCACCTCTCATTGTTTGCACAAATTCTGCCATCAAAAGTCCTCCCATTAAAAGTGCTAGGAGGGTTTGTCCTGGTTGTTCATTGGCATGTGGAGGGGTTGTTCAGGAGAGCACAGGGTTTAGTTCAAATTATTTGAACACATGTTGCATTAATCAGAGCCCCCTAAAGTATGGTGGACCATTTTAATGGTTTTCACTAAAGACTTTATGCAGCTAAAGTGTGGGCAAAACAAAAACTAGAAGTTTCTAAAATTGAAATGAAATGTCTGTATGACTGTTGCCCTAAAGAGTGGCAGTTTAGCCTCGTTAGTCCTGGCTTTGTTATCTATTCTAGTTCACCATTTCAAGCCACATTTTGCAGTCCTGATTCTGTCAGGTTTCCAGTTTGAGTTATTAGACCCCTTTTTGTAAGAATCCCGCCAAACTTTCTCATCTTAAGTGGTTCAGTTCATGCTGTATGATTTGCTTGGCCATTTGGAAGAATCCATGTGAAGAAAGTATGATTTACAACTTATAAATGCATGGTGTTCCTATTTTAGGGAACTGTAAGTGATTGCACTGTTGACTGTTTCTTGACCGGCAGGGTGTTGTTGCATCATTGGCTGAAAACAATTTTCGAGGTGCTATGACTATATCCAGTACACTGCTATTGTCTCTTAATATGAGAGGCGAGTAAATGTCAGTGCCACGAAAGCAAGCAATCATGAAACACAGAATGCATGAAGTGTCTCAGATTAAACTGTATGCTATATTTTATCAACCATGAATGCACTTGTGAAATCAAGCTAGCCGAAAAAGGAAGACCTCTGATATGAACTACCAGACTGTACTTTCAACCAAAAAGAAAACAAATCGGTGACGAAGATTCAAGTCAAGATGCAAACAACTGCTAAGCCTTCAAACAGAAAGGTGAGGTTACAGTTGCATAAAAGATCTGTAAAGATTCGGAATATTTGGAAGTCCTTCATGAAGAGTGGTGGAAGAAGAAAGGAATGGAGAAAAGAGAAAGGGCTTGTGATTCAATGCATATCTGTGAGTCAGTTCACGTTGTTGATGATATGACCAATTTATACAAATCCTTTCCCTGTCCAGTAAACTGTTTTGCGGTTTTTAGAACACTGGTGGCAGGGATGGGGACACATTTTGTTTTTATTTAATGAAACTTCTGCAGGTTAGCAATCACACAAGCTACTATATCAGCTATACAAAATAATAATCAATACTAACAAAACAGTAAGGAGCCATTTCAAGCTGTTCTGCTTTTTCCCTTTAAACACTGCGTTTACTGCGTGTAGCACCTCAGTCCTGTCCTTCTGAGTGACGTTTTTTTTCCTGTTACAATAAGCACGTTATTGGAAGCCGTGTGGAATCTGGCACTCAACTCACACTTTCACCCAGAGAGCAGAAACTCGACTTGAACTCACACCCACACATTCAAGGCTCTACTTTCATGTATCGACTTGAGAACATCTCTGACTGATGGTACTTGATTGGTCCATCTGCGATTAATGCCATGTAGACTATGTTATGCATGTGCTGGCTGCTCAGATAGATTGATATAGACTCTGTAGCCTAGACTATTGCACTTATTATTGTTCCTAGTCGACCATTCAGTTGTTTGACCTGAAGCCAAGTATGTGTTTCACTTACTGAAGACTGGAGATAACACTGAAGAAAATAGCTCTCCAAAACAAAAAGGAAACGGAAAAGGGTTGCATTATGGACCTGACAGAGCACCACCACGGGACATGATTTGTAAGTGCAGAGTGTGGAAACTTTAGGCATTTTTAAAGAATGTCACAGTTTTGTACAATTTTGTCCTATTATTTATGGCCCTGAACTGGATGACTCTGTATAAATACATGGGGGGGTTCTGCACCACTCTCTATAGTCTATATGATTTAAATACGGTTCACTTAGTGCAGATGTAAATACACCTGCATTAAAGGTCGATATTCTTCAATTTCATCTCAGTCATTGTTTCGATTCCAATTCCAATGTGCAGGAATGAGCTAAAACAACAGATAACGTGTTAGTATTCGGTTGCTCATGGGACTACACTGCATGGCAGTGCACTAAATCATTTTTTGTGATGAATAAACCATTTTTTTGGGATAATTGTCCGTGGCTGTGTGATAGATTTATCTTTTGGATGGATGGTAATGGTATACCAAACAAAGGGCTTAGAACTTATTCAAAGAATCACTGTCATTAATATCACTTATGCACTGTATCTGTCTTCAGCTGTAGAAGAGGACTGAGAGGGTTTATCAATGATGCGTGGTAACAAAAAGAGGGTAAACAAAGAGAAAGGGGTGATGGGATAAACAGAAAATTAGCCATAGCTTTCCTGCCTATTTAAATTTTCCCTAATGGCTTTTTATTAAATGCAGAAACTGAAACACGTGCACGTCCAACACATTCGCACAAATGTGTCTCCCTCCCTTATCAGCCGTAGATGGAGGCTCAGTAGCCTGTGCCACCCTCAAATTTATCATTGCCACAGAGATTTCCATCTATCTAATGAGGTCCAATTTACTAATCACTCTCTCTCTCTCCTCTCAGCCATGTGGCCCACACTCCAGCACAAGGACAAAAGCTCATTAACTGAGCCCTCACTTCATTATTTCAACTGAAAGAGGAAGAAATTCCTGAGGTCAGCTTACAGCGCCAGTAGCCCCACATTTACAATACATACAGAGGGCACCACCAACACGTGTAAATATTAGTAACAAAATTTGTCCTCCTTTCCTCATTTAGGTAAACGTGTAGAAGCTTGTGGATCTACAGTTCTAAAAATGACAGTTTCAAATTGCACACATTCACACAGAACCCTACAGAAGCTTTTGTGCATGCTATTATGCCCACGATCAGTACACACACACAGCTTGTCCACTTTATACTGAGAACTGTTACATAAATCAAGGTTTGCTGTGAGCACAAACCTGTAACCTGTAAAATGAGAGAGGGAAACTATTTCAGGTTCCATTTTACAACAGCAGGAGGATGAAATCAATACACCGAAGCAAGGAGGATTTCTGGGAGACAGAGGTGGGGACAGGGAGAGAAGGACAGAAAGAGAGAGAGAGAGAGAGAGAGAGAGAGAGAGAGAGAAAGAGAGAGAGAGAGAGACAGAGAGAGAGATACACAGAGCAAGAAGGACACAGGGAAAGAGAATAAAGTGTGCGGGAGAGAGAGAGAGAGATACATAGACAGTGAGAAGGACAGAAAGAGAGAGAATAAAGTGTGTGGGGGAGAGAGAGAGAGAGAGAGATACATAGACAGT
>JBBPCX010000135.1:13664628-13675172 GCA_037974365.1 Hydrocynus forskahlii
AGTGAGAAGGACAGAAAGAGAGAGAATAAAGTGTGTGGGGGAGAGAGAGAGAGAGAGAGATACATAGACAGTGAGAAGGACAAAGAGAGAGATAGATTAAAGTGTGGGGGAGAGGTGAGAAAGATGTGCATGAGACATCACATTCATAAATTTCCTATAGACTGATATGTCAGGTGAAGCTGGTCATGTGCCATTATATGTGTGTGTGTGTGTGTGTGTGTGTGTGTGTGTGCGTGCGTGCGCGCGCGCGTGTGTGTGTGTGTGTTTTGGAGGCATAGGAAAAGAGGTCAGCATGAGGATATAGGGCCAAAAATATGCTGTCTAGTGCTGATCTCAGGCCAGTTTAAACTCACATTTAAACAGAGAAGCCACATTTAAACTGACAGGAGAACATCATGACAAGTAACAGCAGCAGGTGATCTCACAATCTCGACAAAAAAACTGACCACTAGTTAAGTGGCAGTGTGCCAAAGCTCCGCTGTGCTGCTTCGCTGTTACTGCCTTGCAAGTGTTGGACCACCATATTTATCTCTTTTCTACTGAAGCTGATAAAAAAAAATAGCATTCTCAACTTACCTGATGTCTTTTGTTCAATGCTGTTGCTAATGCATGCAAAAATGCATTTTCAAGAATGCACATAACCTCTAAAAGAACCACTTACACAACACAAGCGTGGACACAGTTACAGTAAATGCCACAGTGAAGCAACATTTTAATGATTAATCAATTAACTAATTAACTAAAAGTCAAACACCAATATGGACTTCAGTGAACAATATCAAACTACTACACTGGAACATTGCTGTGAGTATTTGACTGGACTAAGCCACTAAGCCACTAAGCATTATTGGCATCAGGTACTGATGGATGATTAGTCTTGATCAGAAAACCCCCTTGTCCCAGAGGAACTGAATGGTGTTCCACACCTCCACAGACCTCTCTGCTTAACACTGGGCATGGTGACCTCAGGGTCATGTGAGGCTGCTCAAGAGCATCCCGTACTCTTCATTCATTAGACATATAGTATGATTTATTGGGAAGAGATAAACCAGGGTTGTTTATGATAGAAGAAATTGCAAAAATGTGTTTTTCTGTTAAGTTTTGGATTTCTTCCTGGAAGCAGTAGATCAATTAAAAATATGCATTATTATCATAGAAAAAATCCAATTAAGGCACTAATATAGATGTGTTAAAGGGAGCAACAGCATTTCAAATACATCATCCTATTACAGAGGATCTGTGAGGTCACACTTTAATAGCTTTAACGATATCTTTCCTTGGCTAAACCCCACCGGCTGTGGCTCTGAGCATTAAGGAGAAAAGGTAACTGATAAGGTGAGCAGTAATGAAACACTCATGCTCGGCTAGGCATGAGCATCCATAACAAGGCGAATCTCTGTGGGTGTAAATGTATTTGTGGGGTCACACAAGGGTTGCCTTGGTCATTTCTCAGTCACTGTCTAACAAATGGAGCAGAACTCTCCCAACAGCTGGCCTCTTCTTTCTGCTAATCCCAGGCTCCATTGGCTCTGCCAATCACTGTTGCCCTAATGGCTGTGTTTGTGTGTATGTGGTCCATTTATGCTGATCTAGGACCATTCTCCTTTGCCAAAATCCCAACTGTTAGATGCAGAAATCATCCTGAATGGTGGATAACACCACCACTGCTAATTATACTTTACATGCATATTAGCCGATGAGCTGCCATTTCCAGTTTTGTCAATGTCCAGTTTTGTCAAAAAAATTTTGATTAGAGAGAATCAAAGAAGTGGCAGATCTGACAGTTTTTGTGTGAGTGAACTACATTATTAAGCAAGCAAACAAGAAGAAAAACATCTTGGGGAGAGCTGTCGCTGTCAGTTATATTGGTGATCGAGTAATCTATTGATCCATTTTGCTGATTTATCCAGTTTTCAAAAAGGGCAAACAATAATGAAAGACTTTACTGAACAAAAAAAGATATACGAATTGACCCTAACCCCGACCCTACTGTGACAACCTTAATCTCTGGAACCCATTGGATCACATTGTCTTGCATTAAGAACAGGCAAAATTACATATTTTAACAAACATTATTACAGATAATACAAACCTAAAAGAAAATCTTTTTTGCTGGCTGTTCAGGTCCTTTCAATAAGCCACTGTTAACTTAATACGATGCATAGATCATCATGGAACGACTGAAAGACAGACTGAAGGGCTTTTGAGGTTAGAGAACAATTTGCCACTGCACAGCTGAAATATTATCCTGAAATATCATGATTGCTGTGCTGCTCTGGTCTGTCAGCCTGCAAAGAACTCTGAGGAACTATTCAGGAGGCGAAACAATTTGTCATGTTTAAATGAAGCCCCCACACCCCATCATGAAGCCTTTTGTGAAAAGTGGTATGCATTACATGCCAGCCCATGAAAGCACAACATATGGCATATCCTTATCCCTTCAAATCAGCCTTTACAGGGCTATCACAAGCCCTCTGTGTATGATCCATCCTGTAAATAGACTAGCAGACGCTCCTGTAGGCAAGCACACACGTCCTCTCTGGACGCTGATCATGCTCTAGTGCAGAGAATGGAATGATCATTAACTCTCACTCCCTGTACATGCTCAGGATTGAGTGGCTTAATATGGCCTCAGCTTAGCAGCCAGAGAATATTACATTCCAGATTTTATTTCACTGGGAGCAGTTTAAAGGATGTCCATCAAACAAAAAAGCTGCCATAAGGCGCAAGACTGCTTACAGGGATGTCATTTCACAGACATGGGGTTAAACGAGGATACTGGGTATGGGTTTGCTCACTTTTGTTTTGCTGGATATGGAATAGCCATTTAATGGGACATTTCCTCATCCATTAATTAAATTCAGTGCCTGCCATGCTTGACATGTTGCAAATGGTCCATGTCACATGTGTCCTCTGGTCTCAAAGAAATAAACAGAGACAGAAACACAAAGAAGAATGAAGTCCATATTATGTCTTTTCCCCGGCGGGGTAAAATGGGTATAATGGATTTTAACATAACGTACCAAAGAGATCCTCATGTCAGACTGAACTGTCAAATTATACAAATGAACACCATCCAAGCAAATGCTCCTGCACACAAAGTGGAGGGCGATATGACAGTATGGTATTGTTATAGAAATAGTTTCAGTACAGTGTGCTTTTCTGAGTCTGTTATAAGTATTGTTGCAGTTCACACCACAAAAAAGACAGTTTTAGATTAAGAACAGAGAGTCTGTCAACAATAAACCACCGCACAGTAACCATAACCTGCAAATACACATACAACTCTCAACATATACATTAAAGCCACTGACAGGTGAAGTGAATAACAATGATTACCTCAATAACAATGGCATCTGTCAAGGAGTAGGATATGATAGGCAGCGGATGAAACAGTCAGTTCTTGAAGTTGATGTGTTGGAAGCAGAAAAATGGGATCTGAGTGACTTTGACAATGGCCAAATTGTGATGGCCAGACAACTGGGTCAGAACAGCTCGAAATTGTCAGGTCTTATGTGGTTCCCGGTATGAAATGGAACTGGCAACAGGGTCATGGGTGCTTAAGACTTACTGATGCGCATATGGAGTGAAGGCTAGCTTGTTTGGTCCAAACCCTGAAGGACAAATTGCTAAAAAAGTTACGACTGGCTATGACTTGTCTGGACACACAGTGTCCACCTACAACGGACACATAAGCAGCAGAACTGCACCCCTGAGCAACTGATGAATGTGTGTTTTACGTGTGGTTGGGTACATGCGATTGCACCAGGATTCACTATGGGAAGAAGGTCAGCTGGCAGACGCAGTGTGATGCTCTGGACAATGTTTTGCTGAGAAACCTTCAGCACTGATGTGGATGTTACTTCACCTACCTAAACATTGTTTCAGACCAAGTGCTCCCCTTCGTAGTAACAGTGTTCCTTAATGAGGGTGGCATCTTTCAGCAGGAGAGTTCCCCCTGCCACACTGCAAAAGTTGTTCAGGAATGATTTGAGGAACATGACAAAAAGTTCAACTGATGAATCTGTTGACTCCAAATTCATCAGATACCAATCCATGGAGACAACATTAAAGCATCTGTAGCTAACATCTTGATGCCAGATAAAACCGCACACCATCAGAGAACTGTTTCGCTGACACAAGGCAGACAAGGTGTTTTTTTGTTATGGTTGATCATTGTATGCTTCTATTCTATGATTGTAAACAGTAGCTGACTGGACGACAGTCCATTATGCCATTATATTATTTTACTTTATTTTACTGTACTTGCTTAAATGGATTTTATTTACATTACTCTCCAAGCATCTTTTACAATAGCTCACCAATGTTTCCAAATTTTTTTCTTTTCCAAAGCTCCTCACAGTTAGCTGGGCAACACTCTATTTAGGTCAAACCCTGAACAGATTTTTTCGTGCTTTAACACAGTACCCATTCAGTGAATACAAAAGTCTTACATGTACTACTCACTCAGTCTTAGAAATGAACTCTTTTGTTGCTAAATCTCACATCAAAATAAATGGCATATCAATGAGCTCAGTAACAATGAGCTCAGTAACAATGAGCTCAGTGCCATTCCAAACAACAATCAAAGTCCAAACGATGATAATGGTAGAAATGCACTACCAGTCAAAGGTTTTGGCACTCACTGAGCTTTTCTACATTTGCAAATTATTCACTTAATATTTCACTAAAATATACTCAATACTATTTGCTAACAAATACATTTACAGTACATTCACCATCTGAAGACCTTTATTAACCAGAAAATGTCATTTACTTCTGACCAATAAAAAGCCACCTAAGTATAATTATAATTATCATGTGGATCACCAGACAACTGTTTGATATTTGTCATCATGACACGACCAGTTAACAGAATGTCAGACATGCGTTGTTGTATATTCTTTTCATGTTATGAAGGAAAATTGTTTTATTTGACTATTTTCCAATGGTTAACAATAATAAAAATCTGCAGTGTGTGAATTAAACTGAAAAGTGGTAAAACCTGTGGTGTGCAAAAATGTTTCAAAGGTAGTATATAATCAATCATGTTTCAAGTTAAGCAATTCCTATATGACCGTGCTGCAGCTGATATAGTATTTGTGGATTTGTTTGGTGTTGACGTTTTGATGAAATGAGTGTATTTTGAGCTGTTTTTGCCGATGTTTGGTCGCTGTAGAGCATGTTAGGCATAAAATGAATTGCTGTGTCAAAGCTGCATGGGTCTGGAGAGATTGGTGTGAAACATTTTAACAAAGTGAACTTTTTTTTTTCAATACTAAGAGGCACTGAAATGTTTCTAGTAATTAAAAATGCTTCTAGTAATTACTTTAAATATGTAATATCTTCTTTTCTGGTATCTTTTATCTGTTGTTTGAAAATCTACTAGGATAAATCTGTGTTGATGTTATATTTTTGATACATTGCCCACCCTTATGAACTCACCTACACACCCCAGTATCACTTGTACTCCAAATTCATTCGACTGCTTCTTCAGTTTATATTCAGACGCAGCCATATATTACCTCTGATAATGTGATTTCAGAAAGTAGATTGGAATTTCTCACTCTCCCTTATAAAGATAGATTGTTCCGTCAATAGCCACTGGACAGCTTCCATTAGAGGACAGCATTGTGCATTCTGTATGACTTTCTATACCCTGAATAGAAATGCTATTTAATGCCTACATTTCCTAGAGGATCCATGGGCACTGGCCATGACCGTTAGCCTGTTAACAGCTCTAAAAGCAGGATTTATCTTTCTAAATTAGAACGGGTATAACAGGACTCTAACATGGATCATAAAGTTTAAGTCAATATGGGGCGGAACGAGCTGCAGGAAGAGACGAGCACCCGAGACTCCTCCCCTTACACACTATTTACCGAGTGTGCTGAAGCTTTGCTTTTTAAGTTTTATCCTATTTAAACTACTGTTTTACATTTTATTACATTTTTTAATTTATTACATTTCTTTTACATATGAGAACGGTGAATCTTTATTAGCTTCTGCAGGTGACCAAGTATTGAAAATGAGTCATATTGCAAGACAGATCAGAGTGATGAAGTGGATAAGGTGATTATTTAACTGAACAGACTTAATTTGCAACTCTAAGATGTAACCTACGTGATCCAGCTAATTCCCCTGACTCTTGACAAATGAACTGTTGCCCTTCAGAAAACAGCTTGTATCTTCTGTCCAGTTATAACTATTACATTCGTGTTTTTTTTGTCTTTCACTAAATTAACAACAATTCAATCTGAATATTCTAATACTAAAAACAAAATAAATGCGCTGTGAAAAATAATCTCCTAAAACCTGCCTAATCTGCAGTTCTGTACCTGCAGTTCAGGTATGCTAAAACAAGCTGTTACACACAGTCTGGGTAAATGCACTGTCTAATCTGAGAGACTTTGATCACTTTCAGCCTAAAGGTTTAACATGATACTAAATTTTGGCTACTATAATTTAACTGTGACGTTACTTACATCCTTAACAAGGACGCATAGCATAGTTAATGCATAGCATGCCTCTTAAAAGTGTATATGTGTATATAAATCTGTATATCCCACCAAACATCTATTATATATCTAATGACCTATTAGGTGAGAGCAAGTGGAATGAAACAGTTAATAAGTGCATTTAAAGGACAGCCTAGAATTTGACATCACCACACAACCATCAGACATGTTATACAGGAAACGTGTTTTATAAACTTGTCATATTTTCATTTATAGTTGTTCCCTCAACAGCTACGCAGTGTTTAATACAACTCTGCAATTTATGGTGTTTATGGTGTGCAAAAAACTTTTGACTGGTAATTTTTGCATGACTGACATGCTAGTAACTGGTTGCATTGTCACGCAGAGTCTAATTCTAGGCTGCGTTTAGCTTTAAATGCACTCGTTAATGGTTTCATCCCATTGGCTGTCACTTAATAGCTCATTAAAAATCTAACAGTTGTCTGGTGATTCACATTATAATTGTAATTATGTTAGGTGGCTTTTTATAGGTCAGTGATGTATAAAAAAAATGACCTTTTCTGACTAATAAATGGACTGAGATGATGAACATCCTGTAAATGTATATGTTAGAAGAATACAGAGTGTGTTGTTAGTAAATATATATGGTAATATATTTAGTCATATTTATATAATTTAGTAATATATATATATGGTTGATCATTGAGAATCCATAGTCCATTTTTAAGACCTGTTCTACCCCTAGCCACCTGACTCAGAGAACATCATATGTTATTATATTATATTAGTATTATAACGTGTGTACTTTGTGCATAGAGTGGCTATTATCTTGGACATAGCTCACATTCTTCGGCAGTCTTTATCCACTAATCAATCCTCATCCAGTAATCAGTCTCAACTGAATATCCAACAGTACCATGGAATATTCAGAACTATTATAGATATTAATATTGCAGAAGGAGCAGCTGTTCCAATCGTGACTTTATCTTACCCCTCTTACATCTAAAAACTCCACTGAAACATGCTCACCCATAGTCAGTCCCACAGTAGCCATTTGCTCATTGGCCTATTACTGGGGCGAGCCCTGGCAGTAATTGCCTATTTCACACATGTAAGGGCTGAACTAGCAGGGGCTAAAGGCCAGGCAACCAGGCTGTCATCGTGTAACACTACAGTCATCCATCAATTATTATAAGGCACTGCGAGACACGAGTGCGTCTCAGAACAGGCACTTTGTCAAGGCCTCCCATCTCAGCCAATAGTTAATCCATTACTTGTGTATGTGTGTGTGTGTGTGTGTGTGTGTGTGTGTGTCTATATGTGTGTGCGTGTGTGTCTATATGTGTGTGCGAGAGTGTGTGTAAGGGGGGTTGGTGATTCGCTCCAACAAAAGGTTTAGCCAACACCTCCGCAAAATCTGACTGGACATAAAAAGGCTTTTGTTTGTGTTCGTGTGTGTGTGTTTGTTTGTGCATATGTTAAAGGATGGGTCTTCACCTTCACAGATGTCCATTAGCCACAAACCCATGCTCTCTTTATTCTTTGACTGAGACGGAGAGGGAGCAGCCTACAGTCATTGTGCAGCCGTTGGTTTTGGACGAGATTTCTACATGCAATAAGCCAGCTTGGCAGGGCTCTAAAATAGAGAAGAGACATAAACCCAGCCTTGTGTTTTGGGCACACATGAAAGGCCTCATCTGCCACGAGATAGCTGACTGCATATCTAGACCCATTATCGGTTCCTGCTGTTTGCATACAGCCTGTGATTGAGCTGTTATGATGAATAATTCACATGAAATTACAGCCTGATAATGTTACGGAGATGAATTTCATCATCAGGTTTTTATTTATTAAATAGTGACACATGACCCCTAACAATTGCTGTGACTATTTGTCCATCTGCAACAAAAATGACTCTGATCTTCTTAGCATTTAAAAATAAAAAATCAAGATGCCTGATTTGGCCGCAAGCAGGCCGTTGCAGTGACCCTTGTGAAATCGATACAGAATGCTAAATGCTAACTGTTTCATATAGCTGGTCATAATCAGCATGGGAGTATTATCGGTCCAACCCTTGAACTACATAGAGAGTTTCCACAAGGTCAAGATACCACAAGACCCTGCATATTTGCTTCCAAATGAATTCAAACTAAGTTCAACTAAAGGCCATGAAGCTAAATAACTTACAAAGATGAGTCTCAAAAAGTGATTCTATTATTAACCAAAGCTAGATTACTCTGAACACTGATGAACTTTAACAACACTATGGTCTGGAGGCTCTGTGTGTTGAAGAGGTAGGCCAGACTGCAGAATCCAGTGAAAAGAAAGAATACCAGAAATTCACGGCATGTAGACTGGTAATCTAGTCAGAGAAGATACAGGTCCCTCGGCGAGCTGTGTAGAGGTGAGTTCTGTAGCTGTCTCTGGCTCTGCTTTATTAGCAGGACTATTCCAGGAAGCTATAAGTCATAAGTGAGCAGAGAGCACAGGCCCGTGCTGAGGCAGCAGTCTTAGACCGTTAGAGTGTTCTGGACCATATGGGATTACTTCTGTATTACATTAATGTTATGTTTTAACTTAAACATGCCACGCATAAAAATACATTTAACATTTTTACTACAACGTTACAACATCACAACTCTTGCTTGACCCTTGATTATTTCATTAGACACTCAAACACATGATTAAAAGAGACAAAAAAAAGAAAAACTACACTATAAGCTGCAACATCAAATGTAATCAACGTTATCTATAATATTAAACCAATGTGATCCCAGAAAAATGTATAGCATCATTCTAATGGCCTAGTTTTTGTTGGCATCCTCAAATATTAAGTAGGAAGCTATTAACCGGTTAACAATAGTGTACTAAGAAATACATTACTATTAAATCAATAAATGAAATTCCTCATAAAAACTACTGTAAATAATGACGTCATCATATTTACTATTTAATAACTCCTTGCTGTTCCTGAATTACCTGTATAAACCATTTCAAATACTTTACATTTACATGGTGTAAGCCGATAATGTATTCAGAAGTGCAGCAATAATCAAAACTCATTTGAAACTCATTCTGACCCGTTGCTGTCTTGACCACCGTGCTTGGCTGGTGAGGCGAAGAAAATGAAAAAGCAGAGAACCTCGGTCACCTGTCTCGCACAGAGGAGATGGATGGGAGAGCTAATGCCTTATGCAACTTTAGTAGGCAACAGAACACCACATCTTATCTGCTAGTAAAAACATGCCGTCTCTCTCTCTCTCTCTCTCTCTCTCTCTCTCTCTCTCTCTCACCCCCCACACCCCCCATCATACTTGCTAAACAGATAACAAGACCACTCCCATGGTTATGTATGCAGAGGGGATTCCACCCCAATTAGCAAAGGAAATCTGCACATTCTGATTCCTGATAAGAGAAATTACATTCAAATTAATCAGCAGGGTACTGCAAAGTCATGACACGTGGTGGCTGAGAATTGTTCTGCAGTTCAGTGGATATTAACAGCCAGGAACATACATGGCAAAGCAGAAACACTGGAGTTTCAGCCATTTCTGGCACTCTGGGAGAGTTTTGTTGAACAAGGCGATGAGGGAGGGGGGTACTGACTTTGATTGATGAGTGTGTGTGGTCAGTGCGAGAAGAGAAGCAGTTTGCAAATGTAGCTACACAAGGCTAACTAAAGTCATCTTCAGAAATAGCATGGTTGTGTGCTGGAGCTAATTGTGATTTAATTGACCTAAAACTTTTAAACAACTTGTACAGATGAGATGCACAGATGTATAGAGTCTGACGCTAAGTAAAGTAATAACTAGGGATGCACCGAAATGATTTTTTTGGACCGAAACCGAAAATGAGGAAACACTTGGACGAAAACCGAAACCGAAAGAATTTGTTATTATTAAATTATTAAAAGAATACATCTGTTACAAAACTATGAAAATATTTATTTAGCATTCAAACAATGCACGATATAAAATAAAATCTGAAAGAAAATATTTTACTTGGCCCCACTCATGAATAGCCTAAAAGCAAGATAGCTGAAATATTATACAATTAAATATCTTC
>JBBPCX010000135.1:13677434-13688624 GCA_037974365.1 Hydrocynus forskahlii
GCATCGGCTAAAAGCGCTGTGTTTCGGAATGGGGGGGCGGGCGAATGAAGGTGGGCTACTTGACAAAGTTCATACTCATTATCATGTTTCAATACACCCCAGGTCCATTTGACACCGAACTTCTCCTTTAACAATCAGTGCCATTCCTGCGCCTCTAGGCAACCACTGAGGTTGTCTATGCCTAGAAATGCCCCTGCATACAAATATGTATACACACACACACACACATTCATAAAGTCGCAACAAAATGTATCTCCAAAGTCCCCAACTTTAACTTCACAGGAGAAAGAAAAAATAATCTTATCTTTATATATAAGTTAGTATAAAGAAAGTGAAATAATGCTACAAGGTTTCATCTCAACAGCAATATGCACCCCGCAAGGACCCACAGCAGTGATAGTTATCACTTTTACCTTACATGTATTATTTATTTTCTGCAGTTTGGAACCCTTTTTTACAGATGTAAAAATTAAAACAGGCTGTATGTACAATAAAAAATGACTTTTCATAAAACAAACATATGTAACTTTCTTCTCTACTTATAAAACTGTATAATGCATAGAAATCCATATAAATTAATATATCATTTCATGTTTTGTTACTGGTGGGGATAAAAGCAGTTTATGTTTACATTTGGAGCATCCTGTAACCTACTCCTGAAGAGGAGTTGCCATTAATGTCTCTGCAAGCCTCCTATTAACTATTCCACTTGTGAAATGGAAAATGGCTCCTCTGGGTTTTTTAAATATAATCCAGGCAAATGTTTTACTTCAAATTATAATTACAGCAAAATTACAAATCTTAAAATTCAAGGTTGAACTGAGGGACATCCTGAACAGTGCAAAACGATATTGTATGGGTAGTGTGAAAAGAGCTTTATCTTCCACTAAATGAAGGCTAACATTTTTGCGTGAAGTCGTTCTACATTCACCTCATACATCTCCCTATTTGCTCTGCGGCAAAGTACAGTTTGTAGGGTAATGAAGCAGCTCATGCAGTGTGTTAAAACAACAGCTACGAGGCATGAAGGGCAATGCTCGTCTAGATTTACGTTCACACATGGAGAGGACTCACTTCGGAGGCTACGGAATTGGAACCTTTTTCTTTCTTTTATTGTCTTTACTCAGTTTTATTTCTGCATTTAGGGCAGATTATTTTCAAATTTCTCCATCTAAGGCAGAGAACACTATTCCATAAAGATATTTGTGACTAAAACTCCAGTCCTTCTTCAGAGTGTATTCCTTACGCTGAACAGCAAGTGATCCCAGACTGCCGACAATTAAAGCTACATTGTCAGTTCAATTATTCAGTAGTCATTTCCCGGAGTGATGTAAAATCCTTAGGCTTTATTCATTTATTAACACATTTAGGGCCACTACACACCGTAGAGAGCCCAGGACATATCCTGAAGCACCACAGGGTTCAATAAGCGAATCTGACATGCCATTGTGGTGACAAAATAAATTTCAATTACGGCTGTGTGGAATTGGATTTTGCAGCAGCATTAGGGGCTAGAGAAGTGCTGAAAGCCCTCACAGCCATCTCTCCTGATGTGAGGTCTGGTCACGAGGTTGCCTCGTTACACCACGATTCTGCACTAATGGTCTTATGAAATCAATAACTCACCCCGGACAGACAGGCTTTCCCAGTTCACAGCCATGGGAGGATGGGATTAATATAGATGATTGCGGGTTTTGGATATTTTGGGCCAATTTTCCCCCACCTGGTGAGCTTCCATGTTGATTGGGCCCTGAGTGACCATATAAGAACCTTGTTGCGTGTCTTTGATCAATACACCACAAGAGCAGTAGGAGGATACTATAAATATGTTTTGCAGGCTTAATACTAATCTTCTGACACATGGACGACCCATTTTTGGTCATGCTACTATTGGGAAAACCATATTCCCTTTCGGTAACAAGACATGGAAAGCTCTCATGCAAAACTCTTTTACCTTGAACATGCTTAAATAAACTGGGCCTATCTGAGAAAACGGCCGTTCTGTATGGCGGTCCATTTGTATTATTAGTAAAGTAAGGACCAAATGAAATTGTTAAAACGGACCATTTGGACTGAAATGCATTGGTCAGGTTCTATGTATGGAGTATAGAGACGGCATTTGACACACTCAGTGTTAAAATTAGAACTGTCACAATCAATTACATGAGAAATCATGTAATCTAGTGATTATATTGACTATTAATCTGATTTTTATTGCTGTTGTATTTTTAGACCTTTTTAAAAGGCCAAACTGTTAAAAATGAATTTAAGTGAAAAATGACTAGAAGTGACATTCTTTTTACCCAAAAAGGCTTCAAGACTACTAAGGTCAGCTCTACGTAAACACAGATGTTTGAAGCATATAAAGCTTGTAACATGCATGTTCTTTGATTTGCGTGCTGCTGTTTTAGAATGAATCTTTCAGTAAAGCTTCTATCTGAATATTACTTGTTTGCTGACCTGAGCAGTTCAAACAACTACAAACTGAAAGGCATCAGTGACATCATGCTGGTGTGGGTTTCCTCTCTTTCAATGATAAACACAAAAGTGACTTCAGCATTAAAAGCTCCACCTTGTGGAGAATATTCACCCTGCCAAACTTCAAAATAACACTGTTAATTACTCAGATTGCAAACTAACAGATAAACCAATTCATCGAGAACATTTATTTTAATGGATTATCGTCACACAGTTGAGACAGCCCCAGTTGAAATATTAGTCCTGTTTGACCTGTTTAAATGTTTTACCAACAATACTACAAGTAGTGTATGTGCCCAAAACCATGTGTGATGTCACTGACGTTTTGGCTGCCTTGTTCAATGGCTTAAAACAAGAAAAAACAGTTTAATGCAGTATACATAGTATTTCTAAAAACAAAAAGGTTTAAATTCCCAGGCTTATGATATCCAAAGGTCAATTACTCAGTAACTACATGGCAAGTAATGCAAACAGTCTACGTTATTCCTATGTTAAATCAGCAGGTCCCTGTCATTTAAGTGGATAATGTGCACTGTAGAGAGGTGTAAGCAAATGTTTGGACTTTCAAATCAAATGGCATAGAAAATGTTTTTTGTGTAAAACATCAAAAAAATGTTTAAAAAGCATAAAACATAAAACATGGCCTGTGCCTAAGTGATTATACATGGCACAAAAAAGAACAAAAATCTGCAGTCAAAATGTAATTTAAGTTCTCTGTTTTCAGAAAATCAACTAATTGTAATATGATATATGATGTAGCGAAAGACGGATTTAGTGCAACAAAAACACAAATATTGGATGGATAAGTAACTTGAAACGGAAATTTCCTGAAATTTTAAGGTTCTTTTGGGGTATTTTTCATGGGCCTTCACAAGCCAGAATGTTTTGCATGCTTCATGCTCCGAATCAGGTCTGACCCTGAAGGTGAAAGTGACTTTCCGAGCAGCAGAGGCTGTAAATGCCTCAAATGGCACATTCAACATTAATGAAGAGATGAGACCTTTACGTGACACACTCACACTTTCATGCGCTCCCTCTCAGCGTACAGGTGACATTTCACTCATTCAACCTTCCATTCAGAGCAATATCGCACATTTAGCAATTGAGCAAGCAGGGTGAAACTGAAGGAGGCAGTGGAAATGTGTGTGCATTTATGTCTACGTGTGTGTGTGTGTGTGTGTGTGTGTGTGTGCTTATCCACCTAATTGCTTCTTGAAATTCTGAGGTCCCCAATTGCAAAATTAGTTCATTTAACTTCAGAAGTGACACTGAAAAGCAATATATCACTATTGGATTGGCATCAATCTTGTGGCAGACTTTGCAGGGTTTACTGCTCGTCAATGGATTTCTTTGGGGTCAGTTAACCCTGGTGATACAGTAGACAATTGGGGAGGCTCTTTAAATGTCATTGTGAGGCTGTAAATGTCTTTCCCGAAGATGATATATTGGAGTAATGACTAAAAAATAAAGCTAAAACAGGCCAATTTGGATTAGAGTGAATTGATCAGGTTATATGAGCAAAGTGTTAGAAAAGCATATAAAGAGTAACAGGCTCCACCATGAAACTGGTTATCAGCATGTTACATGTTGTCAGCGATAATAGTCAGCGGAAGTATGTAACTATACAGCCTTTATGAGTTATGAACTTATCCTGATCAAAAAACTGTAATACAGTCAAAAGATGGATTTAGTGAGATGTTCATAAATACTGTATGCATAATTAACCATCCAATTTCCTGAAATTTCTGCAAATTTCTGCAACTTTTGGGGAAATGTCCACAAACCTTCACATGCCAGAATGTTTTGCAAGAAATATGTTACTACATTTTGTTATGTACACATTAAGGGTGTAACAAGTTAAACTTTGCCTTGTTTTTAGTTATTTTATTTGGCTAGTTTGTTGTGTCTTATCATGGAGAGCAGACTTGCAGGCCAAGTTAAGCTTAGTCATGGCTACACAAGAGTTCAGTGGAGCACTAAAGAGTTTTTGGAACTACAGGACCACTTGAATGTGAGAAGTACCACAGTGGAAGTGGTGGCAGTCAGTGATCCTCTTCTCATTCCCCACCAAAACCCACCAAACAGGTCTGAGGGTGTTTTCACATATAGTCCTCTTTTAACGAACTGAACTCAGTCCTCTAGAAGTGGTCCAAAAAGTGGACCAACAGAAAGGGAACTCAGTTCTTTTTATGTTCACAGTGAGAGTTCGTTTGAAAGGGACTATATGTGAAAACACCCTGAGCTTCCAGTTTTGGCATCATCCTCAGCAGACACAAGCTAAATTGCTACCAGCTAATAGTTTTCTTGTCATTTGATATTTTGAAGCACTCACAGACATGTGATTTCTCTTTTAGCTTCATGTGAAAAGCAGTGCAGCTCATGATGTGGATGCCTAAAGTAAAGCAGCTATGATTCATTTATTTACTTATTTATTACCATTTTACATTTTCCCCTTTTTTCTTCTTTGGTTCAGTCATTTTCAGTTCCACCCAGAGATTCTCATTGTCCATCATTTTGACGGACAGGGTCGTAAAATTCCGTCATAACCTATTATTAGCCGTTATTTTCATTTTCATTTTTTAAAGATAAAAGGAGATTAAATAACTGTAAATGAAAACCATTTCAGGTTCCCCTTTCTGCTGAAGTGTCAAGTGTGTGATCAGTATTTTTAGTTGGTTGTTAGTAAATTATTAGTAGGTTCATCTACTATTACTCTATCATACATTATATGGACAAAAGTATTGGGACACATCTGTTTTTCAGGTTTTGAGCTAGGTCCATTACTTCCAGAGCAATCTTAATGCTTCATCATACCAAGACATTTTAGACAACTCCATGCTTCCAACCTTTTCTATTTCAGCATGACTGTGCCCTAGTGTACAAAGCAAGCTCCACAAAGACATGGTTGGATGAGTTTGGCGTGGAAGACCTGTCCCACACAGTGCCATACCCTCATCCCCATAGAACACTTAGGTGGCAATCCTATCATAGCCATTGATGTCTGTGGCATCAGTGGAATCAAATTCAGTGACTAAGCTACCATTCAGACCATTGCAATACACGGGAGCTCCTTTATTTATTTATTTATCCATTTTAACATTTTGCCATGTAGTCACTGTCCTTTTTAAAGCCCTTTGTTGATGAAACATGTTGCAGGTTACACTTTAGAATTTTTGTGGCATGGCAAAACTTCTGAATACTAAACATAGAACTGAATCCCATTATAACAAATTCATACTTGAGTCCTTAAATTATCACGGCCAACAATATACAAAACTGCTCTCTGCACTCCTCCTCTTACATCCCTGTCTATCCAGTGCAGAAACTGTCCTCCAGCCTCTTAAATCACTCCCTGTATTCCACTTAATTTGGCCCCCACTTTAGTGGAATATTTGGAGGTTCTTGATTTTGCCATTACCTAATGAGTCTTCATTTTCATAATGGCCAATACAGAACACTGAGCACCACTCCGCGAAACATTTTCACTTACTGCATGTTCATAATAACAGTGGAGGTTGAGAGCTCTCAGATAAAAGCACCAGTGCAGATAGGGAAATGTGAATTTATGAGAGCATTTCCTGCAAATAAGGGCAACAACACTAAAGAGACCAAACAAAGCTGATTTGCTGAAAATATAGCTTGAGGATTTGTATTAGGTTAGTAAATGCACACCATAGGTTTGTCATATTAGTGCATCCACTTTTGTGAAGCAACAGAATGTGGGGAAAAAACGTTAACACAATGTTTTTATTGTTCAGTGGTTGGATTTACAGGTTGCTGATTTACTTTCATTGCATAACACATCTAGAATTTCCAAATATCTGCCCTCAAAATCTCCTGCGCGGCCTGTCTGATACAGTGTATGTCTTCACTGATTGAGCTGTGTACTGCATGCAAAAATGAGCTTTGGCCACATAGTGAGACTGAGCGAGAGACAAATCAAGATGGATAGAGAGAGGGAAAGAAAGAGAGAGAGAGAGAAAGAGAGAGAGAGTATGACTATATGTTTAATGCATACTGCAACCCCTCACAGCTGGCATTGATAAGAGCAGCGAATAGCTTCATTTGTCTGGGCAGAAGGTAATGGGAGGGTCAAGATGGTGCTGGGAGGGGGCAGAATTACTTTATATTAGCCTCTACAGCCTCTCTTCAAATTGAATATAAGCATCTGATTTTCAGATAAGCCTCTTCTTGTGTACAACCTCTACTGCATGTGTAAATGCAAGGGTTCATAAGGACCACAAGAGAATTTAAAGCAATACTGTACTTTGCTTCCAAGCTCTGTCACAGCTATAAAGGAAATGGAGTGAATAGACTCCCCAGTTATAAAAAGCATGGCGTCTGGGAGGAACACACATCATTCACTAAGGCCAAAGATTCAAGCACATTTATTTCCCACTACTTCATCCACTACTTTGGGCAGATTTGCTTGTTTAGGCAGATGTATGCTTGCGGTCAACTGTGTAAAGAGATTAAGTAAATATTTGAATGAATAATGACAAAGATGTCCCTGAACTAAGAAACAGATCTGTTTAAATTTATATTTGAGGCAGTTTCATATTTTCTCCTAGATCAGATACATATCTGATACATGGCCATACAATGAGAACAGTCAGGTCAGTCTTGACATGTTCAGATGTGGGTCTTTTGAGGGTGGTGGTCTATTGGCACATACAGATTCCTTACAAAGACAAACCACCTAGCCAGAAAGATTAAAGCCAAAAATGTCAGAACTGAGCAATAAGGTTTTTAACACATCACAACTTGATGCTCTTCATAGTGTACACACATACCCTTCACACTTGCCAGACATCATCACTTAATGATTGTTTCATACACACACCTCTAATCTTAGAACATGCTTGGAGGTCAAATGCCTCATCAGTACTGGCTGAGATTTTTAACTGACATAAGCACAGATCAGTATCTGAAACTGAAATTCTTGCTGTTAAAAGTGTATCATACAATGGCATATACAGCGATGTTGGAATAATTGTTGGAAGGGGCATCTGACTTGTCTACCTGAATTTGGTGAAATTCTTCAAATATGTATTTTGTATGGCAGGCAACTTTTACCGTAAGAAATTTCTCTGCATGATACAGCAAGAGTCTTCTGTTCAGTTGGAACCTGTGTAAGGAATGAAAAATATTTATCTGCAGGGTCAATTGGAGTAATAATCAAAGTCAAAGTCATACTAAACTTTGTCACCTCAGCTTTATACATGTGTACAGAGAAACGAGATGGCACGGCTCAATATTTTACAGTGTACAAAAAGACACATAAGACACACACACATAAATAAACGCAGGGGGATACGCCATGTTTTAAGGAGTCTAATGGCTTGTGGGAAAATCTTATCGCCTTATACGTTGAAAGTGAACAAAACCCATTTCTGTTCATACCTAAATCAAGATATGTCATATTGTTATAACTGTAAAAAGATACAATGTTAGAATCGAATAGATTAGAATACTCTTTATTGTCACTGTTGCAGGAACAATGAAAAACAGTTTGGTAGCTCTTCGTGGCAGCATAACAATAAAGAACATAAACGTAGAGAACTTTAAATGTAAAATGTAAACAATACACAAGAGAAAAAAAAAACAAACAAACCCTATATACAATACCAAATGTAGCAGTAATCAGCCCATATACAATATAAGGTGCAAAGTTGAGTCTGCTCTAAGAAAAGATATTACACAAATAGTTATACTGCACAGTTGACCGCCTGAGAATAAAAACTTTTTTTGAGTCGGTCTTTGACCTGAATGTCTGGTAGCATCTTCCAGAGGGCAGCGGGGAGAAAAGTGAGTGTCCGGGGTGTGAAGGGTCTTTAATGATGTTGCTGGCTTTCTGCTGGAGTCTGCCAGTGTAAATGTCTCTGAGGGGGGTAGTGTGGTCCTAATCACCCACTCAGAGGACAGGAAGAACTTTGTTGCCTTTGCCTTTGTTGTGCCTTCCCCATCTCCTTGGTCTTGGCCGTTTTCGGGTCCAGGTTATTGCTGTCACACCATTGCTTCAAGTGCTGGACTTCCTCTCTGTAGGCTGATTCATTGTTATTCGTGATCACTCCTACAATGGTGGTGGGGTCAGCAAATTTACGTTTACGTTTATGGCATTTACGTTTACGTAAATTTAACGATGGTGTTGCTGGTGTGAATGGGGGAACAGTCATGTGTAAAATGGGAGTAGAGGATGGGGCTGAGCATGCACCCCTGCGGTGTACCTGTGTTAGGATGAGAGTGGAGGAGGTGTGGTCTCCCATCCTGACGTTCTGAGGTCTGTCGCAGAGGAAGTCCAGGATCCATGTGCACAGTCAGTTGCCGAGGCCAAGCTTGCTCAGCTTCTGAACCAATTTATGGGGTCTTACAGTATTAAAGAGCTGAAGTCCACAAACAGCATCCTCAAATAGGTGTTACTGTTGTCCAGATGTGTGAGGGCTGTGTGGAGAACTGTTATTATTGTAGACCTCTGTAGACCTGTTTGCCCTATATGCAAACTGGTGCGGATCGAGGGCCAGCTGCTTTCCTCACATTGACTCTGTGCAGGGTGGTTCTGACCTGATGCTGCTGCAGCTGGATGGGGGCGTCGATGGGGGTAGGTGTGCATCTCTCTGTTGCCATGGTCGAAGGGGGCCAAGAACTGGTTCAGGGTGTCAGGTGCGGTGCTGTCTGAGGAGTCTGCAGATGTGTGGTTGTCTTTATAGGCGATGAGAGTCTTATTCCCCTGCCACATGTGCCTGGAGCTGTTAAAGTGCTCCTCGATGCGCTACTTGTACTTGCCATCCGCATTTTTGATGCCTCTCATCAGGGAGTGACGTGTTTCTCTGTAAGCCTCCTGATTGTTTGACTTGAAGGCATCCGCACCTCACTGTTGAGCCACGGTCTCTGGTTCAGGAACACTTTGATAGACTTTGTAGAGGTAACACAGTCCGTGCAGAAGTTGATGTAGGACAATATAGCAGCTGTGGTGGCTTCATCAGACCACACCAGGACTTTAAGTGAAAGTGACCATACATGAACACACCACAGCACACAGTGTGAACAGCATGAAATTCTTCCTCTGCATTTAACCCATTCACCAAGTGCAGCAGCCAGGAATCGTACCTCAGGAGTCATACCTCAGAGGTGCTCTTGGGAATCAAACCCACTAGGTCTAACCACTAACCACTAGGTCACCAGCTGCCCCGTTTTTTTGAGGTCTTTTTCAGTTTTTTTTTGTAGGTCTTTGTCTACAGATCAGAGGTTTGTAAGATGTTGAGCTCACTGAACATCAAACTAGTTAATAGAATTTCTAAATATTCAAATAAGATGATGTCCTGAGATTCTTACTTTCACATTGTCCATTTTTGCCAGGTACATATGCACAGCGGTCCAGCAAGTATACTGGACCCCACAGATGACAGACTTTCTAAATATTCGCTGCCTTAGAAATCCAAGAGAAAAACCTTCAAAGTAATCTACCTGCCAAGTAATACAGAAAAGACACAAGACAATTCTCCTTTACTTTTACAATTAAAAAATCTACTTGAGAAAGCCAGTACAGAGTACAATTTTTGCACGGATCTGTATGAAGCAACAGAAGCTCTTTCCCATGTAAAAGGATAGGTCTGGGGGAACAAGAATACTTCTGATGGATGCTATAGGTGGATGATTAGTTCAAAATGAAAATGTTCAAACTATGTAAATTTAAGAAGTGCTTTTACAAGAAAGAATTCAAGTAAAAGGATAATTAGCACTAGACAGTAAATGTGTTACTTCATCTCATCCAATATGTGGTGTGTGGCCAAACAGACGCACCCTCTCTGGGGTGCTCATTTTGGTACATATCCTCTCTTTATAGTGTCTTGGGTAATGAGAACACATCAAATCTCTGGGGGTCTTAGGTCACTATCTGGGATCAAGGGTCATGGGATCTTAAACAGGCACAACTCGTCCCTGCTGCCTGTATCCTCTTCCCAATCAAACAGGCTTATTTTAATCAGAGAATGGAAGCTATACATTTAAAAAGAATTACTAACTGCCAGGCCATGGCACCAAACAAAATCTCCAATCGCATACAGAACCACAGTTTATGTGCACAATATCACCTTTAAGACAAAACCTCATATGTCCATTATTTATATTGTTGCATGATTTAAACACACAAGCACCGTTTCATGATGAATAGACCAACAACTACGGGCATTATTTTAGAGGTAACAGATTTCATCAAATCACTTTTGTTTCACTTTGCTTCGTTAACAGTAATGTCTTAAGCCAGAGGTTTTCAAAATCCATTCTCTCCACAGTCCACAGTGCATTTTTATGTTTACATCACTTTAAAACACACCTGACCCAGCACATAAGGAGCCTGTAAATGAATGATGAATAAGGAGTGCTAAATGTGGGAAAACCTAGGTGAAACGTGTGGGGTCCCCAAGGCTGAGACTGACAACCTCTGACTGACAAACCCAATCCGATCAAGGCCAGTCTCTTTAATAGCCATGTCTCCTACTGATCTCATTAACCCTTGACTGAAAAATAGCTGTCTTTGACCCCTGCAAGGAAGCAACACTGGAACATAGCAGCATCATTATGAAACAAATGAATTTGACCCTGCTGGCCAAGCCGTGAACCTTACAACCCACTAAATACACCTGCCCTCTTTAACCCACTAAATACACCTGCCCTCTTTAACCCACTAAATACACCTGCCCTCTTTAACCCACT
>JBBPCX010000135.1:13708911-13729180 GCA_037974365.1 Hydrocynus forskahlii
TTGTTTGACTTTGTCTTCTAAAAAAACACACTTGGAGCGTACAAAAGTATTCTTGTAAGTAAGAAATAAGTGGATATTAAAACTTCAACACAGTGACACTTCACCCCTCTACTATTTCTGGAAGTCCCAGAGCACTGGTCTGAAAGGAGACTGAAAGACTAAAATTAGACTAAAAGTCATTTTTGAATAACATATTACAACCTCATAAAATAGACTTAAGCTTATAATGAAAGTCTAAAAGCTTGTAATTCACTCTAGTTATTGATATGAGTGTCTACATTGAGTATTCTCTAACTTCTTAAATAAGGCTAAATGGCAGAAAAACAAATAATTAAACCATCAGGTATGGCACACACCATTTCCTTGCCCTCGGCCGCATCCCTGCACATTTAACTAGCATTAACCATCAGGATGCATTAAAAACTATTAGCACTGCGGAGAAGAAAATCGTCTTCCATAGCAGCAAAAGTCAAACGAAATACACATTTGAGTATTAAAGGTAACCTTTGGCCAGAAGAAGCTTATTAGCGTTCATTTTCCTTTCTCTCTCTGCATTCATTAACTCCTACCATTTACTGGGAAGACAGTGCAAGTCATTAAAAATGAATCCATCTCAATTAGGAGATGCATTAACAATACTCCAGATGAGGTATTTCTGAAGTTCCCTCTCTATACAAGCCTCTGACACAGAGAAAAACCTGGCACAGCAACCTAACGATGCAGTCATTCCACAGATGGCGAATGTGTAGGTTCTTAGCACTGAAGGAATAATTAAAGAATAGAAACAAAACATTGTTTCTTTCTCCTCTCACTCTTTTCATTTCCTTTCAGTGGAAAGTGCATGAGAAAAGGCTCGCTGATAAATAACCTTTGGAATGCCACCGACACAGATGCTTTCTCAAAGCATTATGGTTGGGTTTCTAATTGCAGGGGAAATGGGCAGGAGGGTACGTGCTGCGACTCAGGCTGAACCGCACAGTCCATTTGGGTCATGCTGGCAGCGGCGTGGGCAAGGCTCATTACCGCCCGGGCTGTCTACAGGGTCACTCGTCTGGGAAGGAGCCAAGCCATCTAACGGGGGAAAAAAAGCCACACTGTCAGCATTTACTTTCCTCCTTCATAAATGAGATTTCTGTGATGTCAGCCAGAGAGGGATTGTGACAGCTCCTACAAAGAAAAAGTGGCCAGCGCTCGGGTACAGCTCGTAGCCTGGTGATCCTGTGCGCATTGATTTTGATCTTCATCTGCTCCTTCACATTTTTCTGCCAGACCTGAAAGCACCTTCTCTCTCTCTGCTCCACATCTCCATGCCCATGACAAACCCATCAGTCACTTTTCACTGTCATCGCTGAAGCAGACGGCTGACGCTTCAGTTCTGGATTGATGAATGGTGGGTATTTTAACTGCCCACCCTGCTTTTTTTTATCAAACGTGGCAAGGCAATCGCATTGTACTCTCAGCAATCAGCTCATGACCTCCATCAATACACAGCAACCATTGTGGTACTGTGTCACTAATAAGAAATGGCGCTGGGAAAAAACATTACTGTATGTGAGGGGTATGAAAAACGAGGCCTCCATAAAGGGGAAGGTTTCCCTTTTTATGAGCAGATAGCACTGTGATTGATTTGATTGCTTTGTTAACCTTGATAAGGACAGACCCATGACTTCAGCACTGAGCTGACATGCAATATGGCTACTCACTACAATGTAAGGATACACAGACTCCAGCTTCTTCACAGAAAAGGAAGATATTATAAGTAAAATATTGCTGAAATGCTTTGTATTTCTTGAAATCTATGAGTGATTATTTAATTATCTTGCCTTTCTAACCCTGCTGGACTACTGTGACAGCTAAACGAGACCATTTATAACGAGATATATTTTCAGTACAGATGTCTATTTATCTGCCAAAGGTTGTATATACATGTGAAAAGGTTCTAATATAATACTAATACTACAAACCTATGACAAACAAAGACATTTCAGATGATATCAAATGATCAGAGCTGTATATGATTTAAAAGTGATTAAAAAGCTATGTGTACATGATACTAGCATTAACATCCAGAATACATTGTCTTCAAAATGTGGTGATAGCAACTTAGCAAGAAACAACAAAATTTTAAAAAATACAATCTATAATTTCCCAAAGACTTGAATGTATTTAGTGTTTTATGCTTATTGCCCAATACAAGTTTCCAAGCTTTCCAAGACTTCATCACAGTACTGCATATATTTTCTGTACATATATAGATGGATAAAGGAAAAATTTAATAAATGAGGGGAAAATGGAAAAACTGCTCACATACAGGTGTACATGATACAGACAAGCAGTTAACATCTACCATGGTCGCTGGGGTGTAAAAAATGCTGAGAAGGCCCAGTTGAGCTTGATTTTGGATCAAAGATTAAAGTGGCTCCGAAATTGAGTCCAGTATTAGGGCATGCATGGCAGGAGTCACAAAGACTGCTCAACTGGCCTGTGTTTCAACAGAAACAGTGACTAAAGTGACACCTGCATTTATTTCTGTGGGAAAGACATTAGCAAACAGGGTAGGATATAGTGGAAGCACACATTCAGTGACGGTAATGATCAAGCATTACAGTGATATTTAGGGAGAAACAGAAGAGCAGCTGCTCCTCAGGTGAGAACATGAATGCAGAACGTGCTCAGTCTGTCAGCAAGAGCTGGCCATCCACAACTGCACATAGAGGGGCATTATAACAGGGCTGCAGTGCGTAAATCCCTCATTACAAGGGTGAATACACATTTGAGAGTTCAGCGGTGTAAAAACCTCAGACGCTGGTCTACACACATGTGGAAAAAAGTGATAAGGTCAGATGAGTCATCCCTCATCATACTCTTTACAAGTAGGTAAGTGCATGTGTGGTGTACACCAAGAGAACAGCACAGACCTGAAAGCTTGACCCTTACAATGACAGTATTCAGTGGCTCTGTTATGCGGGCATGGTTTGAGTGTCCTTGTCATCTTATAGGAAAGGGTCACTGCAAACCATTACAAAGGTTTTCTGACTGATCACCTTTATTCTCTGATGAACATTTCTATTTTTAGGGGAGCGGTCTCTTCTGGAATGACAATACCCCCATGTAAAGGGCATGAGAGGTCACTAAATGGTTTGACAAGTATAAAAATGATCAGATGTTGTGGCTTTTGTAGTTACCATATTAAAACCCAGTTGAACACCTGAGGGAATTATTTTGGACTGATGTGTTAGACTGTGCGTTATTTTTGCTGTGATGTACAAAGGTCTGTGTGCAATACTATGCAATATTCTTCCCAGGTACCAAATATTATGTGCACTATCGTATGCTGTCCTACATATGGCGCTAAATCACTTAATTACTGCAATAACTTATGTGCAATGTTACTACTTATATTCACATTGTGGTTGTTTTCTTTCCACTGATTTGTATTCAGATTTTACTTTATTCTATTTTGATTTTTATTAGATTCTATTTTATTTATTTTATTTATTTTATTATTGTATTATATCTTACTTTTTATTTTACATTATTCTGATGTCTTGTGTCTCTCTGTGTCTGTGTGTTGTGGCGGTCACCATAAGCAATTTCTGATTCTGATTCTGGAATATCTTACCCACCATCATCTAATCTGTGGGAACATGTTTTGAAAAAGTTGTGTTTTGTTTTTCCAGTGCAATTAAACAGATTTGAGAGATAGCAGCTATAGCAAAGAATCATTTCTTTTGAAATATTCACTTTTTGTTGCTATGAAACCTAAAATTGAAAAACACACAAAAAACTATTATTCCAGATGTACTTACTCCATGCAGCTTACAGCATTCCAGTAAAAGATATAATAGCAACAGTTGAGAAAAGAAAACACTGAGATGGATAAAGGATCACTCCTCCTAAAAACTTAATCATGTGTAACTAATCACTTTCTCCATTGCACACCAAGCTAACTGGCTTCTATCTGTGATAAATAATTTTTGATTAGTTCAACATAAATACAGCTATTCCTAGAGGTTCCAGTGCTTGGTAATGCAACTGAAAGCAAACAATCAACTATGGCTGTCAAAAGATCTTAGGGATAAAGTTGTGGACAGAAACAAGTCAGCAGATTAAAGTCTTTTGTATTTTGTACTACTAGGACCCTCCCAGGATCTGGCCGCCCCTCCAGACTGGATGGAAAAGTGAGGAGGAAACTGGTCAGAGAGGCTACCAAGAGGCCTGAAGCAGTTACAGGACTTTAAGGCAAAGAGTGGTCATGGAGTGCATGTGACAACAATATCACAGATGCTCCACAAGTAGCTTGTATGGGAGGGTTTAAAAAAAGCCACTCCTCAACAAAGGCCACATTAAGTCTCGATTGAGCATTGCCAAAACGCTCGTAGAAGATACTGAGGCCAAGTGGAAAAAGTGTTCTAGTCAGATGAGACCAAATTGAACTATATAGTCAGTACTCAACACCCAAATAGAGCACCACACCTACAGTAAAGCATGGAAGTGGCAGCATCCTGTTGTGAGGGTGTTTCTCGGGAGGAGGGACTGGGGCACTTGTCGGTATAGAAGGAAAAATTAACAGGGAAAAATACCATAATATTCTAGAGGGAAACCTGTTACCTCAGCCAGAAAGTTTTCAATGGAAATGTTCCAACTCCCAACATAACAGTGACCCAAACCACACAGCAAAATTGACCACACAATGCCTGAAGGAGGAAAAGGTGAATGTCCTTGTGTGGCCTAGTCAGAGCCCACACTTAAACCCTATTGAAAATCTATGGAATGATTTAAAGACTGCAGTTCACTAACAGTTACTGTCCATTCTGGTGTGTGTGTGTCTTCATTTCAGATAGCAAAGCAACAAATTGTGAATATTTTGAAGGGTGAGAAGCTTTTTTTATACCCATTGTATATTGAAGTTTATTAGGGAACTACCAAGGGGATTCTTTGAATCATTTCTTATATTTTTACCCAGAGGAGAAGCAAGGATGTTCTTGTCAACAGTAACTAGTAGTTGCAAAATAGTAGTTATTGTAGTCAGTTATTGTAGTCAGCAGACATCAATGACTAATGTCTTTCTAAATGTCTTTCAGTGTCTTTCTGTTATGCAAATGATACCATTTTTTACTAAGAAGAACCAGACATTAGCCCTTCCTATAGGCCCTCAAGTTAATATTTTTAACAAATATTAAACCGTTGAATGCTATACAAAAATTCTGGTTGTGTCGTCCATGGCTTCAGTACAGAGTGTTCAATTGTCATTTGACTGTCATGACAGGTGTGGGGAAGGACGCACTAGCAGGAAACAAAGTTTAGGATATGAAAGGGTTTTAATGACAAATGTTCAATGTTCGAACAGCTGAACTGGCTTACACACACACAACAGAACAGTAGAAGACTTGTAGAAGTACACAGTGGTGCCAGAGGACCTTCTCTCCGGAGGGCACGAACAGACACGTTAACCGAAATGCATAGCTCTGGAGGTCCTTCACTCCAAGCAAAACTCACTCTGAACACACAAAGCGAACTCTACTGCAAAGTCCACTCTTCAGAAGTCTAAGTAGGCCCTTTGTTTACAGGGGCCAGTACAATTACTCCACGCTGTGTCGCTCTCTCACTATGACGAAGCACTCGCGTTCACACCTGCAGATACACAGTAGCTCAGGATCGGCTGAGCTTTTAAACACACACATTCACGCAGACAGCCAATCACACGACATGGACAATAACTCAATCACTTTACTTAAACACAAGACAGGTGGACATGTCGTTAGGCAACTAGCAACCCAGCTAACGAAGCTCCTCACTCTCACCTGGGTTGCCTAGGCACCCAATGGCCACACACGATGACCCATGACATCACACACTCCTGCCCAGAGCTGTGTACTTCCTAATATTCAGGCGACGGGCTTCGTTGGGGGCGTGACTGAGACGAACCAGACGTGACAGTAAACTGACGTGGGGTCTTTGACATGGCACAAACAGAGCAAGAACTAACAGTCTTCTCCACATCTGCCTGCAAAGAAGGCCACCAGTACTTCAGACTCAGCACCTCTACAGTTTGGTGGACCCCTGGTTGCCCTGTTGCTGGCGTGTTATGCGCCCACTGTATTACTATTATCCTTAACATCTCAGGGACAAATACTTTTCCTTCAGGACACGCCTGGGGAACTGACCCCTGAGAATTCAGCCATTCCATTTCTTTATCTAAATCCCAGCTGATGGGAGCCACGATGAGCGCTGAAGGAATAATTGGTTCGTTCGTTTCTGGTACTTCTGGAGTTGGAAAGCGCCTCGATAAGGCATCAGCCTTCCCATTACATGAGCCAGAGTGATACGTAATCACATAATCGAATCTTTTGAAAAACGGAGCCCACCAAACCCAGTGAAGGGATGTCTAGCTCCCTCCAACCAATGTCACCAGTCCTCTAATGAGGCTTTGACCAGCCAGTTCTCGGTTAGCGATATCATAGTTCCTCTCTGGGTCTGTCAGCTTCCTAGAGATGAAGGCGCACGGATGTAACTTGCGAGGCGCCTCGTAGTACTGGGACAGCACCACTCCCAACCCTACCTCCGAGGTGTCTACCTCTACCACAAACAGTTTCGCTGGATCAGGTTATTTCAGCACCAGGGCTGAGGTGAACTGTTCTTTTAACCGAGCGAACACCAATTTTTGCTTCCCTTTCAGCAGGCTAGTTAGCGGTGCAGCCAAAGTACTGAAGATCTTGATGAATCGGCGATAAAAATTCCCAAATAATACGCTTTGAAAATACGCTTGCCCCACGGAGCTGCTTGATGGCCGGGGGGTTGAGAGGGAGAGGATGCAGGTACTTAATCGTGACCACATTAAGCCCATGATAGTCGATACATGTTCTTAGGCCCCCGTTCTTCTTCTGAATAAAGAAGAAACTGGCTGACAGGGTTATAAAGTTTCAGCCATGGTGAACCCAGGACCATAAGGGGTACGGGATGTTCTAAGACATAAAATTTCATCTTCTCTTCGTGTCCTGGGTCTATCCTTATTGTCGTGCTTCGTTGGGGGCGTGACTGAGACGGACCAGACGTGACTGAGGGGTCGACGCATTTATATTAAACGTAGTTAAAACTATTATGGGTTTCTTTTTTACACAGCAGTTTCTGAATCTACACAAAAAACTCAAAGCTCTAGCCCTAGTCCTTAAGTTGCTCTGTTTCAGAATCAGAAACCTTTATTGATCTGTCTTTCACTTTCACCACATCTAGACTTTAACACACACATTATGCATACATGTACAGTCTCTCTTAAACAACTATGGTTTAAACAGCGAGGATGTTTGATTTAAATATTTTCCATTACCATTCCATTAAGTCCCTGTTAAGGATGTTTACCTTAATGCAAGATAATATAAGACTGCCAGCTTGAGCCTCACTGTGGGCTGCAGCTCTCTGCCACGTTAAGAACACTAATGATGGAGCGTGGGGAGTTTGCAAAAGCTAGTTAGCTAAAGTTTAGTGGGTCTATTTTGTTAAACCTTTAAAAAAATCTGCATCTAAACATATTATGTGTTTGCATTAAGTATGTCTGGTTGTGGATGGGGGGGAGTTGTGAACTCAAACTTTAATGATCCAAGAGGAAATTCACAACTATCTGCTAATTCGCAAGCATTTCGTGTTCAGTATTCCGCTTGCGGGGATGAATGGCAGAATGAGACAACCCTACAGTCCCGTGGACTTTCTCTGTAATATACTTGGTAAGTTTGCATGTCTGCAAATCCAGAAAAGCCCAAATATTTAGACTGGGGACGAGAAATGAATTATTACAGATCAAAATTATTCCCATTGTCATTAGTTTTCACAATCATGTTTACACTGCAGCGGCGTGTGAAATTGGTTCATTTTCATCCATTGGGTTGAAGTAAATGTGTGTAAATAAAATAAAGTAGAAAAGAACATTTACTACGACCTGTAACGGAACATCAAAGGCATTTATTGCTCACTGGTGCTACAACACCTTTGGAGGGCAGTGATGAATCATGTTTGTTTATTTGCTGTTACTGTCATCAGCTGCATGAGCATCGACAGGTACAAAGCAAGACAGCTAATCAGCCTATTCGGCCATTTTACATTTGTACTGCAGTTGCATACAATGAAAATATTTTACATTTAAATGCAATTATGTACATGGCAATTAGGCCTATTCATCAGTTAAAATGTCATGCTTGTGACTGGCCTAACCTCCAGTGAATCTCCTAGGCTAAAGGATGGCACTGATTTCAGATAATAACGGGGTGCCATACTACTGGATAAGCAGTGTTTAGATGCCGTGTCATTCTGCCTCCTCTCCATATGCTAATCTGGTATGTGAAGCACATCTGCAGAGCCTGCAATCATCTGTGTAGGTTATCAATGATGTGTCTTGCTGCTGGCCCTCATTGTTAGGCAGAGGTGCCTTAGCTTACCTACATGATCTCACGGTACTCATTTCAAGTCAGACAAAGCTTGGCATATCTCTCTGCAAATTGAGCGTAGTTGGTCTGTCTGGTAGCCCAAATTATTTTGACTGCCTTTCCAGCAGATTGGCAGAAGAAGCAGCCTCTCCGTGGCAATGTGTTTCCCAATTAAAAATTAAGTGAGCAAAAATGTCTTTCATAAAATGCGTGGCCACCACTGTTTAATCCTCTGTGCCTTACTGAAATGGATTAGCAAAGGTTCTATCAAATGCCTGCGTAAAATGTTCGATAAAACGTTACTTTGCCCATGAAAACATCTCTTGATCGTTGGTACAGTCAGTTTGGCAAAGTGTGGTTTATTCCCCAACTAAATATAATGCCTTAAATAATATTATTATGAGACGACACTGAATACAGCAGATGAGGCATCTAACTTTACATGGTACAAAAAAGAAGCACAGAAATCCTATGCGAGTTACAGTTTAGTATTAATTATTATTACAGTCATTATTGACTGCTGCGAGAATTAATACAAACAACACTTACTGTTCTATCAGGACTTGATAAAGACCTCAGAGTACACTGACTACTATGCCCTGTGATTGTAAGCATTGGAAAAGGGTTAGAAATGCAAATGTTTGTACTGAATGGTCTGAACAATTTGTTCATATTTCAACGTGAATCTCTCAGTGTTCTCTGTATAGCAGACATACACACATTTTCTTTATCGCTCACTACGCCCAGAGCAGATGCTAATGCAAAGCCTCCGGAGCTCTGCGGTCTTTAAACGCCTGTTAACCCGCGCCTCCAATCTCACTGTGCAGACATCGGGCATAAAAATCCAGACGTGTGCAACCCAGAGAGTAAATCATAAGAGCTATCAATAAATAATTACATTCAAATGTCTCTTAATGACCAAACTTTGCTGACGGAGCTGGAGTTTATGGGCACTGATTAGGGCTTGCGCTGGACGCTTTTACAACATGCCGGTCGTAAAGAGAGGCCTTTGGCTCACTAATGACACATTGGTTTAAAGATAAAAGCCCCCTCCAATGTGAAAAAAGCACAATAACAGCACAACAGCTACTGCAGTGTGGTGTAATATTACAGCTGAGCCTCCATTAGACACTTCCTATATCAACTAAGCTGTGATGCTTGTATCATACAAGAAGAAACAACACTACATGATACTGAAAACGGCCAAAAAAATAAAAAATAAAAAATGTCTGACTGAATATAACACCTTAAATAAAATAATAATTACATTCCAAAATCATTAATGTTCTAAGTCAAAAATAATATTTGTCTTATTTGATTTATTTTGTGTTTAACAGAAAAGTAGGCAGCAAATAGCTGCTCCACTGCGGTTTGTGCGACAAATGTATATTTAAATATTCATGAGTTTTACCTCCAAGTTATTGCGCTGTCATTAGAGAAGTGTTGTCTGGGTCTGTGGTGACAGTGGTGGGTGTGTGTCCAAAGCCGCCTGAGGACTGACTGCTCCAAACGGAACTTTTCAGCTTAACACTTAAATTAGGTTCAGTATGATTGCCTGCTATGTAGTCCATCTCTTGCTGCACTATTTATCTGCCCCACTTCACCATTTAAAAAAACACCAAGATGAGGGTGTTTGGGGGGCCAATATGAGGATCTTTGCTTAACAATCAACTGTGAAGTGTTTATAAAAATAACTGAAAAAGCAGAGCTGAATTATTGTGATCAGTTTGCACTACTGTCAGCTCTGGTGTTCTTACAAGCAGGTGACTACTAAATTTGGAAAAAAATGCTTTAATTTCTTTGAAGTAATAATGCACGGTAAAATAAAATAATACAATAAAATAAAAACCAAAAATGCACTCACCTAATTTGGAGATTTTGCATAGGAAAAGATTTTCCAAGGTTGGGGAAAACATGTCCCCTTCAAAGTTTGGATCATTGCCCCACCAACCAACCCCCCCCCCCAGTAAACCACTTGCACTGTATCTAGACTTTGATGTCTACACCCAAGACGGCTCGCTCAGTGGCAATAAGAGACCTGCTTTCTCCTCAGCCAACGGACTGTGGTTAGATGCTCCATGGGACTCTGCTCAGTACCAGTGACTTTGTGTTTGCTTCCCTTTGTTGCCGTTGCCACAGCGGCTTATGAGCGGATGCTCTTGACTGGCCTGACCGGCCACATAACCTGTAGCTTGGCCAAGAGACTGAGCCTTCTCTCCCTCCTTTTGCACAGGAGTGAAGGTCCTCCTGGAATCACCTAATACTTGTGTTGATGCTTATGTACATGTTGGGAGCTCAGTGCTGTTGTGTCTACCCCGTGTACCCGATATGACAGATGACCACGCCATATATATAGACATCACACGCGCCCCACTCCCCAGCGAAGAGGACCTGTCACAGCAGCAAGTCGCAGTCCAGCAGTCACAACTGGAACAACTCGCTACTGTCATGGGCCAGCTGGTACAAATGGTGCAAGCAATACCCACCCTAGTGACTCCTCAAGTGAAAACCATCTTTTACTAAAACACCTCGGCATGCTTCAATCCCAGGATGTTATGGGGGGGGGACCCTGCTGCCTGCAGGACCTTTTACTCACATGTGAGCCGTATTTTGCAGAATATCCTGAGATGACTCTGACGCAGAAAGTCTCTCTGTTGACACCTCACAGGGCTAGCTTTAGAATGGGCCACCGCCGTGTAGTCGAAAAGACACCCAATGATCGCGCAGTACACAGAGTTCGTACAACACTTTAAAGCGTTGTTTGACAACCCAGACAATGGAAAATCCAGTAGCACGAGACTACTACAAATACTCAATCATTGGGAAAATACTCCATCAACTCCCACATACCAGCTGCTGAGAGTGGCTGGAATGAGGCTGCACTCCTGGCCGTCTACCGCCAGGGGCTCAACACTGACCTCCAGGCAGAGATCGCTTGTCGCGATGAAGGGATGACCCTGGACCAGCTTATTGCCCTGGCAATTCGCCTAGACCAGCTTTGGAGAGCCAGGACCCTCCCTAGTACTGTGAAGGTAGGAAAGGCGGCAGGAGGACGCAAACAGCCGGTTGTTCAAGCCCCATCTGAGCCCCAACTACAGCCCGTTGATGTGAGCACCACTGAACTCGCTTCTCAAGAGCAGAGAAGGAGACAATTAGAGGGCTTATGTTTGTACTGTGGGGGTAAGGGGCACTTCGTGGCCTCCTGCCTGCTTCTACAGCCAAAGGTCGCGTCTCCACCACTAACATTGTCCACAGCATATACACCTTAGGCTTTATGTATCATGCCTGTCAAATCAACTGTGCCTAACCTGTCTTTTTTGTTTCTGCTCTTCTAGACTCCGGGTCAGCTGGGAACTTTGTGTCCAGGGCTGTAGTAACATCCTTCAGGATCCCTGTGGAAAGGCTGCCAGGCTCTATCCCGGTTAGAGCCTTAGACAGGAGGTTAATTTCAGGCAGCTCCGTCCATTGGCGTACTAAACCTTTAGGGCTTCATATGGATTCTTCTCACAATGACAGTTTACAGCACCCTGAACCGTTAGTGATGTTGGGGTTACCTTGGCTGCGTATGCATAACCTGGTGATCGATTGGCGTAAAGCCAAAATCAAGTCAGGGTCCCTAGAGGAAACTAGGTCAACCCCTAGTATACAGCGACAGTCCATTTCTCTATAGAGACTCTATAGAGTCCAAACGCTAATACGCCCATAGATATTCCCGCCGCAGTATAGGGATCTAGTGGACATATTTAGTGCGTCTAAGGCTGCTCTCCTCCCTCCACACCGCCCCTGGGACTGTGTGATTGATCTCCTAGCGGGCTCTAGCCCTCCATGAGCCAAGGTTTATCCTCTGTCAGAGAGAGACAAAGGCTATGGAGAACTATATAGCTGAGTCACTCCAGCAGGGGTACATTCGTTGGTTCCACTCGCCCGCTTCGGCCAGCTTCTTTTTCATCAAGAAGAAGGGTGGGGGGGTTGCTGCCTTATATTGACTACCGCGGGCTAAACGCTATCACTGTGAATAATTCTGAGCCGTGTTTTTGCCATATGGCATCCCGGAGGATTTCCTGTCTGACCAAGGTCCCCAGTTTATCTCACACGTCTGGGCTGCATTCTTTAAAAAGAAACTGGGGACTACTGTCTGACATCGAGCTACCACCCGGAGTCAAATGGTCAGGCTGAACAGTTGGTACAGGAACTGAGTCGGTGCCATGGGCAACAGCACAACTGGGCAGAGTTCCTTGGCTGGGCGGAGTACGCCCAGAACTCGTTACATCACTCTGCTACTGGCCTAACGCCCTGGGATGGAGAACCCACTGACATCCCTGAGGTTGACAGTTGGTTTTGCCGGGCAGAGCGGGTGTGTGAGAAAGCACACACATCCATCAGGAGAGCGGTTGATAGGTTTAAGAGGTATGCAGATTGGCGTAGGAGGGCGGCACCGGTATCCCCGGTCAGGGACAGAGTCTGGCTATCTACCTGGGACTTGAAGTTGAACGTACCATAACGTAAGCTGTTTCCTAGATTTATTGGTCTGTATGAAATAACCCAGCAAGTCAACCCAGTCACGTACGCATCCACCCTGTTTTTCATGTCTCAAGCTTTACGTCAGTCATGACGGGGCCGCTGGATGGAGGGGAGGTGAAACCCATACTCCCCGCAGCAATCGATGTTGAGGGGGCTCCCGCCTACCAGGTACGCCAGCTTTTGGACTCTCGAAGGCATTGAGGGGGGCTCCAGTATCTTGTTAACTGGGAAAGGTACGGCCCCGAGGAGAGGTGTTGGGTCCCCGCTACAGAAGTGCTGAGCCAGGAGCTCAAAGAAGACTTCCATCGTAGCCGACCAGAGAGACTGGCTCCTGGTCCTCGGGGACGTCCCCCCCGGAGACTGCCTAGGTGCAAACACTGAGCACGTGAGCTGGGTTGCTAGGCACCTGATATGTCCATGTGTTTCTTGTTAAGTTAAGTCAAGCTAGTTTGTCTTATTATTGTTCGTGTTGTGTGATTGGCTGTCTGTGTGTGGGTCCAGGTTTGAAAGCTCAGCCGAGCTGGAGGATAGGCGCGTGGTCACCAAACTCTTCCTATGAATGTCTCGGGTTTGTTCATCTGTGTTAACTCCTACGCTTTTGTCTTTTGTCTCTGTCGCTGGACTTTGTGAATGACTCCCTCCTGAGCTCTACACCCAAGACGGCTCGCTCAGTGGCAGTGAGAGAGCTGCCTTCTCCTCAGCCAACGGACCATGGTTAGAGGCTTCACGGCTCTGTTCAGGTCCAGTGACTTTGTGTTTGCTTCCCTTTGTCTCAGCAGGCGTGAGGTGTGAGGTGTGTTGCTGTTGCCACAGCGGCTTATGAACGGATGCTCTTGACTGGCCTGACCGGCCACATAACCTGTAGCTCAGCCAAGAGACCGAGCCTTCTCTCCTTCGGGCATGGGTCCTTTTGCACAGGAGTGGTCATCCTAGAATCACCTAATACTTGTGTTGATGCTTATGTCCATGTGGGGGCTCAGTGAGCTCAGTCTTCTTGCTCTGTTCATTAAAGTTCTTTTAAGAAACAAAGGCTGATTTCAGCAGTCGTGTCTTCCCCGTGTACCCGACATGTGCACACACGACATGCGAGAAACACAGTCTGTGCACGGTCAGCATCTTTCATATTCCTTCACTATAGCAGACTAAGCTGCTCCACTTTTTGAAGGCTGTTAAGGACGTTTACTTTAATGCAGGATAATGTAAGACTGCCAGCTTGATACTCAATTGCACTCTCTGCCAAGTTAAAAACACAAATGATGGTGTGTGGGGAGTTTGCAAAGGCTAGTTATCTAGTTTAGTAGGTCTAGTTTCTTTTAAATATCTGCATCTAAACATACTTCTGTGTTTGTAAGACATTAAGTATGTCTGGTTGTGGATGGGGGAGTTGTGAGCGCTGTCATACAGTGCTTGGTGGGCATTGCAGACCAGATGTTAAAGTCTCAAGATTCAGTCTCACTCATCTGATTTGTTGAAGAAGCTAAAGTGCCATCCTAGTTCAGTCACTGCGCTTCTGTCGGTCGTGTCTAACACTGGCTGTACTGATCTGTATTAGATCGGCGATAAGCATGTGTAAACGACAGTAAAAGTTGGAACATTTTGGAGCATAAAAGGAGAGGGCGAGGAGGTCTCTTAAGATGCAGTCAGACACTTAGTTAACCAATAAAAATGAAAGTATAAGCAGCTAATATTGTACTTAATGGCTAATGTTGCATTTGATAAACACACTTTATGTTTGATGAACAGCTTTATATAAAACTGATGTTAATGAAATTAGTAAAGAGGTCAGTAATGACATTGTTACGATGCATAATAATTGGTAGCTGAGTCTGGTGAGAAGGGAAAGTGATAGTAGGTTTTTTTAATGTAATTAGAGTGTATACCCCTTGCTCCCCAGTTAACATGGCAGCAGCAAATCAGACAAGAGCAAGAACAGCATAGTGGTTCTTCTAGAAACCAATAGATGTCCCTGATGCTATGGGGTGGGGGGGCCATCCTTAGCACAGCAGTGACTCCAACATGGTAGTGCAATGGTAGCATGTGCTGCACGGATATGAGTGCATCAGACACAGCAGCATCACTGAAGGTTTTACACACCTCGGAGTTACTGATGGGGTGAAAATAGTTCACCAAACACACACACACTCACTGTGTGCCACTGACAAAGCGCTAGTGCCATGAAATGCACTTAAGAAAGATGAGTTATAGCCTCTAAAAGTGTACACCAGCAAAGTGTCCTAGTAAGACACAGGTTTCTAATAAACTGGGCAATAAATGTATTGTGTATAAAATCCCAGCAACACTGCTGTCCCTGATACACTCATACCAGCACAAAACATACTAACATGCCACTATCACACTGGTGCCACTGCTGTGCTGTGAATGGCCCACCACCCAAGTAATATCTACTCAGTGGTGGTCTTGTGGAAGGATAGATGGTGAGAAGGGGGGGCGGATAAATTGTGCAGTAACAGATGGTCTACAGCCTGTAACTGTATTCTGAAAACTTGCACTTATAGGGTAAAAACCTTTGAGGATACGAACACTGTAACTGTAGTAGTTCCCATTGGAGTATGTCTTGAGTACCTTTAGAGAACATAATTGTGCCGTATTTCTTTACAATTATATATTTTAGGTGGCACTCATTTCATAAATCCTGTACTGATGTAATAAGGAGGCTGAGGGGATGGCTGCATGTGCAAACCAGCTTTATTAGGCATAATCAAATGCTCACAGGCAAAACAGCAAGCAGGGGTCAAAACACAGGCAGGTAGACATACATAAGATCACAAAAAAAAAGAAACAACTAATGATGGAGACCAGCTCCGAAGTCCATAAAAACTCTGATAGCAAAGCCAAGGTAAAGGGTATATGTATTAGAACTAATGGGTTCAGAAACTAGCTGCAGGTACATGCAATTAAAAAAGGGTACGGCCAGGGTGGAGCTGCAGTGAGCCACAACAGCTTGAGCAGGTCCAAATGGAGTCTCCCCAGATGATGCAGACACTGTGACTGAGATGGGTCTCGTTACAATTTTACTGATACTGATCTTAATACTGACACTGCTTATCCATACTGATACTTATCAATAGTCTTATTAACACTAATTTCCATAATTTGGTGCAAAAAAATTAGACAAGAATCAACAGTGATTTTATTATTACTATTATTGTCATTTTGAAGAGATAAGCTAAATTACCTCTGGGAAAGTGAAAGTACACAAACACATTTGACGCTAATGGGCCATGTTGTGTATTTGAGTGTGCATTTACATTGTTTTTACTTTTGGGAACTAAAATTGGTGCATTTTTTGAAAATCTGAAAACTGACCGATGAATGTAGGTGCAAACAGTAAACAGGCAAATCACTGAATAACGTACAGTGTAGAATCTTCTGCGTGTGACAGTACAAGCATATACCATACAGACACAGTACGTACCATGAGCAGTAACACACCACAGAATGGAACAAAATAAAATCTGGCTGTGTGGAATTTGGGACCACAAGAAACCACAGTAAACACAAGCGCGGCATTTCATCATATGCAGAAGCAGGGTACATGACAGCATGTACAGGACAACCCTGTTTCTGGCTGAGATACACATACATACACACACACACGCACACACACTGCAACATTCATCTGCCAGACGGCTACCTGTGGAGCGCCACGCTGTTACACCCATCACCTGCCTAGCTGGACCCCCAGAGGTGCCTCCTTCCTCAGCATACACACACACACACACACACACACACACACACACAAACACACGTTCATACACACCCTCACATCTCACCAACTTCACTCAGAGGACCCACCCATACTACTGTCACGACACAGAACCGAAAGGCCATCTCTCGCTCTCTCCCTCTTCCACTCGGCCTCCTGTGGCTACTATATGAATTATGTAAAAGCTCTAGCGCAAAAAAGAAAAGGAAAAAAAAAGAACAGAAGTACATCCTCATATTTTTGGCGCTACTTCAAAAACAGCAGGATGTCATCAAGTGTTACGCTCATCTCCGCAAAACAGATTGGAAAGAAACCCAGAAAGATTTAGCACAACAGACTAACAACCGAGGGGGGAGACGACTGATTGACAAGGCAGAACGGTAAGACGGGCATGAGCAATGTGGGGAAACAGAGAAGACAAAAGAAAGAAAGAGAAAGGGAGAATGAAAAAAAAAAAAACAAGGCAATGAAGTTCTGCTGTGTTTTCCCACCCACTCTCTCCTCCTTGGTGTAGCTTAAGGCCACAGATAAGAGTTGGTGTCCTGATAGTCTCTTCTGACAGCAGATCAGAAATATTCAGAGCGTGAACACTAAAAGATTAATGTCTCCCGTCATTACCAAAGGCTATGAACACTTGTAGAGACACAGAAAGAGTTTAAAGACATGCTTTAGAGGGAGCTAATTACCGCTTGGTGTTTCTAAATGGGTCACTTTTATTCAGCTAATACAAACGTTCAGATAAGGTTCAGTCAGAACATACCACTTATGCAATCCGAGGGCAACACGGGGAAGACTCATGAAATCCGCACATGAACTGCTTTGAGGTAAGAAATGTATGACTCCATGTCTTTTGTACAAGAGGTTGGAGAGTGCCAATAATTCCCCTCTGTGTATAAGTGCGAACGTCTAAACGAGCAGAAATGGCCTGAGAAAGCACACATCCATCAAAAAAGGGAAAGACTGGCCTCTTACTGTCCTCCTCTTCTGAGGCTGAATAGGTATGCTAGAGGAGAGTAGCAGGTGAAGACACCTCACACCACATTCATCACAACAAATAAACAGCAGAGCTTCATTACAGAACCCAAGAAACATAAACCCCACAACAGCATAATTTAATCCTTAAAGCGGACAGAGACTTCTAAATCAAAAAAATACATTTTAAAATGATGTATTTGTTCAATAAAACAGTGGGAGACCCATGTTACCAGGTGCTGAAAATAGCCGTGTATTTTTGGCACTTCAGGAATCCAAGACGAGCAAGCCACTCTGTGCCAAACGAACAAAAAATCCTGGAAAAGATTTCCAAAGTGGGAGATAAACATACATTAATTTCACAGCAGATAATTCTGTCTGGTTCTTTGGAAGATTGCTACTAGGGTATCACTCCAGTGACCAGAGCTGCATGATCTGGACAATTTGTCATATTGCGTTTATATTGTTACATAGTGCAGTTCAGATATACAGTAACCCCTCACTTTCACGCAGATCAGCAATCGCGGTTTCAGTCCATTGCGAATTTTCAAACCTCCTGCCTCTGAGTACAGCTGACTGTGACGTCTGGGCCTCGTGCGCCACGTGGCGGTTACTAAGGCAATCAGACACCTGAACGGTGACGCTGCAGTCCAGAATTTCCCTCGTGGGGCGTCTCGAGTGTTCTCGTGTTTTGAAAGTCCTGTATTTTTATTACTGTAAATTAAATTAATTTATTACTGCATTTACCTGCTTATACCAAAGAAAATAACAGCGCATACCAAAGAAAACGCCCGTGCATGAATTACAGTACAGTCTATACAGGGGTAACATCGGTATTTACATTCTAGCACTGCAGGAGTTCAGTGTAAACTGTACAGTACGAAAACTGTACAGTACAGGTTTACCATTACATATTCTTTAATGCTAATGAGTTTAAAATGAAATTAAACTGTTTTGGGAGCATATTTGGGGTCATATTTAGGGTTTACATATTCAGGCATTTTTAACCACATCACAACAATGTGGTTTTTCAATATACGCGGATGCTCTTGGAAAATAAACCCCGCGAAAATGTCTTGCATTATTGTGATGAATATTGTTTTAATTCATATGTTCAACTGATTGCTTTGATTTAGCCAAGCTATCACTGATTGGTCAGAAATGGGGCTGTCATGAATAAAACTACTACAAATGTCCAATGTTCTCAATCAGTTTAGTGATTTCCATTTCAGTGACAAACAGGACATCCACAGATCATTTTAAAGCCATGTGCAGCAGTCCGAACTTTCTTCACAAGAGGGCACTTTAGTGCCTTTTTAGCCATTTTCATAAGCATCAGTGAAAAGGGGAAAATCCACACCAGCAGGATTTCATGACTGTGCATACGTTTGCTTTTTCAAACTTCATGTATATGTAAACGTTTTCTTTCGTAGTTTCCATGTATTTGATTACTGGGTTAATCATTAAAATAATTCCAAGATCCACAGTAAGTAATATAATCTACTATAATCTAAAAATAATATAAAAGTTACAGCCGAAGTCATGATGTTCATGTCAAAGTAAAATCATGCAGTGACTGGTCAGAAGCTTATTTGCATATTGCAGCCTTCTGCACAGCAGATATTGCAACAACCAACAATGCCAACATGACTCACAACTGACCAACAGTCCACTCCTACTGGCATAGCCTGGTATAGGCTTTGGCTACTCATACACTTTGTGGATGATCAATGCAATTTGGATGAGGAGTAGGCACCAGTACCTACAATCCTCTACCAGATCCACAGTTATATCCATAGTTCAGGAGGCATTATCAGTAAAGATTTAAAAGTATTTATTCTTAGGTTTATTCTTCAGGTATCAGGATGGCAGAGCGGTCTCAGGCACCCAGACCTTCCTCTGAAATGAGGTTTTTGGTCTCTGAATGGAGGTGTGGGTTCGATTCTCACTTACCCCTGAGTAAGGTACTGTCCCCACACACTGCTCCCTGGGCGCAGTGAGCAGTGTATGGGGACGGTTGTTGTTGGTGGCTGCCCCTTGCTTCACTTGGTGAATGGGTTAAATACAGAGAAAGAATTTCACATTGTTGACACTGTGTGCTGTGGTGTGTTCACATATGGTTATAAGGGGCCACTTTTCTTTACTTCCGTCTTCTTTCATTTTTATTTCTTGTTACTCCACGTTGTAATTTTCAAACAATTTCATTCTTTTTTCCAGTACCTTTCAAAACTTTATCTTTCAGGTCACTGGCTTTGTTTCCATTAGTTCAAAAGATACAAATAGCGGGGGCAAAGAGGAGCTCTCTGATTGGTCAGAAATGGGAGGCTTGAAAATACAAAGAGGAGGCTTTGAATGAGTGCAAGGGGTTCCAGAAGCTAAATAGCTCCATCTACTGTTATAAGTGGAAGAGTACACATTCACCATTTATTCATAACCAGTGACAAAATATCCCCCAATGTTTTATCCTGCCTGTCATCTTAATTATAGGAAATATAGCCCAATGTACATCTTTTATAATTTGTGAACACACACACACACACATACACACACACACACACACACACAAACACACACACACATGCACACAGCATGTTCCACAAGCATAATTCATGAAGAAGAGCAAAATCTGCAC
>JBBPCX010000135.1:13729280-13764344 GCA_037974365.1 Hydrocynus forskahlii
CACAATACAGTTTCAGTTAGTTATCGTTTTTTCTTTTAAATGTCGTTTTTATTTATTTCAGTTAACGAAAATGTTTTATTCAATTCTAGTTTTCGTTATTTCGTCCGTTTTCGTTGACGATAATAACCTTGTCTTAAACGAGCGTCGGGAAACTTGTAGCCTGTAGGCTAATCCACAGCCGTCAATATTTAAGCAAACTCCCAAAACGATAATGTTTGTTTTTGGGAAGAATAATTAAATCGTAGTTAAACCAAGGAAAAAGACAGCCTTACCAGAACTTTGTCTGCAGAAGCTTGTTTACCCCCTAAAAAAAACATTTTTCTTCGGATCTGCATCAATCTCAAAATTGGGCTTTAGTGCCCTCCGTTGACGGAAATCCGTCGTAACGACGGAAAACTTTACTCCATGCACATGTAAAACCTTCAGTAACTTGTGATTTTAGCATATGCTAAAAAAAAGTATCAATCCAAAGCAATGCTGTGCATACTGTCTCTGCAGCCTGTCTCCCTCGCAGTTAATCAATATAATAAAAAATGTAAAAACTACATATTACATGACATCAAGCAAAACATAACCTTTAAATATAGATATCTAATAATTTCTTTTAAAATTTGTTTCTGTAGACTAATGCACATGTGAGATCTTTCTGAAGTGTGTGTGTTTCTCTAAGAGAATATGAATTATCTGTACATATAAAAAATGAAAGTTTATATTATTAAGCCTGAGGGGTTAAGGACATTTGTTGATCAGGATCAGGAGCAAGCCAGTGTGTGGTGATATGGATACCAGGTATTCATATACCACCATCCACCATTCAAATTCATCTTTTAAAGCCAGTCACTCTTGATTAATAATCTAATTCATCTCGACTAAGGGCCAGAGGTGTCGTTATTAACGTGACCTCCCTGTTCAAATCACTGCGCAGAAATTTCCTTAGAGTCCTGAAAAAATAGTAAAACCACAGACCCAAATTTAGCCACTCTCAACAGGCATGGTGGCATGCTGGAGCATAGCAGAGTGTTTCCTGCTTCACGCTTCCTGCCTAAAACAGCATGCTCCTGAACATGTGAGCAGAGGGAAAAGAGTCTGCAGAATCAATAACACACCTGCCAAAAACAACCACCCCACCTCCTGTTCCTAAAGTTTTAATCTCCCTCTGAGACCTCTCAACCATACCTTCAAGAGTGACCCTGTGTTCCCTGAAAAGAACGCTCTGCTTAATACTGAAATAATGTTGAAATAATCAAATGAGGTGGGGACCACACGGCCTAAAGCATTAGGAGAAACATTAATCTTTGCTTCTGGAATGTGGGGGCTATCCCTCAGGCCCACGTTTAAAAATAAAAGAAAGGGACCTCATAAAACGTCCTCTGTTGCATTAATATTTCAGTTTATACATTCGTACTTCAGTTTATGTGGTGATTAATAGGCTTCATAGCTGTAGCAAGGCAAAAAAATCTTCGCTTCAAACTCACTGTAAAGGCCTAAAAGAATTCATGAGCATTCAAATAATGTCTAAATAATAAATAATCACACCGCCCCACTAAACTGAGGTGGAAACTTGCAATGAATTCCGCATTGAGGTTAAAAAATAATAAACCTTTGAAAGATTGATGGGTGCAGTGAACAGACTTAGCAGAAAATGTGCATCAGTTAGCAACTTCCTAAACACTTAGACTGTTCAAGAGGCTTAATGGTGATTCTCCTACAATTCTTTAGAAGAAATAACTTTAGAAAAAAGGAGACATGAGATACAGGAGAGGTGAAGCAACTCTCGGTCAATAGCTTGGCTTAAGTGAAGTGCAGAAGTGCCCACAGAAGAATGGTGAAAACTCAAAAACAAATTCAGTGATGTGCACCTCTTAATTATTGAATACAGGAAGTCCCTTCCTTCCAGTGAACGGCAATCTTAAAGCTTCAGCATACCAAGCTCAATAAAGACATGGTTGGATCAGTTCAGTGTGGAAGAAATTGGCTGGCCCTCACAGAGTCCTGACCTCAACCCCATCCAACAATTTTGGAATGAACAGGAACAGAGATTCCAAGCCAGGCTTTCTCATCCAACATCAGTGCCTGACCTCATGAATGCTTTACAGAATGAAGAAACACAAAAACTCCAAAATCTTCTGGAAAACCTTCCAAGAAGAGCGAAAGTTGTTAAAGCTGCAAAGGGGCTTCAGACTATGTATTTGAATGCAATGTCATTAAAGTGCCTGTTGGTGTAATGGTCAGGTTTCCCAATACTTTTGTCCAAACAGCGTATCCATAAACATTAGGATAAACTGTACTTTTGAGCACCCTCATAAAAAGAATGTGAATGCCCTTGAGAGTCTAGTGTGAAAACTGAAACTGCTGACTATATGGTTTGCTAAAGAAATCTTAGTAACGGGAGTGGATAAAACCACAAAGCAATTGTTGCTGCCAGTTTAAACTCTGAGGCAAGACAAAAGTCTTGATAACATCTTTAGACAGCAGTGGTCAGTCATGTTTGTTGACCTTAGCTTCAGGTGGGAGCTACTAAGTATCATTAGTTTACATGATGGTTAATCATCAGGTGAAATTACGTGGTCTTGTCAGGCATAGAACAGTCCTAGACCAGAGCACTGTGTTTACACAATGCAGTATGCAACAGCATATTAGATAGGCTCTATGGCAGCTTCCTTATTCTAGCTCTCTAATAATCCCCCTCTTTTCTGTTCCACCAGCATTAATTCTGTAATTTCCAATACAGCCATCTGTGACTTCACACGAGTCTGAGGATCAGTACATTACTTCAAAGAAATGCGTTCTCATTTGTGCTTGATCACATCTGCCAGAGCAGAAAACCTGCCTGAAAATGCACCGCAACTTGATGAAAACGAAAACGACAGGCTTCATTTGATAGCCGACAAAATCCACGGAGGGGAAAAACAGGCTCTGGTTTATCAGCAATCATTGTTTTGTTTTCACTCCTGCTTCAGAAATCAAATAATCCTGCCAGAAAGCCAGAGTCATAAATCTTATTTTTTTCTCTGTCATGGCACAATCTTTTCTTGTCATGTTTCGTGTTATGAGCTGAAAACAAGGTGGCTCAGCGCTCTCCGGGGCTTAAAATTATATTGTGTGACACTGTAGCTCTCAGAAACTCATTCCATGCTGGAGGGCACATTACAGAGAGAACAGCACTATGAAAGGCATCCCTGGAAGAAGAAGCAGTGTTTGTATGGCTATTTTAGAAGGTGTTTTTCCAGGTATGCATATCTCTAGTGTCATAATAGATGAATTTCCTCACTGTGTCTGTCTGTGGCTACCATCTTTGATTTAATTCCTAACCAGCTTCTTACCTTCACACTGAAATTGTTCGTCACCAAAGTGATGGACACAAATAATGTGGTCCTTGTCAATAAATCACTCCCATATGTTTTTGTTATTAGTCTTTTCAAGAGGCCATACCATTGAAAACATGAAAGAAATGAGTAGTTAATGAAGGACCTAAAACTGTTAAACTTTCCAAGCACACTGTCCAGTCTATACACCCTTAATACATGAATTAAGCCTGATTTAAATTCACTTTTCATCACCAAAACCAATGCCTTTTCACATACCCACCTATTCAGTCTACAGCTGTTTACCTCCACCCATTCACCCAATAAAGAAAAGTTACTAATTGTCATGTTATTATGACTGTTACATAAAGTCACACAAACATAAAGCGGAGAAAAAATTTAAATACAAGAAATGTGTAGGATATGGGCCCTTTATATGCTTTAAAGTGTAACCAGCTTTATATATCGAACAGCCATAACATTAAAACCCTCTGCCTGCCACAAAACCTTTGAAGGTGTGCTGTGGTATCTGGCACCAAGGGTTTAGCCACAGATCCTTCAAGTCCTGTCTCTTGCAAGGTGGGTCCTCCATGGATTGGACTAGTTACTCAATCTAATTAAGATCTGGGGAATTTTGAGGCCAAGTCAACATCCTGAATTATTAGTCATGTTCCGCAAACCATTTCTGAACCATTTTTGCAGTGTGGCAAGATCCATTATTCTGCTGCTCACATGTGCTTTTGGTTGTGGACAGAGGTCAGCATGGCCACTCTGACCAGTCTGTCTCTACGAAGCCCATGTGCAACATGCTACGATGCGCTATGTGTTCTGACACCATTATATCACAGCAATAACTCTGTCAGCAATTCGTGCGACAGCTCTTCTGTGGGATTACACCTGTCACAGAGGGTCCGTACCAGTAAGGGATGGAGGTGCAACTACGGATTTCCATTTTACTCAGACTTTATTTGATTTCCAAAAACGACCAAAGAAAGCTTGAGGGCCAAAACTCTACAAAAGCAAAACACAGACGACTGGTACAAACCGAGCGGACAGGCGAGGTACTATGCGGGTTGCGTGAGGGTGGACTGACACCGGGGCAAGAGTCATTGGAACTTAAATACAACATTGATACAGACAGGAACCAATGACACCTACACATCACTTATTACTAAATTTAGGGGGAACACCCACACCCATGTCACAATAAAAGTCCTACATGGCGGCCTCTAGCGTCACACCAGACGGAATTTTCAGCTCTCATCAAACATATCTTTACGCTTGCCTAAATTCCTGTTTCCAGCACATCAATTTCAAGAACCGAATGTTCACTTGCTGTGTAATATATCCCACCCCTTGACAGGTAACGAGACAAACTGTTATTCACTTCACCTGTCAGTGGTTTAAATGTTGTGGCTAAGTGGTTTGTAATTAAAAGGTACGATGTAATCATCAATCAAAATAATATTCAGCAACTAACTGTGAACCTACACACCAACAATAGGCACAAGTTAAATACACTCATATTTTTAATGTTAGGTCTACAAGCCAATGTCCTGTCAAACCCTGAACTCAGAAATACAGCTCAGCAATTGGCATATACCCTATGAAAACAAAGGGCTGCTGCAAGAAAGCATTTAGATTGACTGAAAATGAGAAAATCATGGCTGAGGCTCTGACCATACAAATACCTTTATCGACAAATTACATTCTGAAGATTTCTGAAAAAATAAGCAGACCAGTCACATTTAACTTTAATGCTAGTAATAAAATATGCAAAATTCTAACAGTCCCTCTGTACAAACACTGTGACTTTATTTACTGGAATCAAATCCTGCCATACCATCTGTGTGTCTAGACATTAACTATAACATAATGAGAAATCTTATGACAGTGAAAAAAAGACAAATATACAGGTGTCACAAAAAACAGGTGGGATCAGTGATAAAATTAAGTTTAACCTTAACATTGTATTATTTAACATTGTAATTTAGACCTAATTACGTTTAATCAGTGTCTCAGTTTGTTTTCCCATTAGAAAATATGTGTGAAAGTCTATGTTTGAAAGTAATGTCCAAAAGCCTAAATAGGTTTTGGACACCACCAAAATGTTATGGACAAGAGGTCAGCATTTTGTATAACCACTTTACACAAAACTGCATAGCAGCAAGGTACTGGAATGAGAAGATGGTAAGCATTCCTATGGATGCCTGACCATTACACCAATAGGGACTTTAATGACCCTGCATTCAAATACATAGACTTTAATATGGAGTTAGTGCCCCTTTCGCTGCTATAACAGCTTCCACTTGTCTTGTTGGGCTTTCCACAAGATTTTGGCGTTTCTGTGGGAATTTGTACCCATATATTCTGTAGAACATTTATGAGGTCAGACACTGATGTTGTACAAGAAAGCCTGATTTGCAATCTCCGTTCCAGTCCATCCCAAAGGTGTTGTATGGGGTTGAGGTCAGGGCTCTGTGCGGGCCAGTCAAGCTCTTTCACACCGAACTCATGCAACCATGTCTGTATGGAGCTTGCTTTGTGCACTGAAGCATGGTGTTGTCCAAAATGTCTTGGTCTGCTAAAGATTGCCCTTCACTAGAAGTAAGGGGCCTAGCCCAAACCCTGAAAAACAAGTGTGTCCCAATACTTTTGTCCATTTAGAGTACATCTGTTTGTTAGCGACTGCCTATGCCTATAAATAACAATTTACAGGCCTCTCCTTCAGAAAGCCCAGCATTTACAACGACCATCCAGTACCTGCTTTATCTAATCAAGCCTTCATTAAACTAAACCAGGTGCTGAAGACTGAATTTAACACATGCATGCCGATGTCTGGAGTGCAGTGAGAATGTCAGAAACTAAACTTATGTACTTTCAATGAATGAAATAACTTTTCTATGAATATGAATAACTTTTTAATAACAAAAAATACTAGCATGCTTTACTATATTTACATCTATTTGTATTTTTTTAAATCTTATATTGTGTTTGTTCTGGTAAAACACACACTTCTGAGATGAATCATTTAAAACAATTTCCTTGACTGCTTAAGACTTTTGCACAATATTTTGTATCTATATGTATCTATATTTGTATCTATATTTTGATATTTTGACATTTTTCTAAAAAATGATGGGGGAGAGGTCACCCAAGGTATTCATTTAAGGCCTCAAATGCAAATTTTTACCTCACCTAAACAATAACTCAAATTCCACATATCACTGAAGGATCTTTCACATACTTTCACACACTCTCACTTCACAGCTTTCCACAACATTTCACTTTAACTGAATGCATTAATGGAAGCCGACACATTTACATTCAGCACTGTGCAGTGTGACCGTTTCAGCAGATTGTATTCTGCACTTTATGCAGTCTGATGTCTACATCACCCCATGTCTACAGTCATGTGCAAAAATCTGAACATCCCCAGAGAAATCTTTTGTTGATTTCCTAATTGAAAATTTCCTCTTCAGGGTACGCACTTAAATTATATCATTATAAGCAAATTTTAGGTCACAATTTCTATTCACATATTCACATATTTAACTTTAAATTAGTTTTTTTGCACAGGTCACAATATATGTTTAATGTGTACATTTTTTTAAATGTTAAATACAGCCAATAAATAGCAACTGTGGATTCAGAATGTGTTCTCTGTAGAAGTACTTACTTTATATGAAAATCAACAAAACATGAAAATGTAAAAGAAGTGAAGGGGTGTGAATATTATTGGATTCAAGTCTGGACTCTGGCAGGGCCACTCAAGGACATTCACAGACTGCTCCTGAAGCCACTCCTTTGTTATATTGGCTGCGTGCTTCAGGTCATTGTCGTGTTGGAAGATGAATCATTGCCCTAGTCTGAGTTCCAGAGGGCTCTGGAGCAGGTTTTCTTGAAGGACCTCTCTGTATTTGGCTGCTGTCAGCTTACCCTCTATGTGGACTAGTCACTCGGTTCCTGACGCAGAAAAACATCCCCACGGCATGATGCTGCCGCCACCATGCTTCACTGTAGGGATGGTATTAGCCAGGTGATGAGCAGTTTTTCTCTAGACATGACGCTTGGAGTTCAGGTCAAAAAATGTCACAGCAATGGCTGTGAATACTTATTGTGTATGTGTACCTGTTGTGTTTAAACGTTTACATCTTTTATAAATTCAAGAAAATGTATGAAAACATGTTTTCAGTTTGCCATTATGGACCATTTTGTGTAGAATATGTAAAAGAAAACTATCATCTATTTTAGAATTAGTCTAGAACATAACAAAATGTGGAAGAAGTGAATTGGTGTGAATTGTTTCTGGTGGCACTGTATGTATGTATGTATATGTGCATGTATGTGATAAGTATGTATGTATGTATATCTGTATGTATCTATCTATCTACCTAACAAACCCACTCACCCATCACACCATCCATCCATCCATCCATCCATCCATCCATCCAGCCACCCATCCACCCACCCATCACTCCATCCATCCGGCTCACATTGCAAATGAACACAGTAGAAGGAAAGCCACTCTTGAGGATGATGTACTGCTCCTGATCTGAGAAGAAAAGCTTATAAGACTCACCTCCACTAGTCTGTCCTCAACCTGAAGTCCATCCTCTCTGTCTGCTGGTCCTCTAGCAGTGACATGAGATACAATTATTGCTCCTGGGCATGTCTGGCGACAAATGGAAATGAACTCTTCAAAAAAATATGGACACTTCGGTGCAATAACACATAAACAACCATCAACATATCAGCACTACAGTCTAATCTACCAATGCTTTCTCCCATGTGAGCACACATCATCAGTCTATACATTTACACACTATAATAAAACACATCCACATCTCAGATACCTGCACACATTCTCCTCCTATAATCCTGAATCCCAGTAAACCGTTCTCCCTGGGCAGGTTCACCTTTAAGAGTTGAGCTTCTCCAGGCTGTGTAAAAAGTTTTGCAAAGTTAGTTGTTAGATTAAAAAACTAAGAGTAGACGTTGCATTTCCCTTATCATATCTAAGAAAGCTTGGCTGTTCTTTTGAAGGGACTGAAAGAACAGAAAGTACCTGACAAACACCCCTCGTACTTTTGCTCTGGGAGCGTTTTTGAGACTCGTGCTGGTGGTCGAGCGCCAGCAGATGTTCCTCATAAAGAAAAGGGCCTGCCTGGTCCACAGTTTCTCGCTCTCGGTCCTTCAGTTTTGAGGTTTGTTTGTGAGCTGTGGGCCACATGTTCAGGCTGCCGCTACTCCTCACTCCGAGCGAGTTCACTCAGTAACTAAACTGATGTCAGCGAGCCCATTTTGAACTGTTTCTGAGCTCCAGCCGCGTTCTCTGGCGCTCCTCCTGGGGCTGGAGGGAGGGAGGGAGGGAGGAAGGAAGGGAGGGAGGGCGAAAAGTATTGGGACGCCTGATCATTACACGAGCAGAGACTTTGATGACGCTGCATTAACATACATATGCTTTAATATGGAGTTGGTCCCTTTGCAGATTTAACAGCTTCCACTCATCTTGAAAGAGTTTCCACAATATTATGGAGTTTCTGTGGGAATGCATGTCTATTTATTCTATAGAGCATTTTTGAGGTCAGCCACTAACGTTTGATGAGAAGTTCCGTTCCAGGTCATCCCAAAGGTGTTTGATGGGGTTGAAGTGAGGGCTCTGTGCGGGCCAGACAAGTTCTTTCGCACCGAAGTCCTGCAACCATGTCTTTATGGACCTTGTGGGGTACAGTCATGCTGGATTAGAAAAGGCCTTCACCAAACTGTGTCCGCAAAGTTGGAAGAATGGCGTTGTCTTAAATATTTTGGTGTTCTGAAGCATTAAGATTGTCTCCCACTGAAAGTAAGGGCCTAGCATGTGTCCCAATCCTTTTGTGCATATTGTTTAAATCTCACCAACTTTGCAACAAGCGACTGTATCTTACACCACTGTTTATGTACATCTTTTCTTGTTCCTCGTCGTGAGTAGAACGAACTGCTTTAATACTTCAGCTGAAATCTCAACAGAAGTGTTAAATCAGTAATTCTGGTATGGAAAGTTATGCTATTTGCCTACCGGTCCACTAGATTGAGCTGTTGAGCCGAAAATACGCTCAATTCAGTTCACACTGACATTTAGGGCATTTACCAGACGCTCTTATCCAGCATGTGGGTGCTTTATTTTATACCAAAATAAACGAACAAACAAAACCACTTCATTCACACTTAAATCCCAGATTTAAGTGAAGATTCTAAGAATTTGTTTGCGTTAGTTGAGAAGTGTATGTTAGTTTAGGAGTGCAACGTGTACTGAAATGTGCCCCTAAAGCTTCCATTGTGCAGTACAGTAACAATAAATAGAGAAAATGAAAGGCTAGAAATAAGTAATAAAATATGTAGACAAAATATAGTCAAACACTGTAAACAAACATTACAAGTATAAGCAAGATAGAAGTGGGCAAAAGTAATAGAATGGAGTGTGTAGTAGTTGTAGTAGTTGTGTTCAGTGAGGTCTCCATTTGAAGACAGCAGGGTCTCAGCAGTTCTGAGGGTCAGGCCAGGACCTTCCACTGCTTAGCAGTCTTGATGCATGTCTTTAGCTTTTGAGAAGGGAGGATCAGTTCGAGCCGATGCTCTAAGGGAATGAGCTGTGAGCCGTGGTCTCATCAGTGCTGATAGGTAAGAAGGAACTAGAACATTTTTGTTGATGAGCAATAGAGTTTGAATAGAAATCTAATCCAAGCAGCCACAGGAAGTTTGTAGCAGTTTGGTGTTTTGACGAGCTCCTGCAGAAGCCTGGTGGTCTTCAGAGTTGCAATAGTTCAGTTCTGAGATGATAAGTGACTGGATGAGCAATTGAGTTGCATCACTGGTAAAGAATGGATAGCTTCTCTTGATGTTACAAGGTAAGTAGATAGATGCACATTTAGGCACATTTTGTAATATGAGATGAAACTGAGAGATCATCATTTAAAATAACACCTAGATACAGTGTAGGTATTACTTATACTTTCTTTAAGTCCTTGTTACAAACCAAGGCCAGCTCCAACCAAATTCATTCATTCAGTTTCTGAGCTGTTTATACTTAATCAGGGTTGCATTATTACCTATTTATTGTAGCATTCTGTCATTATACTCTGTTCAATGCTGTAACTGCCCCCTGTGCAGTAATTATACCTATAGTGCAATACTCATCACTCCAGAAGGTTTGCATAATGTCCACACTTTCTGTCTATTTATTGTTTGTCTGTTGTCCACTGTCTGCTGTAACCTGCAGTCTGCTGAATGTTGTATGTTGCTATAGGTTGCACTGCGCTCCATGTAGAAACACTGTCTCATCTCACTACGCACATGTACACAGCTGCTGATGACAGTAAAGTAACCTTGAAGCTTGAACCTTGAAAAGAAACCACTTAGAGCACTTAGAGCATTTACTAATGCAGAGACAAAGGACTGATTTTATATTAGCCTGTAATTTTAGTTACTTCAGGCTTAAGATTAGGCTTCATTATCTGGTTTCATAACTAATTTGACAATTAAAAGTTAGACAGAACAGTTATGGCTGAGGAAAGAGACTATTAACAGAGACCTAATAATTTCTCATGTTGAGTGAATAAATTCATGGGTATCAGATCCGTATACAAGAAGGTAACATAGAAGTGGAGACTGGCAAAACTGAGTCGGTCTACTCAATTTGAGTGAAGGATTCCAGTTAAATGAAGAATTCCTGATCTGATATCCTGATCTCTGTACTAAAGCACACAGTGTGAAAAGCACAAAATTCTTTCTCTGTATTTAACCCATTCACCAAGTTAAGCAGCAGGGAGTCAGGAACACAGCGCTTAGAGAGCAGTGTGTGGGCGTGGTATCTTGCTCAAGGGTACCTCAGTGGTGCCACTAGTAGTATTGGGATTTGTACCCCACGACTTTCTGATCGCAGGGCGAATGCCCTAACCACTAGGCCACCAGCTACAGGTTAGCTACTACTCTGATGGATGCTTTAGCCTATGAAAATAGGTAAAGTATGTAATGGCAAAGGACAATTTTAAATGAAGGGCATCTTTTGACTAGAAGGTACAACCCATTAACAGAGGTAGTCCCAAAACTTATGTTAGGTGTCAAAACGTATCTGTAAAGAGCCAGCGTGGCAGGTATTCATTTTGAACAAGAAAGAGCAGGAGATCAGCAGTTTGAAAACCAAAGGGAATCAGATGTGCTCCACACCGGCTGTCTGTTCATACCCCTGCTCTAAATCACTATAAGCGTGTCCAAAAATAAGGATAACCCCCACTATCCTTTACCTATAGTCGGTAGGGCTAATAGAAGTCAGTTTGTTTATTTACAGGCATTTTTACTCACTATAGTTTAGTTGACATGGTTAATTTAAACATCACAGGTACCTCATAGGTAAAAGAGACTGAAATTTGCTAATAACGCCAGTAAAGAGTTCCTCTGATATTATGATTATCTTTATTATAAGAATATATGCAGAGCTGAAATACACTGATAACACATTTGAGACATGTTGGTTTTGTCTCTATAAACTTTAATTGAGAAGAATGGCTTGAATGAATCAGATAATGACCCATGGGTTAGGCTTTATCTACATCTTCTCTGACAAAGAGAGCTCACCATTCAGGCTAAACAGACATTTTATTGACTGACAGAGGCAGATCAGAAGAAGAGTTACATGAGTCACCTTGTTCGCAGATGAGTAGCTATGGTTTTCTAATGCGACTGGAACGAACCATTCATTTTCAGGTCATGCATCTCAGGGCATACCATTTCACCTCCAATTAATTGTAGACTGCAAAAGTTAAAGGCATTCATGCATTTGGCATTTTTTTTGTTCATGTTGATTCTGTTGCCTGAAGGAGACTGGGAAAGAGAAAGCACTTTGTGGTGGTCATTGCGTATTACTCACAAAATGTTGAAGCAATGGCTAAAAGTCACACATATTTAAGGAGACGGTCCATCTGAGAGTTCAAAATTCCATACACGAATAGCAATACATGACCTGGGACAAGAAAACTGAAGATTTGTCCCTCTCTTAGCAATTAAAAGAGGGGTAATACTTGTGATAATATTGTATATTTTAATATACTTCTTAGAAGTCATTTTGATCTTCAGATGGGAGTTGTCCTTGAATATGACTGGAAATATCAAAACAGCATTTTTTAAAAAATTGAATAAACTAAAATATTGTCAAATAAATGACACATTAACATATATTAAAAACAAATAAAAGACAAGTACTCTGGGCACATCGTAAGACAGGTGTGAGGAAAAAGCGAACCATTTGGAATGTTGAGGATTTTTGCACAAATTGTTCTTAAAATGTGATCTGATCTTCACTGAGGTCTTGAATACATAATTTTTCATATTTCATGTGCTTACTGAAAAAAGCTTCAACAAAAGAAGGCCATCGATGGAAAATCTGTGAACCTCTAGGATAAAGTAACATGTAAAAGCAGGGTATTAAGAGTCAGATGTTTCATTTAGTTCAGGTGTGGGTTTAACTTACACTGCCACATAAAATATCTTCTCTTCTCACCACAATTTGGTGCAATGTGCTACTCAACAGACTTCAAATAACCCACTTCTATGGCAGCATGGGGCAGAAGAACATTCTGTTTCTAGCTGTGATACACAGTGGCAGGAATATAATGATTTTAGATTACTTTGCTGCCTGAGGCCCTGACTTTTTCCATCAGTGCCCTGACCTGTTTAAAACACTGTATTGTAAAAAGTTGGGAGCTGTTTGATAATTAAAGACTATTTTAACTTATCTAAAGATCAGATCAGACCTTAGGACAAGGGTGCGTGTCGGCAGAGCAATCACCAAATTGTGCTCCTCACATTTCAGTAGCTGGTCATATAGTAAGCCAGATAATTTCAAAGGGTTCACCAACAGTTCCACTCCGCTGTGTCTTACAGATAGTGTAGAATTTAATGATATATTGTGAGCTCATTTGGTTTTATCACAATCATACTGGTTGACTAAATGCTTCAGTCCATTCATGGCTTACCTACTCATTCTGTATAACCTATTCGGTTTTGCATGAACAACACTTGAACAAACATGATATTAACAAAAAACCCAAAAAAAAAACAAACCAAAAAAAAAAACAGTAAATGATCAATGAAAGTTTTCATTTACGAATGGAATGCTTGTTTTTCTTTCATTTTTTTTGCACCTCACTGATGTCATAATAAAAGCTCGAAGCAGTTAGGCTTGGTAGCATCAGACACTGCACTGCAATTGAGTCCATACTGTTACTTAGAAAATGACACAGTTAAAAGCAAAGGAGAAATGGGTCCTAATATGAAATGTCAACATTCTTCACAAAGCACCTGTAACTCATACAGAGCTTCTAATGATACAGTCAAAACAAAGGCTTTTCCCTATGCTGCAGGGCTGTTTTCAGCCTCAGTTCATGGTTAGACAATGAGTATTAACGACACTGGTTGAAATCGTAAAGCGCTGCAGTAACATCGGCCAGGCCCAGTATTCCCGGAGCTTCTGGCGCTAAGAATGATAGTCAAGGATTAACCAAAACATCACTCCTACCCAGAGACGTCTTGAGAATATGGCCTCAGGTGTGCCACAGTGGATATTGCCATAGTCCACACACATACTCATAAACGCGCACACACACCCACATATCCGTAATACATGTATGTGTATGCGAGTCCTGTCTGTGTTTAAAACCATGGATTAGATATGTTGTCTACACATATATTACACACACAAACACATTATCACACCTCAGTACTGAATTTCAGCAATGCTGAAAACTAAAAATTTACAATTTCATTTTGACCTCTTTAGACCCAGGAGGCAACATGCACACATCTCAATTCCAGCTGTTTGTTTACTTGCATGTAAGGGCTCTGAAATATCTTCAAGTAAAATAATCTTTTTTATTAGAGATATGTTAATATGAGCAAAGAAATCATATTTTGAAATATATTAAGAGATTGATAGCTTATAAATTATTGCATATACATATACTAGCTTCAAATAAATTGCTATTCTGTCTGTTATGCATCACCTTAGTTAGAGCATTGAGTCCAAGTACTAGGATAGGAGTTTGCTTTGACTGTATCCATTAAGGGAGCTATGTGCTTTAGTTTTGAAATTAAAAAAAGGGAGCGCCACTGATTTGCAAACTACATAGAAAACAATTATCAGACCCCCTTACACTAATCTTTCATCAAAAGTCACTTGAAGATAAGAGCACGCTGCAGAAAGAATATTTTGAATTCTTAAACCTCACGACTTTAAGAAGCCACAGAAGGAGCAGCCACTCAGATCCAGAGTGAAACTAAAACAACTCTTGAAATTTGTGCCTTAAACTGTGAAGTGCAGATATCACTCGTTACCACAAGCAGTCCAAGAGTAAAAGATCAGGGTAAGAGATATTGTAAGGCATACAGAACAAGAGAGAACTCCTTTGATGCTTTTTCATTTTTGTAATGTTGAATCTGAAAGCAGAGTATCCTCCGTGTCCTTGTACTTCATGGGTTTCTATAGTGTCTTTTCATCCCACAAAGCTTATTCCGTGTTGGGAATATTCATCATTAATCTTCGGCGTTTGTGGAATAAAAGTCATTTAAGGCGTCATCCTGTGAGAGTCCTCTTCACTGAAGGAGTGAAGGTAGAGGAGGGATGGCGCTACATTCAAAGTGCCAGACTGAGCATTGCAACCAGGAGCAGGACACAGATGCTGAGAGTCTGGGCTGCCAAGACGCCCCCACCTACACACACACACACACACACACACACACACACACACACACACACACCCACCCACCCACCCACCCACCCAAGAGAAGGGCGAAAGTCAGCATAATTATTATAATCATTACCTCCTAAGTATAAGACTAATTACATGATTTAATTAAAGCATAAACAGCCTGAATAACTATAGAACTTACTCATAGCCAAAATAAGTGCATATTATATGATGCTGAAACAGAGTACAGCATGTAATAAAAATACAGCAGCCACGGTGAGCCTCATCTATCATTATGGGGCCTTTTCCGCTATTCTCCTTCCCTTGGCCTATCAGCACCTGTTCATGGTCACAGGTGCCTGACACTGACAAATGACACCTTGCTATGGCTGTGATCCAACCATTCCCGCATGAAAGAGTGAGAGAAAAATCGTACTTAAACCTAGTCTACAGTTTTACATACATACATAAATACATACATACATACCATTCTCACATTAGATATCGTTCTACTTAAGTTCCCTCATAGTGAACACATTATGAAGCATCTACATATGAATTTGTTAAAAGACATACTATAACACACAAATAAGTATGTCACTGACTAACATTTACATCATTTTTATTGATGAAACTAATACAAAATACCAAAAGGTTTCACTTCTTACATCACACACAGAGCAGGACTCTTCCATCAATGGAGGAAGAGAGCTTACCTCCGATGCGCACTTGTGCCACAGCTCCGTCTCCACCCTCACTGTGTGCTCTCACCTCCACCAGATAAACTCCTTCCTTGTGCCTGGGCAGGTCTATAAACTGTTTTTCTGTAGTGTAAAGAAGCCCATTGCCATGACCGTCCTGCCTGTACAGAACCTGGAGGTAGCAGATAAGAGTATACATGAATAATACCACAGCACTCTGCATAGAATGTGCAGTAATCAAGCTTGGTTGAGTTTTACAATACCAGCAAAAAATATATATATTCTGACTTCACTAAAATATACATTGCCTAGTCATTCAGATTAGGATAGTTTCCGATAATCTGAGGCAGAACATAAACTTAGTCCCAGTAAATTGCCCTGACTGTGTGACACTACCATCCAATGTTATGTAACACACCTTGTAACCCCTCACTGTGGACTCATTGACCGAAGACTCCACAGGCTCCCAGGCGATGTTGACCGATGTCCCACTGGAATTTATCTTCGTGCTAATGATTTTTGGTGGCCGACTTGGAGCTGAGAGGAATGGAAAAGTCATGTGTACCTTATATGTATATGTGTATATATGTATATGTGTGTGTGTACGTGTGTGTGTGCGAGATCAGATAACAACAAGATTTGGGCATACAGTTCTGAATACTGTCGGAAATCAGAAGCTGACATAAGCAGATCTGATTATGTGCTGTGTTATTTCATTACCAGATAAACTTCATGAATGTTAATAATTCACTCAACTTTATGTCCCATCCAACAACTAATTCTTCGCGCTTCAAACCTAGCATACATGGTGTTATGAAAGCAAGACACGTACGAGCTTTCTTTGTGTGGATCTCTTTCTGGCTGCCCGGTCCATATCCTGCACCATTGAAAGCTCGCACTTCAATGACATAATGCGAGTCAGGCTTCATGTTATCCAGACGCGTCTGGTTTTCTCTGCTGGAGAGGCGCTGTGTTGACTCCTCGCTCTCCTTCAACTTCCTCCAGTACCTCACCTGCGACAGGTCAAATATGTTCTGCTAATGCTGCCAGGCAACACACTTACTGCTTAGTAATTACCGAGACATAAAATTTTTTTGAAAACACAGCAAGTGCAACTATCAGTATAATGTAACTGTAATTGGCTAGCAAATTATCACACACTCTGCAGGTGCAGGTTCTATATTAGTAGGGCTACCAAGATATATAAAAAATCACAGGACCTTAAAAATGAACTTAATATTTGACCCTCACCTGATAGCCCTCTACTGTATGTTGTAGAACTGGCAGCCACCATACTATGGCCTCAGAGGCTGATAGAGTTCTGGCCTCTACAATGGTGGGAGCTTCTGAGGGAGCTGAGGATACAGGGGAAAAGGGACAAACATGTCAAAATAAAAAACTACAGAATGGGCGTTTGGAACAAACTGAAAAACGTGAACTTTGGTGCATCCTTGCATCTAAATAAAATGCATTCAGAAATACCTGATGTAGCCACAGAAATAATTAAGCTATAATTAACTAAACTATTAATCATTCTCTCTCCTGCATAATGTCATGTATGAGTTATGACCCATGTCCTGCCCTACATCTGCTGTGGCTACCTCTCCTCCTGTGCTGGGCTCAGCCCCAAGGATGTGTCAGGGTTTTCAGCTGCTCCTCCACTAACAGCACAGTGGGTTACCAGGGCGACAAGCCTCAGGATGCAGCAAAGAATGCTGGGCAGAATGGTGTCATGGACGTCTTTCAGTGTGTGTTAATAAGTGGGTTAAATGTCTAGAAAATCCGCAGCTGGAATTATCAGCTTAATGTCAGCGTTACGGTGATCAGAGTAAATCCCAAGACTAGACGAGGGAGGAGGCTCCTAATCATACGGACTTAGAATATTTTGTATTTGGAAGAGATGGTGATGTTGAATATGGGGATGAGTGATTATAGTGGTCTGAGTGCAGCTGTGGTGAAGTTTTCAACTCAAAACAGGAATTAACGAAAATGAGCATTCCGTCATCTAGACGCTTTCAAAAACCTCCAGTCTGTGTATTTACATAGTAATGATGCAAAGAGCACATAGACTTAGAGACTGTAAGGAAATAGGGCATATGCATATTATGTACTTTATGCGACTGCTATGGGTCATAAGTTCAGCTCCAAAAATAAATAAATAAATAAATAAATCTGCACACAAAACAATAGTGGGTTAGACTTGTTTTGACAGAAGGAATGCATCTGACAACACTTTCCCCTAGAATGTCTACAAAGATCAAAATCTTTTTTCAGTTCTGCCTGAATTTGTGAAACACAACACACTTGTTGGTCCTAAGGGTTACTGCTTAACCCACCATGCTGTGACTCCAAACTACAGAATTTTGAGGTCATATGCAAACACACAGAAGGCCTGGCTCAGATACCCACCGTCCTGAGCAGAGTATATGGCAGCAGGAAGACTGTAGGGTCCCTCTCCTTTACTGTTGAAGGCCTTTACTTTCACATCAAACTTCGTTGCAGGGGTAATGGAGGGGTCTTTATGGACATAACGTTGGGCCCGAGGGTCCGTGACCGTCACTTTACTCCAATGATGGCCACCCTCAGGTTTAAATGCGATGATGTAACCAAAATTACTGCCATAGTAGTAGTGAGGCTGCACAGGCTAAAGACAGAAAAGAGTAACTTCGATAAAAAAGAGTAACTGATAAAACACAGAATAAAAATATTCCACTTGATCAAAAAGGGGGCTGGGTGTTAGCTGGCATTCATAAAACAAACCAGTACTTACTGTCCATGTGATGGTGAGCTCTCTACTCGCTCCCCCACCTCCGCCTACATTTGAGGGTGCCACCACAGGAGCTAAAATAGTAGAGGAATGTGAGACTTCACAATTCCAAAAGGGTTTTATAAACTGCTGTGAACACTAACAGAGCCAAACAATTTTAGCTCCAGTATAAGAGACAGAAATATGCTGTTCATAATTATTGTTATTATTGTCTATTTAGCACAAATAAGTATAAGAGACAGAAATATGCTGTTCATAATTATTGTCATTATTGTCTATTTAGCACAAGTATATATATATATATATATATTTATATATATATATGTACACAACCCCTGTGAATGTATATATATGTTTGCTGGATATATTAATACAGTAAATCCCCGAAATTCACGGGTTTATGTTCCAAGAGCACCCACCAATTGTGAAAAACCACGAATTTGTGATGTGGTCAAAAACAATGCCTAGAAATGTATAAACCCAAAATATGCTCCCAAAAATGCTCCCTAAACACTTTAATTTCATTTTAAACTCAGCTTAATACATTACCATTAAAAAATGTAAAGGTAAACTGTTCTGATGTGGGAATCCTGAACTGCATCTGCCAGAGATGTGTCATAGGGCAGAAGCCAATCAGCAGCAAGGAGAAATGATTATGCTCTTGGACTGGCTACTATCAAACCTCCCACCTCTGAGTACAGCAGTATTTCACCATCCCAAGATGGTTATATTTTATCTGGAAATTTAGCTGAATTTACATCAATACTTATGTTACAAAATTACTAAATTATGTTTACTACATTTACCAACTAAAAGAGAGAGAGAGAGAGAAATATAAATAAAGTAAATTAAAACAATAAATAAAAACTTGAAACAATAATAAAATCGAATTCTAGCAACAAACCTGCATCCAGCGTTGTGATTTTGGGTGAGGGGTCGCTAGGCTGTCCTGTCCCCAGAGTGTTTGTAGCAATGATCCGAAATTCATATTCAGTCCAGGGAATCAGATCAACCACTGTGGCTGTCTCTGCATTGCCCTCTACATTGGGAGGGGCTGAGAACATACAAATGAAAACTATTGATCACTAAATGGTGTACATTTTAACTAAAAAATTAAAAACAAATTTTCAACTGGCATAAATTATTAAAATTTACTGAGAATGAGAAAGTAAGGAGATCACCTGTGAATTTGCTGGACCTATACAGATAAGTTTAGTCACCTCAGCTTCACTCTTAACCCCACTGGAAGAGTCGATGCTGTAGCATCTAAAGTCTTTGGATCTTTTTACCACATAATATACTACAAGATACAACAGAGCTTTGGCCTGCCAAGTATAACATTTAAGAGGCCAAAAAGGTCACTTTACGAATCTCTCAGGCAGTACTGGTGTACTCACAGGTAACTGCACCTTTCCAGTCTGTCTCTGGTGATCTGACCTCTCGGTACTGGATGGCGTATCTGGAGATGGGGCTGAGGTTATCTAAGCCCTGCCCTAAAAATACCCTCTGAGTACAGGGGTATTTCACCATCCCAAGACGCATTTTCATATACAGCTGCTTTGTGTTCTCTCAACAGTACTAAAAAATGTATACAGCTATATTTTATATGGAAATTTAGATTAATTTACGTTAATATTTATGTTACAAATTAGTACATTTTTTTTTTTCTTAATTTAGCACAGAAATGCATGTAAAATTATTTATTGCCACACAAAAAAAACTTAGGCAGTACTGGTGTACTCACAAGTAACTGCACCTTTCCAGTCTGTCTCCAGTGTTCTGACCTCTCGGTACTGGATGGTGTATCTGGAGATGGGGCTGAGGTTATCGGAGCCCTGACTCCAGAGTAGCCTCACAGACTTTGGCTCGATCTCTTCCACACGCACTCCTCCAGGAGGTCCAGGAGGCCCTTGGTGTAGAGTGAGAGAGGATCTGCTCACCACAAGCTGGCTTTCATCTGCATTTTCTTGACTAACTGGCTAAATGATTTGGATTTTGGTACATCCCATTTGACTCAAAACTTCCTGGAAATAATTATAGTGTAAAACTGTGGAAAGGAAAGGAAATGTCTGCTGTTTACTCTCCACTTCACATCCAACGCTTGAGCGCAAAATGTTAAATAATGACTAGTTCTCAGGAGTTTATGCCTGAGGTCTCTAGCATATCACCCACTTCCCATAAACATTTTCCTCATAATATATCTGACCAAGCCGTTGGTTTTGGCCTCGGCAGCCATTAAAACCCTGTAAATCAACCCTGAACTCTTAGCGGAAAGCTTCGCCGTCCATTATTTGTTTCTTTTCTTTGGTGCAGTTTCGCCCTCTCCTTCCAGATGTAAAAATAAATCAAATAACAGAAAAGCCAGACTGAGGCACTAGCTATTGAACCACACTTCAGTGGGAAACACTGGTGGTTGGGGTCACTGTAATGTAAAAAGTTTTAAAAGTACTAAAAGTCGTTAAAAGGAAAAAGCAACACTTTCGTGTTAAAAATACAAAGGCCTGATGAAAATGGCCACTTTATGACAAAGCCCTTCAGCAAAGTACTAAGCCTAATCTAAGTGCTAAAGACTAATCTAGTGCTAAAAAGTGCACTAAGAATATTACTTGGGAGAAAAGAATGAGAGATCCACATGTCATTTAGCACCAACCGGCATCTTCGATCTCTGAGCTCGACTAGGAATTAGTTGCTTTATGGCAAACTGAAAACCTCACCAGGCCTCAGGAAAATAACAGCATGAGCCATATTGAATTTACAAGGGGCATAAGGAGCTGAAAGGCCGCCATTGATCTCCTGCTCAACACTATTTCCTCAGCAAAACAGACCGTGCAGTTTCATCGGTCCTCGTAATCACTGAGTCAGTACTGAAACATTTACACAGAATACACCTCAAATGACTTTTGTCCAATTTCCCCAAAGCACTATATAAACACACCCTTTTCTGAACTATCTATTATGAGATGGGGATGGGTGTAAAGAAGGAGGATGATGCTTAGTATCATAAAAAGTGAATCCCAAAGGTACCCATGGTAATCACAGTCGAGAAACACTCAAGAAATCCACTCTCAATTCCAGCCCACAAATATGCCTTACCAAGACCTCCATCCCCAAACACACTGACCGTAGCTGTGTTTAATGAGGTTTATTTTGTCAGTGGCTCCAAACTCAAGATTACATTACAGTCCGTGGCACACTAGCATGTCCCATTAGCAGCCACTAACATCTATGGAATACTGCCTGGCAAAACCAAACATGCATATGCAATAGTGGTCAACAAATCTGTTTTGATTGTCTCGTAACCAGTGGAGAATAAGGAGCGAAACAGAGATCTGGCCCAAATCAATCATTCATTACTATTCTGGTGCCAGAAATAACATCGGCCACTCTCAGTAGTTTGCCATCTCTGTCTCCATATCGAAACAAGAGAAACTTTACATTTTCCACGAATCAACCTTTTCTTTGCTGAAAATGACTGGCCATAATTTTGGCTCTCTCCGTAGTTGGCCGCTATCCATAACAGAAGGCTTTCATGCTATGTGTGCATGTGTGTGTGTTTCTAGTGGGTGCGTATGTGTGTGTGTGTGTTTTGACAGCGACAGTGCCTCGCCTGGCAGACCCGTCCAAGCTAAAACAGCACAGTCTGCTTACTCTTATTTGATTTACACCTCATTATCCACCTCTCCCCTTCAGCACTGTAGCCAGCCACTGAGCCCAGGGAGGAACATTACTCTTGGCTTCACTGAATCCTACAGCACAGAGAATGTCAGGGAGTTCAGTTTTAAAACATAAATAAAATATACTCTGTGCAAAAGTTGTGGATAATTTTATATTTTATCTTTTACGTTCAGCAAACAAACAGAAGTTGTGCACTAAAAGTGACAGAAAATTTCAAAATTATGTTTATTCTCTGTAGAAAACATGATTACTTATATTCATTTATAACAAAACATTTGGCCAATGGAGTTTAAATTATACATCACTGGAGGCTGAGGAGTACTTTTCCCTCCTTGAAGATGGCACAGACGTTATCACTTGCAACTAAATGCACAGTGTGTGCCTGCGTGCGTGTGTGTGTGTGTATCATACCTCTCACCACCAGGTCAGCAGAGCCAGTGACGTTGTCCACAGGTGTCTGGGCGGTGCAGGCGTATCGGCCTGCATGCTTCAGCTGTGTGTTCTTAATCTGCAGCTCACAGCTCGATGTGCCTGCCTGGCCATCCTAAAGACACACATAAAACACACACACACACACACACACACACACACACACATAGATTCAGAACTGCAGTTGTTGTGCACTCATATTAGTACAAACCAACATTCCCGTTTAACAGAATGGCACAAAGTCACAATGAGCAATAAGGGCATAAACTCCTTTACCAAACCAGCTTCTAACCCTCTAAATAGAGACCAGAGAGTACATTTCGAAACATTTTCATTAGCCAGGTTGTCACAATTTCAATATCAATAGTATAAGTGGTGCCACAAAGTCCAAAATGTATCACTTCATTACTCATTAATGCTGCCTAGGGTTCAATTAAGACCAGCAGTCCCATTAGTTATGGAAATGTTGCATTACTGGGAAAAAGTGCTGTTTAGAGCAGTAAGTCAGGCACTTCACCACAACAGAAACAGCATACAGTGAATCATCCACTGCGTGCCTAAGTGCCTAAATACCAAAGGAAAGAGGCCGTGCTGCATGAGCACGGCCTGCCAAAGGACATCATCCATCATTAGTCCATTACCGGCTCCCTCTCTTTTGCTCCAAGGAGATGAGAGATGATGAATGTGGGTAGGTGAGGCTGGACTATTTTAGAGTCTATGCCAAGCTGGCTTATTGAGAATGGATGAGTGAGGAAATAACTGCTCAGATCTAAAAGGTGAACAGCATCAGTCATGTTTCAGAGCATGCTTTTATAAACAATCACCTTTTATCTGGTAAATGACAAATGTAGTGAGCACCTTTGGAAGTGTACAATATTACATTATTTTAAAGATTTGGTGTGACAAAAGTGTTAAAACAAATTCAAACTGTCCACTGTGAAAAAAGAAGCTGAGAGAAAAGGCAAACATCATCAGGAACCAAGGACAATGTGCAAGTAGTGTGAGGTTCAACGATCTGACATTTTGTCAAATGAGCTTAATGGAACTGTAGGAGATGCGAACAAATGAGACTGGATGTAAGCATATAAAGATTTGTTCTGCGTTGTTCCCCATGGATGAAATTTTACGAAATCTGCTGTGCATCCATACAGTGTAGTAGTGATGCAGGGTGTGAATTTTCACTAAGTTTAAACCTGTACATCACAAGACATTAAGCTAGCCAAACAGAACAATGTGAGCGAATAGCCAGGTGTAAACATACCAAATTCCAAAAATTTAGCTCAAGCGGTTGTTGAGATATTGAAGTGTGTAAGTTGCAGTGCCCCCTATGGATGAAATTTAATGAATTTAGGCATGCTTCCAAAGAAGGTGGTGGTGATGCAATGTGTCACATTTTGGGAAATTTAAACCTTAACATCACAAATACATTGGCTCACTAGATTTTTAATCAGTGTAATTCACTACGAGGTGTTACTGCACAAATAAATTGCAATTAGCTAGGGTAAAGGTAAAGACACCCTTATCTAGAGCGACTTGCAATCATTAGTTATAAGGACAGTCCCCCTGTACCAACTGAGGGTTAAGGGTCTTGCTCAAGGACACAATGGTAGTAAATTGGGGGTTCAAACCTGCAACTTTGGGTCCACAGGCAAAAGTGTTTTACCCACTAGGCTCATACCACCCTGTCATACATATTCATCTCTGAGTGGTCAAACCGTTGTCAAGCTATTGCCCAAAATGTGCTCTGTGTCTACTCTGTGCTCTGTGCTTTTTGAAAAAACCCTAGGTGGTTTATTTGTAGATGGTTCAAGGGAATCCACTACTCTGTAAACGTATGACCAACAAAGCAGCCAGGCTTTCCTGCTAGAAATATACTTTGCGGGAGTATATTATGTGTATGATTCAGAATCAAAAGTGGTGCTCACAGTTCATGTCAAGCAGGTTCTGTCCTGTTTCATTGACATGCATCACTGTAAAATACTGCTCATTTAAGCTATTTCTGCTGGGACCAATAACATTTTCTGAGTCTGCAGCTGGATTAAAATTCACAAAGCCCACACATAACTGGTGAAGGTATTCTGATGATGTTAATTAAATGTGAAAATGCTTCTAAAGTGTAATCGTTAAAGCAGCAACATTCAGTCTACTGCCACAAACTGTCAGGCTAGTCCCACTTGAAAATGACCTGTCCATAGTAACATTAAAGAGTAAGTTGTGTATTCGCTGCTCTCACCATTACATATTGGTAATATTCTTTCTCCTTGTCCAAGTCGATCGCATGGCCGTTGAGAGACCAGATGAAGGTGAGGTCGAGGCTCGAGTCATGTGACGCAGCACACTGCATCCTGGCATTTTCACCCACGCTCACATCAGCGTTTGAGGGAGCCAGCGTGATCTTAGTGGCATCTGAGGAAAACAGTGAAAGAAATTCTAAATGTACAGGTACATTCAACTAAATTCCTTATTCCTGTTAACAGATCTGCAAAGTCATTCACCAAACAAAGATGACCAAAAAGGAACTGACTCAACTAATGCTTCTGTATTTAAACTTTAATTTTATCCAGTGTTCAACAAAGGTCTGTGACTAGCTGCTGCTACTACTGGCTTTTTAATGTAGGAGGCTGCATCGTGTGTTTTTAGCCAGCAGAGGACAGCACTGAGTCATATATCAATCACAGCATGGTGCCTTCACTAAAAGGGTAAGAAGCCACTTCTAATTTAAGAAGAACCCACAGGCTATTATATCGAGAAGAATGCACTGAAGATGAAACTGAGAATTTGAAATGCTTAGTTCTGATAAAGTCAATCTCTCTCTCTCTTGCGTGCGTTCTCTCTCTTACTCTCTCTCTCCATTAACTTTTTTCTGTTTCTCTTTCACACATGTGCACACACAAGCAATAAAGACAACCGAACATTATTTTAAACCATATGGCTAACTTAAACAGATAAAATAAGTCCAAACTGATCTTCTAACGCCTGCACTGCAGAAACATCCATTACACTATTAAGAGCTTGTGGGCAGTTGGGTTTACATTAGTCTTTCTCTGCCAATATTAGTTACTGAGTGTCCGTGCAGACAGTCAGCACGCAACTTTCTACACAAATACAGCTCTAGTATGAGCTATGCTTCAAGTTCATCCTATCCTTAACAGCATTTCTAATGGGACATCTACAAACATCAGACATAACCATAAGATATTTTAACTAAGCATCGCTCCTCATGACAAACACAGCGGCACAGACTTGGTTTTCAGCCTCTTTACCTGTCACTGAGAGAGAGCCGGTGCTGTTGGCTTTCCCTCTGTCATTCTCAGCAAAGCAGGTGTATTTTCCCTCATCTGATTTGGTAACATTGCGAATCTCCAGACTTCCGTCCTCCCAAATGAAAATCCTGCCACAATTTTTTCAAAAAGATTGTTTTTTGTTTGTTTTTACAAGCTTTATCACAAATTGCAAGCATCACAAACTTGACATATCATTCTGCATCAACCCATAACCACTCCTTCAGCTGTCCAGTAAAAAATAAAACCAGACAAGAAATGCTTGGTGTCAAGGTATTTGCTTCTTTTATTTTCATCTAAAGCTAAAAAGCTACAAATTTAATGAAGTTTATGTCCCGCCAATGTGCATTGTGCAATCTGCATATTTAATCATCACAAACTTGTCACAAAAAGTGCTGAGTTGTTAACAAGTGGCGTAACAATGTGTTCTGACACTGTGGTATTAGAATGCGAAAATGTGACAATGTGCATTGGTGGAGGATGGTCTTGCTACTAATTATGATATCTAAAGCAACAACACTGTGTGAACACCAAAGCTGGCTAATAGCCAGAACCAAGAAACAACCCACTCCACCTCCCAGCCTTGTGTCATTTTGTCATTTAAGTAACATGACTGTGGTCAATTTTGCATTTTGGGAATTTTAAAAATATTATGGGAATATCAAATCTAGAGCTGAGTGAAACATTACAATTCTATTGTTTATCTCAAATACTAATAGAAATCTCAAAAAGTATTTATGGGTTTCCATGCTTTTTTTCCTTTGAAGCCTTATGTACCAAAGCTTAAGTACTAAGAATTAAACTTTGAATCAAATTCATGACTACATTTGGAATAAAGGGAGACTTAAAATTGGCTCTCACTGTGCTTTAAAAATGGCATTTTAATCCATGTCAGAGAAAAAAAATTATTATAACTCCATGTACATTACTAGGTGCTTTAATACAGTATTATTGCACGCAGACTTTAACTCACAGCATGACCCCTATCACAGCAATACCAGATCGACTCTTGGATTCTAGTAAATTACACTGAGCAAGCCTGCTTTATGTCCTGACTGCACTGTAAAATTTACTACGACTCTGGCCATATGTTTCTGTAGAGTAAGCTTGAGCCACTGAAGGGTCAGATTAGCACTTGTGTTGTCCGAGGGAGATTGTTGTCAACTCTCACTCAGCAAGAGGCCTCAGAGCTTAAGACAGAACTAAGCACCAGTGCACAAAAGACAGAAAACTGAAAAACTGGACATTAGCTCTGTTTCCTAAAGAGTCATAAGGAGATAACTGCACCTACGACAGCTCTGTCAGACCCTTATTCTTAAAAAAAGGGTAAACCTGAGTTCACCCTGATGTTTCACTGGGCTTCTGAACAAACAGTAATGTAAGAAAATCTGAAGCTTGTAGAATTGTGAGTGCCCGGTCAACATGGCCGGATCTCCCACCTGCTGGAGTTGGAGAGCAGCTCTGTGCCTTTGCTCCAGGAGAACGTGGGTCGGGGTGCTGCTCTGGGTTTACACTGAAACACCACACGGCTATTTTTTGCTCCTAGCAGCCTCTGCTTCACAGGATTAAGCTCAAATGAGGGAGCACTCACTGAAAAAAACAGAAAACTGAGCTGAGAGAAGGTCAGCACCAGCATGATAGAAGCTTGACCTCTTTTACAGAAGACACCCAAGCAAAGACAAGCCAGGACGAGAGCACAAAGAGAGAAAAAATGATCAAGTACAAAGGAAGGAGATGATGGTAGGATTTTGTTTGTTTTCCTAAGTGAATTGTGTCATTTTGTTGACTCAGATCTGACCAGGAGTACAGGGACAGCTGGACAATCATGAAACAGCTTACCAAACACTCGCAGTTCAGCATTGGCGTAGATCTCTCCATGGCTGTTCTCAGCAATGCACTGGTACATCCCTGAGTTCTGAAATGTCAGATCTGTGAGATGCAGTTCGTGCTGGCCTTGCTGTCAGAAGGGAACAAGCAGACCACCTTGTATGTTTCATTCTTCAACATAAATGACTTATACAGATTTTGTCCAAGATCCTTGTGACAGCTAAGGCTATTTGAAATGCTGTCTGAAATGCAGCATATAAATATAGAATATACAAACAATCTTTTTTTTTTTAATATTGAAACCGGTCCTTACTGAAGAAATAGCAAATCACTGAAATGGAAAATTGGAGCTAGTCGTTGAATTCCCTAATAGGGCTGCTCTGCTGACACCTGAAACCCTTCTTAAAGATTCCAGTGTTACCTGCGTGGTGTTTGTCACTGCTCAGGCTTCATTGTTAGATGTCAGTAAGATAATGAAGCTCAGATTTGCATGCACAGTGTGTTCTGAGGGTAGCCCCTGCTGTGCTATGCCCCCTGCATACACTCCTAGCTTTCTGGAACAGAACTGTCTGTTGTTAGAGGTGTTATGCAATAGTGTCGGCACCCACTCAGAATTGAGATGTAGGCTAGAGTTTGCCTCATTGACTCTGTGCCCTACTTGAGAGAGGCAAGTGCCAGCAACCTGGAATGCCTAAAGCAACAACAACCCCTGCATAAGACACCCTGAAGGACAGAAATTGAAAGGTAGATTGTGATGTGTTTACACTTGTCTGCCCGTTTATACATATATATTTTCTCTATGAGAAATAGTCAACAGAAGGGATTTCATGTTTGCTTGTGGACCTCACTCAGTAAAGTTAGTGCCAACCGTAAGTCACTCATAGTTTTAGTAATGCCAGCCTGAGGATGGAAAGGAATAAGGCTCATACCATTTGGCCGTCCTTCAGGAAACGTACATGCGGTTTAGGTTTTCCGGTAGCCTGGCAGGACATGATGTAATCACTGCCAATGTCTCTCTCACTGCTGCTGATGTGCTCTACCCACTCTGGAGAAGCTGTAAGTGAGATCAGCAAACATGGCTAGGAAAGAAAGACTGAAGATCCCACGTATGAATATATTAAAGTACTAAACACTTCTGAAACTGCAGACCACTATCTAACCTTATTCTCAAACTTTAAAATTGAAACAGCATGGAAAAACATTCTTAATGTTAAAGTAAGTTCATGTAACAACATTTTTTTCCAAGTAATTTTGGACCATTCATCATAATGAGGTTTTGATATGACAGCACCAATATGTTTCTTTTTCATGCTAACTTTACCCTACATCACTCCCACCACCTCTGCTGCACGAAATATGTTTAAATTAAGATGCCTCAAAATTATATATACCCAGAGTTACTAATCCCAAACAGACAATTTTCAACTTTGTACTTGGGAAACAGAATTGGGAACCTTTCCCTTGGTAACAGTCTTACCTTCCACATAGAGATGTGCTTTGTGCCAGTCTTTGCCTTTGGAGTTGAGGGCCTCACACTCATACATGCCTTCGTCCTCATACTGCACATTAAAGAGATGAAGCAGTCCACCAGCCATGCTGATCTCATGGTGGGATGGCAGTGCTCCATCCACTTTCCTCCACCTGATTTGTGGGATGGGACTGTGGATCAAACAGTTACACACAAGACGTTCACTAACACCAACATACAAAATGACCTAATTACACTATGTATTACCAAAACACATTAAATATACAATACCGGTCAAAAGATTTAGAACACCCCAATTTTTCTGTTTTTTTGTATTGAAATTCAAGCAGTTCAATGTCTCATTGTTCATTCTGCAGAAAGTTCTTCCCAACTATGTTGCAGAAGTTCCCATAGGTGTGCGGCACTTATAGGGTGCTTTGCTTTCACTCTTCTGTCCAGTTCATCCTAAAGCAGCTAGATGGGGTTTAAGTCTGGAGACTTCTGGACACTCCATGTTTTCCAGCTTACCATCTTGTTCTGTTTTCTAAGGTAGTTCTGGCAGAGCTTGGACTTTTGTTTTGGGTCACTATCTTGCTGTAGGACGAACCTGACCAACTAGGCACATACCAGAGGTACTGCATGGCGCTACAGAATTATTTCCCTCTTCTGGGTTACCTTACTATTTTTAAACCTCTCGCAGTTCAGCACTGTCCTTTGTACCATTTCATGCTGCTCATTGGACCTGAACTGTTTGAATTTCAATTTTAAAAAAAAGCTTGAAACACTGGGGTGTTCTAAAACTTTTGTATATTGGGAAATGTTAGCTTACTGGGCTGAAAATTGCCATCTTATATATAGTATAAAAAATTCAAGTAATACCCAAGTGAATAATTTTCAGGACTTTCTGGACTGCCCATATAAATTTTGTCATGCTCTTGTCATATCAAGTAAAAGAACTCACTTTCCCAATGCAAAACACTCCAGGGTGATGTTCTGGCCAACCAGTGCGTATGTGTCTGGGAACTTCACTTTGATATCAGCTGGGTACTTCCGAATGGGACCTAGCAGCGACAGTGTACAGCATTACCCTGCTGAGTCACCTGTTTTCACTAGCCGTCTCTGGGGTCTGTTTCTGCCTCTACATCCACATTACTCATGCTCAATAGAAACACACAGTGATGCACTCTTGTTTTGTGTCAATCTGAAGGGCTCGCTTGGTTCAAGTTGTTTCAAAATATTTGGCTATGCTATGACAGTTCAGACATGCCATGCAAAAAACAGACAGGAATACACTCATGAACACACACATACACACACACACACACACACACAAACACACAGTCAAGTATGGCTCTGAAAATGGGGCAAGACGGAGCCTAAGGGTTGTGCTGCTCTACAGTAATGAAGTCAAAGGCGAGCATATGCATGACAGAATAGGAGAGTGCGTGTGTGTGTGTGTGTGTGTGTGTGTGTGTGTGTGTGTGTGTGTGTGTGTGTGTGTGTGTGTATGTGCACATCTCAAAGAACAAAGGCTTTCATGCTCCTATCCTTATGTCCTCTAGACATGTTATCTTCTGTAGTTTCTAACGGAACTCTATTCATTGTATTATAACGAAGTGGATACTACCAGCCTTTAACAACTACCATATTTGTGGGAAAGGACTGAAACCTATGCAATGTGGTGCAAAAAGCATTTCATTTGATCTCTTTAGCTGTATCTTGGTTTGATGTATGATATATTGTTTAGGTCTCCTGAAAAGCAGTACAATATTCCTCTTAGGCAAAATGTGCACTAAAAAGCAGGACTTGTTTCCGAACCTAAACAGAAAATGGGCCAACAAAAGAAATGCTGGGGAACAGCAACAACCTCCTTCTTTCCAAATTTCCTCGCCTTTATTCCTTTCTTCACAACTCCTTCCAGCTTTATACAAACAAGCTTTCGCACACAAAAGACTCTTGACTGCTTAAATTGTGGTTTCAATCAGAGGCAAAACATAATCAATCACAACTTCCGTCCAGTCAGTGCCTAGAAGACCTCACAAAAGAAACACAGCACTGACACTTTAGCGATCTATACTTAGTATTTTTTTAAATAATGCAACAGTCTGATTTAAAACAGAACGGTGTCTGTGTCTCTGAAACAAAGATGCACAAAAAAGGTGTAACTAGTGTTGATGGATAACCTTGTAATGCTTGGATATAAATCATTTTAATGAACTGTTTTTACACCCTTCTCTGAAATTAAGAAGTAGGTAAGAAAGTAAAAAGAGAGCAAACGGCTTACGCTCCATCAGTGGGACCAGAGGGATGAACTTGCTGAAGACACTCTTAGCGATAGAAGGGCTGGAGACGAAGCAGGAGTAGTTCCCACTGTCAGAACCCTCTACTTTAGAGATGTACAGATTCCCTGTGGTCTGAGACACAAAGCGGCGCTTATCCAGTGGGATGAAGAAGGGAAACTCATTCAGCATCCAGCGAAAGGAAAGATCATCTAAACAGAGAAGATAAAAGAACCAAGCATTTTTTAGGAAGGTCTGGAAATTCTGACACTGAAGCTTTTACTTTATGTCTTTTGGGTGGAACTTCCCACTTTCCAAGATTAAATATTAAAAAAATATTTTGAAAATATTCTAAACATGTACAGTGCTGTGCGAAAGTCTCGGGCATCTGAAAAAATCATACTTAAAAACTGTTTAGATAAGCATGTTTTCTTTACATTAATATCACTAAATATACTAAATACAACTAAAAAGAATAAATACAAATAACACTATACAGCCTGTATTGCTGTTCCTTGGTGAAGCCCAGTATTACTTGTAGACACCTGGTTTGAATCACTCCTTCATTAAATTAAATCAGAAGCTGCTGATGGAATTTCACTAATTCAAACAACGGCACCAAGGAAAATGTGAAACCAAACCTGTGTTCTCCTTACCAGCTGACAAAATATTACAAACAAAACAAAACTGCTTTCTTGTTTGTTTGCACTTTTTCCAATGTTAACTTTGTTAGCAGAAAGACACTTTATTACACGCTGTGAAAAATGTAACAATTTCCATAGGTGCCTAAGACTTTTGCACAGCACAGGATGAGTACATAAAATGTACCTGGGAAATGAGGAGGAGGGGCACATAACAGCACCACCCCTTGACCCTCCTTCACATACACAGCCTCTCGTTCTTCTGTGGAGAACATGTCCAAATCTACAGGGACAGAATTAAATTAGTATGGGCTCTTCAACAATCACGGTCACTACGGCTCCCCGCACTCAGCCTGCACTGATGACCTTTGATAATAATTCTGCACAGTTTCCACAAACAAAAGGCTAAAAATGCAGTTCCACCCAATTTGCACCATCATCGTTTCTAACCACAACCCATAATTCAGCAGAACCCACACAGGTATTTAAAAAGGTTGACAGCAGAAATTAATTTTTGCATTTAATCAACAAACGCAGCCTAGAGCTAAAAGGCGCAAGCTCAGGTTTTTGTGAAAATGTTACCTAAGTGTTTGCATAACACCTAAAGAAGAACAAAAAGTTCAGGCCAGATTCAGTAGACCAATAGCAGCATTACGTAATGCTGTGCCTTGGCCTTGTCATGGTCACTCACATCCAAACTGGACGGACGCCTCCCGGCTGACGATGGTCCCATACTCATTGGTTGCTAGGCAGGAGTAATTCCCAGCATGCTGGCTCTTGTCAGGGTTACTGATGACCAGGTTCCCCCCTGCAAGACTATAGTGGACATCGTCACCCTCCTGGACCTCAATCTCCAGCTTATTCAACCTCCACCTGCGCAGAGAGATGGCAGCAGCAGTGCATCACACAGGCGAGGCGTGATAAAGAAATGTATTAGCTCTCACAGTGTATAAAAATCCAAAAAAGCATGGTATCTGAAAAATTGCACAATGATTGGTAATACATTTCCTACTAACTGTGCAGCAGTACTGAATACACAGGGCTATGTAAATGCATTCACTGAGGACCACTATACATGTACGAACGACCACATTTCTCGCCATCTGTGCTGGCCACCAATGCTCAACCCTGCTGGTGGCCTAGAGGGGGTGCCAGCTCAACAGGAAATGAGTTGGAAATTGTTAATCTCATTCTTCAAATGCCCTCTGACCTTTAGGGCAACTTGCAATGGAGTGGATGTAGCAGGGAGGTGTTGGAGGGGAAAATTGAGCTAAGAAGGGCGGGTGCTGAGAGCCCTAGAACTACAGCAGAGGATTAATTTGAGGTGCAGGCAAGGTCAAACCTCACATGGAAATGGAGCGTGTGAAGGGGCATGAGAGAGGATCTGAGGATCAAGGCCCACCGTTGATGAAGGTTATGGTGAGTTATGGGACCAGCTGAGTGAAATAGATGAGGAAGCTCCGAAAGTGGTGTGAGTCTTTCTCTCTCTCTCACTCTATCTCTCTCTGTAGTGCACCTCTAGAGATTTTACAGTAAGGTGATGATTTTTAAATACAATATCCTGCAGTGAAAGTGAAAAGGCCAAAACTATAACATGATAATCAGTTATAAATCCCATAAGTGCTGCCACTGAGGGTTAGTATTGCAGTTATGCAAATGGGATGTTTGCTAACTAGTGCAGTAAAGCCCAGCATGGATGCTCAGGAGCATATGTTACTTGTATGTGGCAGGTGGGCTGGCTCGTGCTCGGCAGCTCATGATTATCTTGTCCTCCGGCAACTCCTCAGGGTAGATGGTGTCGACTGGCTGCTCCTCAAACACAGGTCCGTAGCCCGCGGAATCATCTGAAGGAAAGACACATGCAGACAAATAAACAGTGACAGAGAATTAGTTATAACAAACATGGAGAAAGGAGGGAGAAAAAGCACTATCAGACAAACAGTGTCTGGTCTGTGGAGGATACATACTGTGTTCTGCAGTTACATAGAATGGACTGAGGTTTTCTACACTTACACTACAAACCCTGATAGAAACCTGCAATTCAGGTATGCCACATCTATTAGAACACACGTTTCTTAAAACTGAAAGTGGAATAAGGTTAAATTGGTTTTAAAAACACAAAATCTGAACACAAAATATGTGCATATATGGCAATAATCACAAATGCTTGTGCTATTCTAAACCAGCATTTTGAAGAATTTAACATTTAGATGCACTGCAGAAAAAACATTTTATGTATTTCTATTACTTACAACCTACAACTGCCAATCTCAGTCGTGGCGATTCTACTGTCTGCACATTTTTGTGTTTTCCCTCCTCTACACACCTGTTCCAGGCCACAGTGAGCCTGTTAATTAGGCAATTAGATGATTCAGGTGCACTTGATACAAAAATAAATTGCATATCATGGTGTCTTCAGGGATGGAATTGGGAATCCGTGAACCACAACAACACAGTCCAGCATAACATTTTACTCCGTAAACTCATATGTAAGTATTATGTGATCACTCTAAACAAGATGTTTTAAAATCAGTTCCACATTAGATAGACTCAGAAACAAGAACAATATACATTCTAAAGTTTAAATAAATCCAATAAAAATATGTAGAAAAAAAAACTCAATATGAAAATACACTATGATATATACACAAATGCTGGTGTTTTAATACTACAGATAAGTAACTTGCAGTTAAGTGAATTACTAGTAGCACAAATGGTTTTAAGGAATATGTTATAGGGATCAGTTGTACATAAGTAATATTGACATAAGTTGTGATATTCACATGGTAAGACTATCACACATAATACAATATTGCACATACTGAAAATGTTTTAGCACCCTATTAGAAAACTGCACAATACTGCACATGGTAGACTACTGCACATATTAATAAGATAATAATGCACATAATGATACTGATCTATTGTTTGAATTAATGAGGGGGAGGGGGGGGGGGGGGGGGGGGGGGGG
>JBBPCX010000135.1:13764911-13786918 GCA_037974365.1 Hydrocynus forskahlii
CACCCCCCACCCGACTGCATTTAAGCCGTCTTTCTTTTTTATTAACGAGACAAGCAAGCATGTCTCATCCTTGCTAAGTTGAACTGCAAGGTACTTCGGGCTATATTTGCACTACTAACCTGGCGTCACTAGAGTTCTCTCACTTGACACAATTTAGCTTCTTTACATATGTAAAATCCATCAAAAGCACAGGCTATTAGCATACAGAGGGCATGACTTTAATGACATATGCAAACAGCATCATTAAAATCTTCATTACTGTACTACCAAATGCCATAATAACCCAGCCAGGAAGAATAATTTCTCACCCCATCTGAAACGATGACTTCAGTCAACCTGCCAATTCCATTAGCGACAGGCTAGGCTAATTGGCCCCACTCAGTCACTGGGGAGGCCAACATCAAACGCCAATGTTCATGCGTTCAGACACAAACACAATCCAAGGTGATGAATAACTAATGAGCCAAAATACTGTACTGCAAATTATTCCCTTAGATCCAGATTTTGTATGCATGTGCACATCTGTGTCTGAACACTCAAAACGTTGACTTTTTCACCCGAAGAAGCTTTCACTGTCTGCAAAGATGTCCCATTTATTCGCCAGTGAGTGCATCGCTCTCTGCCGAAGAGCTCATGGACATGTCACGATGTGACAACCTTTAGAAATCCATCACAAAAAGAACAGACGTACATCCCGGCACTGCTAATAAAGGGCTCAGAACACTAACAAAATGACTCTGAATTCCTTTTTAATGTGAAATAATAGTGGAACAACGAGGGGAAATTTTTCTGAAATGGGCATCAGGGCTCTGTGGTATTAAATCTGACAGGTGGCACAATCGCAGCAATTCAATCTTAGCCTTCCGCTCAGAGCCAATCTGTGAAAAGGTGTTTCAAGAACACAGCGGAGAAAGCAGAAAGCCTGAAAAGGCACACCGGCGAGCTGAGAACCGACTTCATACAGAGAAATAATAACTATTTCTCTCATCCGAGAAACGAGTATCAAAAGAGACAGATGGCAGAGAGTTGTGTTCAACAGGGCACAAAGGGTAGGGTGTCTAAATAGCAATCTCTCCTCTTCCTCCTTCTTTCTCTCCATCTCTGTCTCAGTGATTCTACACTCAGTATCTCTCATATAGCTTCATCTGTCCTTCTGTCTTTATCTCAGCTCCTACCGCTCTCCCCTCTCCTCCTTTTCTGTGTGTCTTAGAGTCTCTGTGTCACAGCCAAAAGGGGCACAAAGAGTAGCCAACTGAAGACAAAAAGGAGAAACTTTTCAAACAAGACTAAGGAAAGTCACACAAGTTCTTTTGGGTTACATTTCTGCAGACTAATTATGTGGAAGCAGTAATTTTTCATGCATACAAGCAGATCAGGGACCACCATATGCAACAGAAATTCCAGAAATTGTGTCACTGGTTCCAAGACTTATCAGCCAGTGCAGTCACTGTGCCCACTTTCAGCAACTTAGTAGTGAAATGAAAAGGAGAATAATTAATTGAAATTATACTCAAATAAAAAAGACATGATAAAAAGCCAAAGAGAGCAAAAATTCTGGAAAACAGGCTACAGCATTTACAGCAGTAACTAAAATACACATAATATGGTCCTGTCCAGCTAGTCCATCAGAAGGCAGTATAGGAAAGCTCCTATCTGTGGGCTTCTGAAAGTGTGTCCTGCTTTTGTTCACGAACAGGCAGCCTATTCAGCATCATAATACACAGTGAAAAAAGAACAGGCATTTGGGCCTCATTTAAATTGTAAATTGGCAAGCTCATATTGCTCAAATCCAGTACAACCTCTTTCACTTCCTTTTCTTTCTGTATCTCTCTGTCTGTGCCAGTTTAGCACTTTCTAATGGACACATCTATTATTCAAATGTTTGGGTAATTTTAGCTGCATTAAAATTCCCAAGGATTATCCTATAAAGGCATTTAACTAGCCCACAGCTCGTGTAGGATATATCCTTTCTGTTTAGCATCCAGAAAAACACTGAGGTAAACACTGCTGGTGACACTGGCAGTCCAAAAATAGACAGAAACTCAATACATTTACCTTTCTCCCTAATGGAAACAGATATTTGTTTATTTCCATTCACACGCTGCACATTTCCATCATTCTCTACCTGCGAGAGCAAACAAACATCCTTTAAAGATAGTAGATCATGCTGGGAAGCTATACGTGCTGTTGCCGCTGAGAATATTTCTGCCAGTAAGCTGCCTCTCCTATAAAGCAGTAGTCATGACGTGCACATAAGCAGCCTCTTCCTCTGTGAGTTGTGTAAGCACATTCACATTCATATGGGTCACTGGGAACGTTACCTAACCACTGTTCTGAATTTTATATACCTCACACATGCCAGAGGGCCTTTCAGAATTGAGCCAAGCTAAATATAAATGTTTAATATCAAGCAGTAAATACGAAAAGCCGAGAAAGAGAGAACTCGATTCTGAAAGTAGACAGTCAGTTGTAAGAGGACAGGTCACATTCACAGTCTTTCCCTCACTGCCTGTCACTCAATTACGTTTCCTAGACAGAACATACATGAAGGCGTCCGTGTTCCTTGCAAAGTCGTTAATCAAATCTAGCGGGCAGTTAATTTGAAACACAGATGTCTAAGTTAATCGCGGCCTGCATGATGATGATGCTAAGCACACCCTGAAATGAAGGATGACTTCTGCCCCTATCATCCGCCAGCAGACTGTGTGAGTGGAATACTTTAAAGCCATGCTACATAAGTTTTGGTTAATGAGCAAAAGGAGACATCTTTGAGAAGGCACAGAAGCTCATCCACTCGCTGCTAATATGAGGCACGCTGTGGCGTATGAAGATAAGAAGTCGGGAGAGCGCTCCAATTTGGATTTCAAAATGAATGCATTCTTGCTAATTAATGGCTTATCAGCATCTTAGTCTAGAGAAACGCCAGATATGTTTCGGCTCAGGCTGCCTTCAGAGTCAAAACATGGTTCTGCATGTAAATATTCCTTGCTGGCTCGCTTTGAAAATCAGAGATTCGCCTTGTGAGCCGCTCCTCCATTAGACAGCAATCAGGATAATGGGCCTGGGTGACGATGAGCAGACTGCCTCAATCATCCGCTCAGAGAAAAACCTCGCTTATCATCGGCGGAGGAGGATTCACTTGTTAAGTTGTGACGTCACTTTGCGGACCGCAGGGAGTAATTGCTGAGAAATAGCTGAAGGGATTCCTGTGAACAAATGTTTCTCTCACTAAAAAATGACTATGTAAATAAAAGTAGCTCTCTGAATTCTGTCTGTAGCAAAAACTATATACACATAAGCAGGTTTGAACAGTGCAAGCCAATCCAGAGCAGTTCTAATCGCTTTTCTGCAGCCTCTACAGCCAGGCCTTCTCAGTTCCAAACCCTCAGGCCCCTTCAGAACCCATATGGTGGCTAAATACAAAGAGAGGACATGAAGAGTGTCATCAGCAATGTCGTCAATCATCCATACATAGTGCATATTACAGACTATAATAGCTCTGTAGTGCAGTAGTCAATTGTATTGATATTTGTCATATGGAAGTCATAGGGGCATGACTTCACCAAAAAATGTACGCTTGTCCAATGACATGATTGCTTGTGACTCATCACAGCACTCATGAGCAGCACCAGAGAACAGCCAGCACACAGCTGAAATATCTGTCACTAACAGGCCATTCATTTCTTGGTAAATTATATATAAGAGCATTTTACAGTGCCTGTGATGATGACTGAAAAAGAAAAAGATACTCCGCAGGTCTATCCACAAACAAACCTGCTATTTCAATACAACTGTGCACATACTATAACAGTGTACTGCATGAATGCAAACTATACAACACATGGTTAATACTTTTGCTTTGCTATACATTCAGTTTACATCACATAATTATGCAATCATGGAAAGTCATGGAATAAAAACAAATAGTTTCTGTGTGTTTCAATGTCAAACAAAAACAAAAAAACAGAGGTATGTCTTTTTCTTTCTGAAAAACGTGAATTTACAGCTACAAGTATGAAATTATTAAATAAAACAACACATTTCAAGGTGCATACAGCACAGGAGACTTTAAAACCATAGTATGAACGTACATCCCAGACAAAATTCAACGCTCTGTGAAGCTATAACATTTCATGATGCTGACCCTGACTGCCCGGCTGCAACACGGCACTGCAGTGTGAAGCCCCGGAGCTACCTATACACTAGCTCTGAATCTAAATCTGTAACAGTGGCTCTGACTTTCTTCCCATGTTATATGCACTGCAGACGCTTTATTCAAGCTCATCAAGGAGAACACGTGTTTAGCAGTTAAAAATAACTTGCCGATTCATTCCAGGTCACTTCATTTCAGGAAAGCATTGTGAAGATACGAGCAGTCTAAGGGCCACAAGAAAGCACCTAACATGCTAGCGCCCCAGGCTTTGAATATTGTGTATAAATGCAAGAGTCAAATGCACAAAGAAGATCAAAGGCCTCATGAGAAATGCTAAATATCTGCCCGCCAAAAAACATGGCACCCTCACAAGGCTTTGATGGTAAAATAAAGGAGTGAGGAGGGGGTGAAAGTCTGAAAATGGAAATGGCAAGCATGAGAGAACAGAACTGCATGCCAAGAAGAAGTGTAGCTATCTTTTTAATCCCTCACCCCCCACAATGCTCTCTTTTCAGACTCAGGCAGGGATGTGTGAGAGAGCTTGTCTCAATGCAGATGGCTTCTCAGTCAGTCAGAGTTTGCTGTGAATGAATCATGGACCAAGGACAAACACCATTTTGGTTGATGCCTGTCACATTGGAATGCCCTTAGATTTTATTATGAAAACTGAGAGTTGTATCATAAGACGACTGGACAGGACTTGAACGGTTTGGTTTAATTTGTCGAGACCGAACTTGTTTTACTATGCTGTGACGTGATTGTTTATGCTCTCCAAATATTCATAAACTGTACCTTAGAACCGCAACAACCATAATTTGAGATATAAACAAATAGCAAATATTTATGACTCACCAAAGACTCCAGGAGGATCACCATTCACAACTGCAGATGAAAATAAAAAATAATTTATTGTTGAAATACTGTAGATGTTTCAAATTACTCACATGTTTTGATATTACCATTTACAATTTCATGAAATGTAACAACGTAAAAAATGAAACATTTCGCACTTGGTTTGAAGTGTTTTTGAGGACTTGAAAACTTTTGGGGACTTTTTAAGAATTGAAAACACATTTTTTGGCAGTGAGTCACAAGAGTTACATAACACTTAGAAACACTGAATGTCTGCAGTGGTCAGATGAGGAGACAGAAATGCTTTTACCATTGGTTCAAGATTTTAGATGCTAGTTTACATTCCAAGTCATTTGGGCAGTTTGGATCCACGGGTATAAGGTATAAGAAGGTTGCCTTTGACTACCTCGCTATTACTGTGGCTGTGATCGAAATCCCAGTGCCAAAATTCATAAGAGCTTACAGAACAGTCACCATGTTTAATTGGAATGACCATCACAAGAAGAGAAACCCCAGCTTTAATCACAACTTGCATTTTAGCTTAACAAACTGGTTACATTGTTATGCTGTAAACATAAAAGGTCATTTTTTAGGATGAACTGACACACCACTTTTTCCACATTGTACACAACTCACAAGTCTGTATTTATTATATGGATTCATGACAAAAAGCTTGAAGATAATAATATTGCATTTTGTTTTACATACATTCAGTTATAATTACTTTATTAAAAGCAAGTGGTGGTTAATATGGCAATAATATAACATCATGAAACTTCAAAAACATTTCACGATACACAATATGTCAAGACTTTTTTTTTTTAACTTTTTTTTGGAATGGTTGGAATGAACAACAACAAAAAAAAACAACGCCACATAAAAAAAAATTATTCACCATTTCACACAACATTTTACCATCTGGTTACGCTCTCTTTTTAAGGAAACATGCCGTTGATGATCACAATCCTACCCCAATTAAGGCTGGATAAAACTCTCCTCCTAATGGTTTATAGGGCCTACTTTGTGCATAAAGGTGGTTGGACACTGTAAAAGAGCTGTCTCTAGATCTACTAGGTCTACTAGGCCCTGTAGACAAAATATTACTATAACAGGAGCACAAGCAGTCTGGGGCTAACCTTGACCTAAAGACATTTCTTATATGAGACTGAGTGTGAGTCATCATTTTCTAAAAAGGGAAAATTGCCTATTTCCATCATTCGAAATTCGAAGGTTAGTTATCCTGGATGAATTCAAAGTAATGGGTTCTAAACATGCAAGCATACTCACCCACAGATATTCCAACACTCTCCTGGGCTAAATTAGACTCTGAGCGCAGCAGATAAAGACCAGCTCCATCCTAATAAGAGATAGTGGATAATACGCTGCAGCTGTATCTGATGGGCCTGGGCTATGGCCTCTGTCTAGCCTGTTCTCTCATGTCCTGGCTCTGACCCAGTGAACAAAGCTTGGCCCTGGCCAGTCATAAAACTGCTGCTGTTAATCAGCCGGAATGTCTCTTGGTAGAGTAATGCAAGGAGACAGCAATATTCTAATCAAGATGAAATTAGGCAGAGCTAGCACGCAAGCCACACAGCGCTGTGATAAACAGTGGGGGCGGGGGTTGGAGCAGGAGCAGAAGGGGAGGAAAGAACGAGACGTTATGAAGCATACTCACAGCTGGAGGAGAGTGTGAGGGAGAGAGCTAGCAGGAGCGAAGTGAGGTGACACATGGTTGTGGGGTGAAGGAGCTCCAGGAGAATGGCTTATAGTGGAAGCTGCAGTGACATTAGCAGGTGTGGCTGGATTACCTGAAACAAACAAACGTGAATTCAGATAATCAGCAAACAATCCCAGAGCACCCCAAACACTGCACAGCACTTCCTCTTCTAACTCATGGCACTATATAACTCATGGCACAACAAAACTCATGGCACAACAAAAACTAAGGTTTTGTTGAAATTTATGAAAATATTCTGTTCTCTGCTCCTTTTTTTTACAAATCATACACAGTGCTTGGCCACGGCAGCATCACTTTTGGTTACTAATACCTTCTAAGAAGCCACTACCAAAAAAGAGAAAAAGATCCTTATGAGTCACACTAGACATAGTAAATAATACATAGTTCTGGTCCTGAAATATCTGAACCATTTAGTCACATCATATCATTATAGACTGATATTTCTTTTTAAAAATTACCAGCATCCAACTAGATTTGGCTGATGATTCATACTGATATTTCAATGCATTTTTATTGTACTATCCAGGTTGGACATAAAACATACTGGATTCACGTAGGTCAAGTCAAGTAGGTTTTATTTGTCATTTTTGCCTTAATACACACAGTACATAGTAAAAACTAAACAACGTTCCTCCAGGACCATGGTGCAACACAAGAAACAGAACAGAACAGAACACAACAGGATTGGTGCACAATTCCCAGACTGGTGCATCCCTGTTTTTAAGCCATGGTGAAATGTTCAAAATAAAATAATGGATGACATATTAATGTGCCAAGTCATTCAAAATCAGAGTCAGAGGGCTCCTGAGTGGCGTCAAGTGTTAGCTCTATCATCAGGAGATCACAAGCTTGATCCTTGGCAATGCCAATCCCCTACGCTGGCCAGGAGTTATTGGCAGTTAATGTTCTCCTCCAACCAGACATAGCAGAATATCACTTAACTTACTTAATATATGCTCATTTATCTCCTGTTTTAATTCTGTACTGCTTAAAAAACCAATAAATAAAGTTGGAAAAAAAAAGAATGAGTCACGCTGTAAGTTATTTACATTTACAACTTATTTTGCTGTTCATTAACTAGAAGGCTTAGCAGGAGAACCATCTACTATAATTAGTACTGAAAATACATTCAATATTTTACATTATTTTAAAGGATGAAACATCTTTTCTCACACGATAACACGTTACTGCGGCAAAAAGGAATGATAACAGTCGACTTTAACTGTAGCTACAATAGGGGTATATTTTATCATACAGTATAATTTCAGCTTCCGGTGTGCCTAAAAACACAAGACTTTTTATGCTATTTTAACACTGTATATGCAGCAAACAAGTCTTCCCTGCACCCAAAACACCATCCACCAACCGAGTGCTGAGAGCACCTCTGACACAACAGGGTTTCAGAAAACAAATATGACATGCCGATTGGCATTCTGCGACTGTCGGAAAAAAAGTCTGCAATTTGAGCAGTGTGGGCTGTGGAGAAAGATAATTGCCCCTGGACCGCAAGCAGTGAGTGACATCCTCAGCAAGCGCAGGGAGAAGTGGGGGTGACAAGCAACAGCTGTTTTATAAGAGATGGGAGCAAGAATCACGCATACGGCAGCCCCCCACTGCGCCAGGTCCCAAACAGTCAGGACACAGTCACAGACATGAGGCCATAAACAGTGTACACTGCAGCTGATTCATGCCACCTCATAGTGCAGAAGGCCTCGGGGTGAAATCTGTCCAACGTGAGACACAAAAATAGTGGGGGAAAAGAAACGGGAGGGCTTAAACCTAGGGACACTGAGAAAAACGTGACTGAACAAAACAAATCTCACTGTTACATCTGGTAAATGTGGCAAAAGTCACGTCACATATTCGAATATAATCACACACGTTAAAACTGCCAAAGTCACTTTTTTGTGTTTGTTCTTTCATATCAGAAATCTTAGCATGACAAGTTTCCAGTTTTGCAGATCATAGTCACATTCTGAATATTTTAATCAAAGCAATAAAATTAGAACAGTTTGTCTCGGCAGTGCCTAAAAAAATCTCGTAATATGACATGCCCTTCAAATTTTGGAGAAAAAAATGTTTTATTTAATGAAGGGGTGGATGTATTTCGCAAACAGAGTTTATTAAGAGACAAAATAAGATATAGGACAGAGAAACACAGAGCAAAATATGAGTTAAAAAAAAACCCCGAAAGAGTCCAAAGACGAACACTAGGCACAAACAGAGTCAAAATGGGGCGTTAACACAAAGAACAAACAGAGCAAAAACAAACCAAGTAACACCAGGGCATTAATATGAGAACCAATAAACACAGACTGAAACTCAGGAGTACATAAACCGACTAGACGGTGGGAAACACCTCAGCAAAGGAAGAAACAGGGCCAAGACACAGGTGAACAGGATAACAAGGGGGCAGGGCTAAGACAGAGCCAAGACCAAAACAACAAATTCACATGGAAAACAGAAGCATAAACAACAGCACATGGAGAACTTAAACAATAACATAGGCATTACAATGTTAGAAAAAGACAAAACCTTACAAAAAGCCAAGAAACTGGAAAATATAGGGAGAATGTTCCAATTCATGTTAAAGGATGGCCTATAATTATTATTACTATGGTTTATTACTTTTAGGACTATTAGGACTATGACAAGAATGTAAATGAGTTTACCCTGGAAGCTGGGCAGAAAAAAGTACTGGGGTTCTGGCTGTTCTCCAAGAACAGATGCATTTTTTAATAGTCACTGAATTGAAGAAGGCATGTATCTATAGTATGTTTACACATGAACACACTTTCTTTCTCTTTCTCTCTCTCTTTCTCTCTCATACACACACACACACACACACACACACACACACACACACACACACACACTGTAATGTCTGAGCTTTGCAGCTGGAGCAAGCCACACAGTAGGGATTTCATCTGCACACTGATGGTATCCTAGCAACACCCTGCAAAAGGAGCGGTTGTATTTTGCTAGGCCCCTCTTTAGTGACAGTGAATTAAACTATACAAATACAAATTTGTGTCTGGCACCCCATTGTTGTCAGACAGGGAGATCTGCAGGGTGCTTTGGTCATCTGGTCAACAGTTTCATCACCGAACCCAAACAATACACCAGCATGAGGTCACGGAAAATGAGACACCAACCCCCACGCTCACTCACGGGCCCATGATAAAAGTGCATTAAAATTCAAATCTCTCTGATCATACAATGTGACCAGTGAGCCCTATGTAGTATTCATGGCTTTCCTTGACTTAAGATCCAAGGGTTCAGCCTAAGCTAGGAAAGAGAAAATCCTCATATTGCTTATATAGCAGCCGAGAAAGGAAGGACCAAAGCCATCACACTCAACAAGAAAACGAGTCTTTATAAGCCTTTTGTCCCACCCCCGAGTCACAGAAGCAGAATGGCCTTTTTATCACATCTAATCAGCACACAGATGATGCACTAGTATCGTACCTATCTCATTTCCGCAGTAGTAACTGCTATTACTGCATCCCCCGTCTGCCTCATCTGTCAGAGGATCTGTTCCCATCAAAATCATAATCACATGTAATAAGAAAGTAAAAAGACAGTATATTGAGTTTGGTGAATCTGATATTATCTTGATTCTAAATTGCAATATTTTGAAATTCCTTGCCTTAACACCATGTGAAACGTCTCATGCAGCCAAAATCTTCCGAATAGCCAAAATCCACAATTAAGAGCAGACAGACATTATGGAGGAAAGATCACTGGGGAAAGAAAAGCACACGTGGGCCAACAAATAAGCACTGGAGTGTCATAACAGCTCAAATCTGAATGTGAAGTAAAGACAGAGGACTATTAAGCAGAAATATGTCATGTGCACTGCCACCACAACCACAAGATTTCACTTTATGAGAAAATTATGAATGGGCTTCTAACAAGACTTCAACATGTCGGTGATACACATCTAGTGGATTCAGACCAAGTCTCTCAAATTCCCATCCTGGAAGACAGAAATGTAGTTTCATGTTTTCTCTCCTCTAACACACAAAGCTGATTCAATTTAACCAGAATAAATATTAATATGAATATTATTTACTGACAAGCAACTTAAGGGCTGTAAAACCAAAATGCGCTGGCTTTGTATATTTTCTATACTGTAAACTCTTCTGTACTTTTTCCATTATTAACTCTATCACGATACTGCTTTGTTTGTTTTTTTGTTTGTTTTTATACATTCAAAACGTTTTCAGATATTCCCTCTACCGATACTGTTCATGAAGAACAGAAGAATAATCGGCATGAAAAATGCACTTTGTTTATGCCTGAGCTATTTTTAGCGGTTTGTATAAGTGGTAATGTACAAGTAATAATGATATGTAGATTAATGCCATAGGCTGCAGCATCAATAAACATGTTTAATAGTTTATTACGGATGGTATTTGTAATTTTAACTTAATAGACCAGCACGTGTGAAAGCTATGTTTATTGAATGAGTAACTTAAGTTAATTAACCGCACGTTTGATGGAGCCTGATTTTAAGTTTTCTCAAACTTTGTCTCAATAATGGCACTTAATCCTCAAATTATTATATATAAAGTACACACAGCACCATCCTTCTGAAAACCAAAACCATCCATGAGACCTGAATCTTTATTTTACCTTTCTAAGGTAATAATCTACCGGGTGGGGGAGTGTGTGTGTGATGTATGTAGTTGATGTATGAGTTTTTTTCTTTAGTCTTTCCCAAGCCTCATGAATTCTGTACTTGACATCCTACATAACTGAATGCATTTCTAATGACTGTGTACTATTTTTATGCACTATTTCGTTTGCAGTGTGATGTAGCCTTTGTGTCTGTTAGAGAGACAGAGCCTTTGCAGAGAGTGAGAAAAGCAAAACACTATGCTGGTCACTTACATGACAACACATGACGTTTCATATTTGATGTCTGACTTTAGTCATTTACTACATCAAACGCAGAACAAGCCGTGATACATTGAGGGTATTCGATGATCCACTGACCTATAAATTATTAATCAAAATTATTGATCAGCAGCACAACAAGCAGTGTCACTTAGTACAAACACACCCACATGATTTCCCTGATTATCCATTTAGAGGAAACTCCATCCTGTGGAGGAGGATGTGCTGCCTGGCTGTATCTTCTCCTGAATAATTGGATCTCCATACAGTCAGGCAAGCTTGTATCCCACTGGAGCCAGTAAATGATTCCATTACAGAGGAGACCTCTTTTATTTGGCTCTATTAGAGTGGAGACAACTTAGAGGAGACACAACACCTGCAATACAGAAATGCAGACTCAACACATCACCAAAAGGCCACTGTACTAGAGAGGACCCTCAGCTCGTTACACAGAGAGAGGGCCAAAATGAGCTGGCATCAGCAAGCACTGGGATTCTCAAATACTTTTTTCAATTGTGTGATTTGCAGAACTGCTTTTCATCATTCTTTTAAGAGATTTAAGAGTTTAGTAGTTGACTTAGTTGATAGAATAGAGATTCTGCATAGTGGCGGGTAATATGATGCCACAGAAGAGTAAGATTTTAATGAGCTTTGTGTGTTTCTGCTTTTGTGTTCCAACTGTGGTAATTATAGACGAATTGTGAGAAGATGTTCTGAGATCATTCACCAGGTTGCGCTACGAGTGAACTGTAATGAGCTAGGGTCAGGCCCTGAGGCCAACGTGCCCCAGAAAGGACTGTTAAGCTATAGCCCAAAAAGTACTTTGTTCTCTAGATAGCTGACAAAAAGTTGACAAAGCTGATAAATTAGTAATTAGATTACTAGAACTAGAGTGATTTATTTACTGAACAGTTTATAGAACAGACAAAGGCTTTATTATGATAGAAGCCATAAACCAGTCTTTGGCCTTCCAAATTTCTGTGACAACAGAGGGCAAAATAATAAAATCATAATATATATATATATAGTTCTCATTTCTGAGCTGAATTAATTAATAGTGCATAATTTTTTGGACTTCTGCATTGTCTCAGCAGTTATTGTGCTTGGCACAACTGAACGAAACAATTTCCATTTAACCAGCAGTGCTGTTTTTAACTGCAAGATATGCAGCTCTTAGTAACTAAACCATTACAGAAAAATGCTGGCAGCTGGATATACTGAATGGACCAAACGCTGAGGTACTGATGGCCGCTTGACTCAACAACATGCAGAATAAAGCCATGGAGAAATCCATAAATCTGTCGACACATTGACTGCCATTACTTATCCGTAAACAATCAACGCTGGACGTGACAGCACTGGCCTGCTGAACACGTCACTGTCGGTGCAGAGAACAGACTGGACATTAAGACATGCATTTATGGTGTAATGTCCGTCCAGACAGGGAGTCATGCTCTATTCTTCAGGATCCTGGACAGGACAGCTTGTCACGCCAATCTTCACTATTTGTATTGCACAGGCCTCCAGCCAGGACAGTGGCAACAGAGTCAGGAAGGGCATGACTCCAGCACTTGAAAGGCACACAAACTGTTTGTGAGATTGAAAATCTAAAGGATACATTAAGAAAAGTAAATTATTTTTTCATTTATCTCTGAATACACAAATCTGCATAATACAGATGTACACCAACTTGACATATATAAAATAGAACTACTGTTTTAAGAGGATTATATTACACTAACCCTTTTATATGTGTAATTAGCTCTCAAATTTGCCAAACTAAGCAAGACACTGGCTTTTTACTTATCTAAGATTATATAGAGTCAGCTCAGAATTTGTTTTTTTATAGTCTTTCATGTCCATAAAACCTTAATCCATAACTTAATGGTCCTGGGATAAAGATACTTGAAAATTACCCAAGGATATGTGACCTTTGATTTCTTGACAGAAAAACAAATCAAAATACCTAAGATGTGACAAAATGCAGATCTAATCTCTTCCATTTTTCCTAGAAGAATGCTGAAAAGTCGGAGCCAAAGGATAAGCTGCTTCAATGTCTAGCCCATGTTCTCTGGGCTATAAAGATAAGCATTGTGAGTGTGACCCTTCTGCTAAATTGGATGGAGAAAGCCCTTCCCCCATATCTTTACATCTCAGTCACCCAGCCCCCCCAGACATTACCATGGCAGTTCTATATCCATTAATCTCACCCCCACAAAATGGGGAGTCTGCACATTGCTTGGCTTAACAATATTGCCAAAAATGTTTGATGTTTGAAATGACCAGGCTCTGATACACTTTTCACCATATTACTGGGACATCTGATCATCTGTTACCCAGAAATCATTCAAATTCTACGACTCACTGCAGCGAGAAAAAAACGCAAATATCTGTTTAATACTTTCACATATTTTCATATTTACATTTACGTGTATATTTTGTCTTTTTAGCACGTGTATATGTTGTCTTTTTAGTTATGGAGCGTAGTGTCAATATGAGTACTGATCAATAAAGTCCTAACGATAGCTATCTGTACTGAAGACTGGCAAAATACTGACGTAGGGTGAATTTGGCAAAGGTAAACTCTTCAGTTCATGCTTCAGTTCACTCTTTCTCAACTTTCGTCATGAACCATTGCTTGCCATGATGACAGTGGACTGGAAAACCCTAAAATCACCCAAACACCCCTGGCTAGACCTTTAAATACATTACTGGATTAGTGAATGAATCCAACATTAGGCTACAGATTAACTCAACATCAAACAGCACTTTAATGTGATCATAAACCATGCTAGAAGGATCACCATTAATTGCCTTCATTTCGTTCTTGAAGAGAGTCCAGTGTTTTGTTTTGCTGCTCACAATGGCTCATTAACACTAATGCAGGTAGGCTTCAGAAAAGAGGATGAGTAGCCCCGCGTTGCAGCTCAGAGCCGTTGCTCTCTTACACATCACACAGGCTGAGGAGAGCATCGCGCTTCATGTTCGCTCAGAGCAGCAAAATGAGCTACTTAGCAGGCTTTCCCCCTCCGTCCTAAAAACAAGAATTCTGCCAAATGTCCTAAATCCTCCAAGTCCATTGTGTACACAAACAAGCGACACAGGATGGAAATACAGCCCGAGTTAGGGAGAGGGAAGATTAACTCCTTTGACAGGAAGACGGCTACCCTAATGCTAGCTAGCTTTTTAAGCAAGCAATCCTGCTGTGAGCGCTCTGACAACGAGGTCGACCCTTCCAAAGCAGACAGGGGAGTTTCTAATCTTTTAAGCTATCCTTCACCTCCTTCCCTCCGCTCCCCAGCCCACTGAGCCTAGTCTAGTCATCACTCCGACCGCGGGCCAGACCTTGAGAGGCTGCTTTTGAAGCGTCAACACAGCATTTGCATTCCGTTTGATGAACCGTTCACATCACCATCAGCACTTTATAGGCCAGCAGACATCAGTAGCTCAAGGAGGTGCCGTTTAAACCCTTAAATGCTCCAGAACAGATTAGAAAAGTGACCCTCTGTCATGTATGTAAGTTTCAATGTGTAAGAAGAGCGAGCTCTAGCATGCACAGCATGGCACTTATTTGAAACCAGGCATAAATGGATGGAATATTAAACAGCGGTTAATTAATAAATGTGCAGCATGGCCCTGGATAGCCGCCACTACTTCATGCTGTCTAACATTGTGCACCAGGCTTTAATCAAATCGCAGGGCTAGGGAAGGGTAACAAAAAGTAGAGGGGGGAAGAATGAGAGGAAAAATAGTCCCAACACATTTCCATCCGACTTTCATAACTCGTTTCAGTACTGTTTATTGTTTTGTAGTTTGAAAAACATGAATTACATTTTCAAAATCTACAAACAGAGCTGAACTACAAACAGAGCGAGAGACTGATGCTTTGCTTCAGTACATCTGTATTATCTAGACTCTTTTCTCTCATTTTCAGAGGCAAAACGTGGTTACTCTGGCAGGGTGATGAATAGTGTAATCAGAGCAGAGAAACAGAGAGGGAGAAAAGCAGAGACACTGGCCACTGTTCTGAGATGAAATGGTAGGAGAAAATAAACAGAGCTGGGGATTGATTGGGATTATTGGATTTCAGTGACTTTCTGTTCACTGCCTATCTACAAGGCTGCAGCGTCTCATTTCCATCCATCTTACTGAAGCAATTCAGGTGTTAGAAGGAAATAGATTTTAATTTGGAACTCAGGCATAATGTAGGCCAGCATTTCTAAGACATGTACATTTTATGATAAAAGTCCTGGAAGAAAACTTGTAATAAATGTATCGGATATAGAGATGTCAGTGGTGTTCGTTAGAGCTCTGGATAAAATGGTAGGAGAATAAGGTTTTGTCAGGGTAGGCCAATTAGGCCTCTACACTGCTAAGGGAGAAATATGATATTATATATTGAGTTCTATGACTAAGCAAAATTCTTCAGCCCAAACCATAGCGCCCTCTCTTTTTCTGTTTGTTTCAGTAGAAATGGAAACACAGAAACCAGTGGTAAATAAATTGCCAAAGTTGATGAAAAAATGCAAGTCATTTCCTCTGAATGATTATTAGATAAAGCCTTTTATGCTCTTGCAATCTTGCTAAAAGGAAAAGGAAAACAGGATCTACAGACGCACCAGTGAAGCTAGAGTAAGCATTAAAACACGTCAATGATGGTGCATAAGTACCCAATCACTCTAAAGCTGCATGTAATCCATTAACTGCTTTAACCTCGAATAAGAATATTACATCAATATAGCCAGACATTTGCATATTCTTGTGAACCTGAACTGCTGAGCCCATGTGGAGTAAACAGCTTAAATTTGAGATTGAGCAGTATCAGCTGAGGCCTTGTGCTTGAATAACACAAAGTACTATATGCCCATATGATAATCTATTTTAACAGTCCAGTAATTAGGCTTATGTATCAACAGGTATCAGTGTATCTATGAATGATATTACCATAGATGAAAATGCAATTGTAATACATTAGAATGCATCAGATCAGAATAAACACCTGCAAAAATGAAGTGAATTTTGATAAGAAAAACAAGCCTATGCTGACACATTCCCCAGCCGCTTGAAAAAATCTGAGGTAACCTAAATTCACCCAGACTAACTCACATGTATGCATGTCATTACCACAATAAAAAGTAAAAATATGCCATAAAAAGGAATCACACACAATAAAAAAGTGTTTTTGTTCCATGATAGAACACACAAAACCACAATTGGCCTAAGAATTATAAATACACTGGAACCAAAACAAGAACGTACAGAAGACTTCTTCAGGTTCTATCACTCATCATCAGTCAGCACTGGCCCCTTTAAAATGGCAAAACACTTCAGTTTAAATCCAACAAATGGGACTTAATTACACCCATTCTGTCATTAGTGGTTTTTGGCTTTAAAAGGCCAGCAGTTACTTTACTGACCAGACATGTCAATGATCCTCTACTAACACAAGAAAACATCTATCCACAAAATACTGACAATCCACAATACTGTTTTCCATTAAGCCTGATGAGGCCTTTCTGGGAAGTACAGTTTTAGAGGTAGTGGCGGGGGCGTAGCACGCAGAAGCCACTCTTCAGCCAGCAGGAGAGGGGGAAGCAGGAGAGCTGAAGCAGAGGCTGCCTCATAGGGCTGTTCCGTTTATTTAGAGAAAAACAAAACACCCCATCAACATGCTATTAATTGCGCAGTCTGGGGCAAAATGGCAGAAGAGCACGCTTTGATAGGATTATGAGCTCTAGAGAAAGTCTGCGTAAGTCATGAAAATACTACATTAGAATCAAAACAACAGCTTACAAAAACACAACATGGCTCAAAGCCTGAAGAAACAACATGCTCTACGGACCATTACACTTATGAATAAACATTTAATTGCTACAATAAACATCTAATATGCAATTTTCCAGAACAGACCCTTGGTCTTTGTGGGAATACTGGCTTGGAAGTCTAATCCTGTCCATGTAAACTGAAGCATGTTAAGTTTTTTCCTCAACGCTCCCTTTACAGACGTGCTTCATGACCCTCTTTCACTAATGCAATACCTACACATGAAAGCAGGGCCATTAGAGAAAAAAAGAGATGCTTAATGGTGATGCTCTGGTATTTCAGAGGGGATAAGACATGTTAAGTATGGAGGCACCTGCTATTTACACACGCTGAATTTATTTGAAGAACCAGTGAGGTGCGGAAGTGAAGTTTGAACGGCATACAGGTATGAATGCATTGCAAACACACATTACAAATACACATGGAATTACACACATTGCAATATTTCCAGATTGTAATGTCTGTGAGTATCTATATGATTTCTTAAACATAATCTTAACCTAACTATAAACTGAACCTTTACAGGAAAAGTTTTACCCTTCCGATTAAAAAAACATGTTGCTTTGATTAAAATGTCTCATTACATGGATTTTATCAAAACATGGATACCAGCATAAGCCCAAAAACAGACCTGCCCACATGACAAATTAACATCAACTTCAACAGCTGGAGTGACTCTGAAAAACTCAACAGAAGCACATTTCAGATAAAACTTCACCTCTGAATGCCACCTGTGTTAATCACCATAGCCTTGTATACAGCTGTGCGCCACAAGTCTTTTTTGTTGCTTGCCATATGTATGAATCATTGTATAGACGTGCTATTTTGCCAGTAGCGTGGCGTGTGCACAGATTATTAATTTGAGATGGCTTCTGTTTTTGCTCTTTTGTTGCACTCTGCTGGACAAAGCAGATTTAACATAACTGCTGAACAAAGTGACAGAGGATGAATCAACCCGTAAAACCCAACCCAGATTATTAGAACTCATACTGAACTTCGCAAGTGTGGAACAGTAAACTGCTGGTGGATTGGTGGATACAGCAAACAGCAGAATATTATTATCCAATAATACAAAAGGTAATATAGAATTGAAGATGAGAGAGGAGGTAAAAACAAACAGTAAGAGAGAACAACTACGCTGCTGTAATATTGTGTCTTTATCTGAATTGTCTGATACAGAAATCCATGTCTGAATAGTAGAAAATATTGATATACATTTTACTTAATGTCATCCATCCTCTCATTTTTTGGTCCTGATATTCCTACCATATAATATTTTTTTTTTTACCAGACCCTTTTTCCCCACACAGGACCCTACAAACGTACAGTAAACATGTATCGCCTAAGCCTTAGTGAGCACGAAATTCCACCCCCTCACACGCAGGCTCACTAGGCTGTGTTCATCCAAGTGTGCTATCGATAATACTGGTCTCTGAAGCCTCAGGCTCCACTGCAGCAGTGTCACCTGAGTGCACACTGTCAGGCGCGTATACACACACACACACACACACACACACACACACACACACACACACACATACACACACACCCCACTATGGTCTCCACTTTGCAGGCAGAAAAAATCTAAATCGTACCTCAGGCATCAGATGCAAGAGAAAAATCCATCACACTTCTGTAGAACCGACCAATCACACACCTCCATAAACTGATACGGATAAGCGAGCTCTCTCCCTCTCTCACAGTTCAGCCAATCAGATGGCGTTCAGAGGTGTGACCTCACAAGAGCAACTGTATGAATGAGACAAGCATGAAACAAAAAAAGGAAAAATGAATGAGATGCAAAGAAATAAATGAACAAGCAGTGTACAGACAGACAGAATGAGAACGACGGCTATAGGTCAGTTTCCGTCTGCGATCACTCGGCCAAGCAATGCATTTGTGGGCTGTTTTCTCTCTTGCGCTGTGACCAGCCCAACATGCATCATTAATGCAGTGCAGACATCCGCCTTGCCCTGCTGATCGCAGCCACTGCCTATTGATCACACATTACAGCAGTAATCACGAAGCTGCACTTATCTGCCTTAGAGCTCACACAAGCAGAGTCCACTCACTCACACTCTTCCCATTAGAACCACTGTGAGTTCTGCAGTGATGTCTGAATCCATTCTGCTTTCACCTTGGAACCTCATGCAGCGGAGCTTGATTGGCCGAAGTTTAATGCCAGAGAGTCAGCAGTATTTTCCAATGTCTCATTACTGTTTCTGGGCCAACTTTCTGTCCATATATGATTCATTCAAAGGATTTTGACCCAATGGCCAGTATTTGAAACCTTCTAATCTGAGGGTAGATGTGATTTGAGGGGGTCTCAATTGCAGGAAACTGAGCTTAGCCCACTAGCTAACAGCCATGACAGTGGGAAAAAAGTGTAAGAAAATAAATAAGTACAAAACACACAAGTGGAAGAAAATGAAGGGGAAAAACAGTCCAAAGCACATTTTTGTATGCCAGTCAGGTTCAGCATCAAAGATGTTACTGATGTGTTACTGATTCTAAGACAAATGTACTCGATGTACTTCTTTCATATAAAACCTTCGTCAAGAATATCTTCTCGTCTTATGAGATTCCAGCCTGACAGTCGTGATGGCAAAACACTCACAAATGCCCCTACATTATTGACCTTGTGTCAAAAACCACCATGTCTCAGACTAATCTACACAGACACAGCTGTCTCCTCTTGTGGCGTGGCCCATATTCCTCCAACAATGAAACCATTAGGCTGCTTTTTCAGCCATTGCTGCCTTTTGACTGCTCTGATAAGTCGGAATTGTAATTCCCTTTGATAAAGGGGCTCTAGACGTAGGTCATTATTTGAATCAGGTTGATGGATGCAAGTTAAAGTGTGCAGTACAGGAAACCTAGCATGCTTCATATTTACAGTTTTTTCAAAACATCATAGACACAGTACAACATAGATGAGCACACAGATGGTATCATCTACAAACAAAACGGAGAATGACAGAAAAAGTGAAGAATGAGTGACTGAACATGACAGCATAGAGAAAATATCTGTTGGGTATTTCAATACACTACTAAGCTGTGAAACTAAGCATGAGATTTTGAAATACAAATGTAAAACATTCAACTATGCAATGAGAGCCAAATATGTACCACAAAGAATGACCACGTTTAAATTCAAATATTGTTTATTCCTACAGCGGACAATACTCAACGAAGCCATGACAGCTTAATTTCATAGCTTCACCCAAAGCATAATTTAATCGGACAGAACATTACCACAGGAACACAGGCTTTGGAAAACACTAACAGCTCTCTGTGGCTCACCTCTGAGTCCTACGAGGCGTGCAGGCTAGAAGGCAGACTATATGGGGCAATTTTCATGCTCTGTGAACAAAATCCACAGATTCAATATGTGCAGAAACACTGAAAGAGACATTTCAGTCTCAGCACAACAGACTTAAAGAGAAAGACTTCTTTCACTCAGACACCTCTTAATGACAACATGGTGTTTGAGCCAGTATTTCAGGGGGTTGTAAGGTTCATGATTCACAAAAAAGAAAAGAAAAAGTTACATTCTGAATGTGCTTCTGGTGATCCAAGATGAGATCTTTGTCTCAAGTGGAAAAATATGTCTGACAGTTAATTAGCAAATAGGGTCATGCGGTACACACCCCTGCCATCGGGTTACAGAGCATGTTATTCCATATGACAACATAGTCACTCCATCTAGGCAAGCATCTTATAATCAGCCGTACTAGAGAAGGAACAGATCCGATACTGGGCATCAGCGTATCAGCAGAAAACGCTGGATCAGGTAACAAAGAATGAAAAAACGAATCTGATTCTTTGACAAATCTAGGCCAAAGCGTAAAGCAAAGTAAATCACATGATGATATCAGTAACTACACGAGAACATCATGAGTAAACAGTAAGCGTGGGGGAGCAGTAGGGTATTCGAATATGAGCATGTTTGAAAATGGTATATAAACGTATCGTCGCTGTCGATCTTGTATTTCCAAATGTGTTATATAGAGAAGGAGTAAACAAACAAAAACTGCATTAAAAGTTCATGTAAAATGCTTTTTTCCCCCCCAAGTAATTTTATACCATTTCTACTGGTCCGATGCTTATGAAATTGTCACACATGGTAAAGGTCAGATGGTGTTTTCAAATTAAGTATACAGTGTGTATAAATTATGTATAAATTATGTATAAATTATGTATAAATCTATATATAGGTTTTGTTCCAACAGTGACCATTTTTATAAAATTTCATTTTAACATTTTACCAACTAGTATTTTACCAGATTGGCTGCCCTGTAATAGAGCTCTTTCAAAACACAGCACAGGGTTGAAAAGCTTCTTGTGTTGGTTTTCTGACTTCACAAAACCTATTGTTTGAAAACAGGCTGTTTTTGCAGATTTCTGTACATACACTCTATGAAAAGGGGAGTGGATGTACATTTTGGAACTTTGATATTTATATAATTCAGTATAATTTATAAAATTTCAGAATGTGATGATATTGGCCCTTTAATGTACTGAAAAGCACTGCAGTTG
>JBBPCX010000135.1:13799436-13837633 GCA_037974365.1 Hydrocynus forskahlii
AAACCATAAATACACTACTACCTTTAATCTTACATCACAAGTAAGTAGCATTTCCCACATTACTTAACACCAGTGCATTACATATTTATAGGCGTGCATTAACAGGGAGGTAATGGCATAGGTTATGTCAACATGCTCCCTCCTAAGGGACATCCTGGGTATTGTAAATTGATCATTTTTTAGACCTAGGGGTAAAATGTCAGTGTGCTGAAATCTTACTAACATTTATTTTCATTTTAAAATGAAGTCAGTTTTTATGAGTATGATTACATACACTCTAGGTGGAAAAAGTTTTCAGTCAATGTCATTTCAAATGGTATAAAAGCAACACTAATACAAAATGTACATCTTATCAATCCCAATCCATGTTTTAAAACACGATTTTATCTTGCCAACCCTTTTTTGCCACTGACATTGCTACTTAAATCAAACCTCAGAAAAAAAAGTCTCTAAACACAAGTTTGACACCTGTGGAAGTGTCATTACGTTTTTCAAAAACACAGGTGACGGTGCAGTTCTGGAAATGTGCACTGTATTGCAACGCTGTAAACGTGCACATTAAGGTCATGGTGATTGACAGATCAGACTGGGTTTGTAACTCACATGGACTGACAGGCCTTTTCTAGGGCTCAGACTAAGATACCGTCAGCTGTTGAAGAAATGATCTTCCCAGTCACAGTGATGGGGAAATGGGCATGTCCTTTACAGAAGCTTCAGAACACAGGCGTCATGCCGATCACTGCAACACAGATGACAGCAAAGAGCAAGCACTTGCTGCTGGTGACATTTACCTATTATAGAAGCCTGCTGTTTCAAAGCGCTGAGGGCAACAGGTCGCAACTAAAGTCACAATTCCACTGCACAGTATGACGTATAGGCTTGACAATGGAAGAAGAACACATTAAAAACAATATACTCCAGAGGAAATGTTAACCACATGGCCTACAAGAATGGGGCCTTCTAAAGTGTTTTTTGCCCATATATGCTCCAATCTGACCTTAATGTAATGATTGCAAACCACACGTCCAGTATAATCATCCCTCCCCTGAGAGAAAAAGCAGAGGAATAAGTACCATCCCAGCAGGAGTCAGAAAGGAAAGAGCTTTCTTCTATCCTCCATGTCTTTAGAGTGTGTGGACTACCCTCAGGGCACTGGGGGAGGCAAGATGGCAGCCTAAGAAGGGTCTTAAGCTATCTCAAGAGGACACAGTCTTCAGTGCAGAGAGATAAGCAATTAATTCAGGCTAACTGCTCTTTCAGTTCTAGAGCATGTGCTCATGTGCTCACAGCACCGTGCTGAGCTTTGCAAGAAAAAAATAGTCTAGCAGTGTGTACTCTACCATATGCACACACTGACTGCTGTGTGACTGATGCAGATGGGTCACAGGCTTTTCAAGGGCAAACTTTTTCCTTTGTTAGACAGTCATACAAATATTAAAATGTCTTATGCTTTAAAAAAAAAAAAGCTTAACAGGACCTAGCAGCTCAGTGTGTGAAAGCATCAAATGCGTGAGGTGATTTTATAAACCTGCGACCACGAGCATCTTCCCCCCACACGTCTGATGGAGCTGATGGAGAAAATCGTCACCTCATATGAGCACCACGGTCAGGGCACTCCTGGTAAATCTGGGAAGCTACAGTGCACTGATAATCACACCTCTTGTCCAGACCCTGGGCTGTGCCCTCAAGCCTGGGGCTTTAGGGACTCGCCCATGCACCCAGACAGAGACCCCACAGCCCTGCAGGAAGGTGGTCTGCCATCTATCTGAAGCGTGTTCAAATCAGAGATTCGCACTGGACCGGCAAATTGAACGCATCTCTCTATCAACAGTTAGTTTTCACGAGCACAGCAATGTTTCCTCCAGGTTTAACTGCTCTAACCCCGAGAACGTGCCAGGACTGACAGAGGCACAGCCAGCCGGCCCAAAAAAGCCCATCCTCCAGACAGGAGGGCAGGCAACCGAGCGTCTCAGACAGGGATGTCTGAGTCAGGCCATCACAGTAAACACCTGAGAGAAATAAGTTCTCACAGCTCTGGAGGAGAAACAAGCCCACACTGCTCTGCATTGCGGTACCAGCGTCATGCCCGTCCTCCCGGACCGCACGGCTCTCTTTCTCCCACCGAGGCCCACCCTGAGGCCGCGGGCACAGAGAGCAGGGGTTGCTGGAGGAGTCCTTACCTGCGAGAGACGGACGCTCCGTCCGGCGTGTACCCTTGCCGAGCCCCACCTGCAGCAGCCCCGCGTCCCCACCGCCGCGCCGCGCGGGCTGCTCAGCACCAACGCGGTCTGATTGGACAATAATTGGCGAGGCTCTCCGCAGCGCGTCCTGATTGGACGATGCTTGGCTACTGTACCTGCAGCGCGTACTGATTGGAAAATTCTTAGCGACAGTCACCGCAGTGCGCATTGATTGGGCAACGCTTAGTGAACTTCTCCTCAGCGCGCTCCGATTGGAGGACACTTAGTGACGCTCTCAGCCTCACGCTCTGACTGGATGACGCTTAGAAACGGTCTTCATAGCGCGCTCTAATTGGAGAACGCTTGATGACAGTCTCTGCAGCGCTCTCAGATTGGACAACGCTTGGAGAAGCTCTCAGCAGCCCGCGCTGACTGGAGGTAGTTTAACGAAGCTCTCTGCATCACGCTCTGATTGGAGGACGTTTAACGAAGCTCTCTGCATCGCGCTCTGATTGGAGGACGTTTAACGAAGCTCTCTGCATCGCGCTCTGATTGGAGTACGCTTAACGAAGCTCCCCGCTTGGTGAAGCTCTTAGCAGGGCATCTTAATTAGAGGGCACTTAACCAGGGTCTCGTTGGTGAGGCGGGGACGGCACCTGAGTAAGCCTTGCCTGTTGCCCCCACCCCCCGGGCTGCCAAACTGGCTCACGTGCCGATGATGCTGACAGCGGGATTGTGATTGACGTGGTCTTCAGTCTGAGGCAGGATGCACAGCAGCTCTGTTTTGGTCTGTAGGTGTGTGTGTGTGTGTGTGTGAAAGAGAGAGAGAGAGTGAGAGAGAGAGAAAGAGAGAGAGAGAGTGTGTGAAGTGACACGTTGTGCTCTCTACACGGTCATGTCGGTTGGCGTTGAGTGTTTTGTGGGTTGATGAATCAGAGACCCTCAACCCTCACGATGGAGGGGCATGTCGTCATGAAGGCTGTCACATTTCTGCAAATCAGAGCAAAGCAAAACAAAACAAACACGCCATTTACTAACTTACTCAATCCGTGAGGGGGATTTGGACCACACACTTTTACTACTGCTCTGGTTTTTAACCGCTATTTTTATGTGCACTTGAGTAATTTTATTGAAGTAAGAAAAGATTTGAGTTATCTCTCACATTGGATCCGTGTATTTTAAAGCTGAGACTAAACTGTTGTTAGGTAGTGACATCTAGATCATAGCATTCATGTAGCCTAACTACTGTATGGCTGAGATTTTATTGGAAGAAAGGATTCTCCAATTCACAAAAAAAAACCCACTGGATAAGTCTTGGTACAGTCATATCCAAATGTTTGACCACCCCATAGTCAAATTACATGTTTTATTTATTTAAAAAAAATAAATAAAACATCAGTTTGTATGCTGAATGACTAAAAGACAGGTGATGTTTCTTATGAGCAGAAACCTGAAACTTGAGAAGTTAGTCAAGTGTGCTGGTTGTTGTCCATCAAAAGAAAATCTGTCAAGTAAAGAGGTAGAAATTGGGGGAATGGGAGTAAGAGATTCATAACTACTGTCATCCTTGGCTTAGTCTCCACATGTCAGTATTAGGGCCTCTACCATGTGAACACCTCCTCCCCATGACGCTACACACACACACACACACTGACACACATATTACACCTCCCTACTCATTCCTTCTTTCACCCTGAAATCCACGGGGGATGTGATTTTGGGGGCAGTAATCCCATCCTTGTCATTGTAGGGGAGAGGAGAGGAGAGGATGGGTGGGGGATGGAAAGATGGAGAGATGGAAAGAAGAGAGAGGCTTGGAGGGCATTAGTGTCAGATCAATAGAACAAAGTGCTCACACTTTATGCATCACCCTCCCACCGATGTAGATCATCATGAACGGGGTGAAAGCCGGGGTGAAAGTTGGGGCCCTCGAGGATTTATCCACAGCCTCACATCTTCCACGGTGTGTCATAAACACGTCTGCCACCTCCAACACAATAGCAATAAATAAGACTGTCCTCACGCGCCCTTAGTGAGCACCGAATCCTCTTCTTCTCACACCAGGTCAGCGACTGATTCCAGCTCAGTGCTTGGATGTAACTGGGTTTAATTTTGTAGAATAATTCTAATTTATCACAAAGACAAAATGCATCGAAGGTGCCAAAAAAGCGGGCTGCTTGATCAGATGTGGCTGTGTTCATCCGCCATATGGAAATGTCAGTGGGCAATCATAAGCAATTAGGAGATTCATCTTTCACAGCCACCACAGCAAAAGGCCAAATTTGCATAAGGACACAAAAGAAGAGACTTACGGCTGAGACACGAACTAGACAAACCACTGATCGCTCCTGAAAAACTGTTGATTGCTTTTTATATTGCTTTCAGTACTCATTTAATTCAACATGCTATTTTTCAATGTGTGCCAAAAAGAATTTTTAGCTTTATAGCCATCAAAAGGCTAGATTATCTGAGTCTGCACATCCTTACGATGAATAGGGACTGTGTAACGTCCTGGGTTATACACTGTGCTAACTGTACAGGTTGGTTTATCTGTACACACATACAGCACTGGATAGCTGTACACACACACACACACACACACACACTCTCCTATATGCACACAAATGTTCAAGTACATACACGATCCCAGGAGTGAGGACAAGGGTAATTGAGCTGTGGGAGCCAACTGGTATTGGGCTTCAGTGAGGGGGCTATGTTGGCATGGCGACAATATTCACACATCAGCTCTAGTAATATAATGCAATTTCAGAAGCCATTCGCTTCATTTGAAAAGAATAAAGCCCATCCCATCTGGAATCTGCTTGAATTGGGTGAAAGTACTGTACATATAAAATATCTACATATGGGGTTTTCTGTTAGACTGTGCACTGTGGTCCTTTGAACTCTGATTGGCTGGTTTGCACGCTGGGAGGTGAATGTTGCTAAGACACAGAGATGGGAGCAAGAACCCATGTGGACAAAATGCGGCAAACAGAGGCAGAGAACAGAGTTATCCCAACACCATTTGAAACAAGATTACCCTATACATTTTCAGTTAATCATGATGACAAATGAAAATTGGGCTGCTTTAGCCAATTAGGCGAAATGAAACAGAGGCAATTACGTTGATGAAAAGGCAATATAGGAAAGCCCTGTGAGAATTAGCATACTTAATAGGAATGCAACTTTAAGATTAAAGGACCACATCGCTCGCAAATGGCAATGCTTTTAACAGTAGATGGAAGCTATAAGGGAGCAGTTAGCAATATGTAGATGAGGACATGGTCCACTAACTTTCACTCATTTTTAGCCATGTTAATATTTGCGGGAAGTTCAGAAGGTTAGGCGGATGGAGAGGGTTCAAAACAACTTCTGTGACATAAGCATTCAACCACTGTCTATCGCCGGGGCAGTCTGGGTGGTTTGGGAGTTTGGGAGTTGCGCCAGTAATCAGAATGCTGTGGGTTTGAATCCCAGGACTGCCAATGACACCCTTAAGCAAGGTACCGTCCCCACACACTGCCCCCCGGGGGCTGCATCGCTGGCTGTCCACTGCTTCACCGGTGAATGGGTTAAATGCAGAGAAAGAATTTCACACTGTTCACACTGTGTGTTGTGCTGTGTGTTTTTTGTGGTCTATGAACCTATTTGATGTAACTGTGTTTCAGTGTACTTCATCTCAACTTGTATTTTTACACCCCTACACTAGATGGCAGTAGAGGAGTGGCACTTTTGGAGCAAAGGTTCTGGGGTAAAACATGACGATCTTGATGCTCCACCATCGGCTTTCCATTGCTGTGAAAACCAGTGAAATGTTAGAATAGAGTAAATATTTTATAGGCTCAAATCTTTACATGCCAGCAGTGTGCGGCATGCAGCTGGTAATGGGATGGAACTGGGATATTTCTGGATTTCTATTAACTCCTGTAACTGTAAGGGTCTGTGAGTATGTGAGCCCTCAATTCAGTGTATCACTCTCATGACTACATAACTTACTTCTTAAGTGTTTTAGTAAATAGCAATTCAGGCTGATTATTGAATAATAGGTGTTTATCAAAGCAGATCGGAACAAAGTCACAAACACGTGGTTTTGTAGGTAAAATCTAGAACCATATGCAAGCAGTGATGCAAGCAAGTCTAAGAGCCTGGCAAGATCCTTACTAAAAAAAAGATGGTACCAACATTTTGGTCTGTCAGTGCAGTACACTGTGACTGAAATATTTGATTTTCAATTTTGTCAGCCTTTTTTAGGATTAGCATTCAGACATTTCCGAAGCAATAATAAGACCAGTAGAGAAAAAAACAACAGACAACTGAGGTCAGTTCTGAAGCGGGTGGGGTATGTGCCATGAGGATCTCAACAAACCGAATTTTGAAGGACTGGATCCATCTATTCAGGAAATAAAACGTTTAGGGGCAGAAGGCATAGAGTCCCTGCCAACCAGTTAAAGAGGGTCCAAGAGACACCCACCAGACGTCTGTGCTTCCTGACACAGTCGCTCTGTGATCATTCAACAGATGGCCCAAGGTTTGCTCTCTCTGCCTCAGTTTCTGCACAAATATAACAATGACGGAAATAAACACGTCTTCAAGGTCCACCAGCTCTACACTTAGTGTTCTTTTCTCTTTTGATGTTGCTCTGATCTCATTACTGGAATGACCCCGGCGCTGTTTGGGTCTCTGGGTGTGTGTTAATGTACCACCACAGCACATCATCAGCGCTTTTCAGTGTTTAATCTCTCTTCCAGAACCCTACAGCTCTTAAAATAGCCCTTATTTAACAGCAGGGTGGAATGGAAAGATCCCACCCACCACACAAACATAGCCTGTATCTCTCTCACACAAACACACACAACACACACAATCAGTGTTTTTGTTCAAGGCCAGGAAATGTGTCATGAAAGCTCACCTGGCAGATTTATTATTATTGCATTTACAGTTGCAAAGCAGTTTTCATGCTTGTGCAAAGCCCTGAAGTATACATTTGTAGTATATATATACATACGTGTGTGTGTGTAAATAAAGATGTATAACTGTCTATACTTTCACTTGCATGTTTCTTTGCATGTAACAGTGTATTCTGAACTTGTTAACCTCAACCCACTGAACGATGCAGATACTTATCGTAGCATTCTAGCTGCCACAATGTTTCACAAGGATACCAGCACAAGCAAATCAGACCCATAGAAGGTATAGAATAGAATAAAGAGACTGTGAGAAACAGTATTATAGTAATAGTTCTTTATTTATTCAATATTAAATTGTTGAAGTGGGGAAACTTAAATATAAATGAAACGTGAAACTGTTAGTAAACTCTTGAAACTAACATGTTTGTAATGTTTAGAATACAAAAACACGTTACAATTCTAGTATGCAGATAGAGGCAGATGATGTTGTAGAATAATGATTGGAATTTCATAGATCTCAGTAATATGATGAATCATCACGTGTAGAAATGACAGTCCTCTCTCCATTGTGCTTGGAATACAAAGATGGGTTTCAGTGTGTTTCATCTCAGCTCGGATTTTCACACCCCTACACTTGATAGCACTAGAGGAGTGGCTACAGTGGGACATTTGTTCAGTTGGGTAAAATATGGGGTAACTAGAAAAAGAAAGAAAGAAAAAAACCCCACAGCTCACAAATGAGCTCCAGTCTAAAACTGCGTTACGATGTACAGTGATCACAGCAAAGGAAGGAGATAATGGTGAAAAACAACACACTCAATAGGCCCTCACACCTCAGATTTCAGTAACACTTCACTGACTTCCACTTGATTTCCCTCAAGCCAAACAAGTCCTCGTATTATTTACAAATTCAACAATATATCTACATAAAACATACATTTGCAAATAAAACTTGATGCAAGTTATCTAAAACCCAAAATTCACGAAAATCCGTCCATTCACTGGCAAGGGTCTTAATGTTGAACGATAAATGGACAAATGGAATTATACAAAGCAATATGAACATGTTTATACACGCATTTGCACAAAGGTTTAGTTTACACACACTCAGTTCCAACAACCACGCTTGCGCACACACACACACACACACACACACACACACAATAACAAACCCAGTGCAGCACTAAACTAAAAGAGTGCTCATGCTATCGCACAGAAAAAAAACCAGATGTTATCTGTGAAAACCTTATCTCCTTTTCTATTAACCTCATGAATGTCATTTTCAGCGCATATAAATACCTTCTCACTCTTTCTCTACACCCAATTGTGTGTGCAATAGAATAACTGCCGGAACTGCACTTCTCAGTAAAGGCACAATGAAGTAAAGGCCACCCAGCTCCCGTTTTCATGGCAAAATGTGGCTGCTTGTGCTAAAAGGGTCCCCGAATGAAGCTCCTGTGTTTCAAACTGAGGAATGTACCTATCCAAGCTATTTTGGGTTGCTATGGTTCTGGTTGCCATGGGAACCACAAGAGTTCGCATGCAGGTCAAGGTGGTGAAGGCGGACAGCTGATGAGGCTCATGCATGCCGGAGTGGTTCGGCTTGTGCAGATGCAGTGTGAACACATCTCGGGTGTGACCGCAAAAAAAAATAAATAAAAAAAAAAAAGCCAAAAAGCCAAATAAACGTTGGTGCAGTGTTGGGACAATGGCACCCATGGAGTTCGTCGGATTGTATTTAAATATCTGATGTACTCTATCACCCCTTAGATCAGGTCAACACACATTCTACCCATTATACAGGATAAAGTCTTTCTTTCTACAGCTATTTACACATATCTTCTGTCTGAAAAGACATCATTATAATAAGTTTACATTTAAGCAAAGATTTTGCAGCCGTGGCTTTAGTCCAGTGCTGTGTTTTGCATGTACACATTTCATATAATACTCGAAACAAAAAGAAGGCATACTCAGTGTATCAGAGGAGCACCGCAAGGCCCATGTAAATGAGTTACTTCTTTCTTATACTGTAGGTTTCTTAGTTGCAACAAAGTATTATGTGTAATTGTAGCATATTATGCATGCAGCACTGACATACCGTATCTTAGAAGTAACGGAAACGTTGCCTGAGGTTAACTAAAGAGTGTGCCTAGAAAGTTTCAGAATTTACGCAACAATCATCGGCTTCCACATCTGCCCTCAGTCCACATCAGCATGCCAGTGTAAATGCATTCCATGCGAGTTCCACCGCTCGAAATATTTCCTCTCACTAAAGACATTCTTCTAATACTTTCAATTGAATTTCGTCCTTTAATCACACCTTGATTTGAATCGTTTTCCTGTAACTGCTTGGAGGTCTAATCGTGCTGAACAGCCGCATCCAAAAAGCCCTACATCACCTAGGTGACCTTCTCGCTTACACAAAAGAGTTCATGGCATTAACAGGTGAGGGGGCCCCTGAACTTTCGTGACCCTGCACAGTGTCCCTTTCTGTCTTTCCGCTATACTGCCCGATAAAAGAGCCGTCCTCGTTGAACTGTCCATCTCCACCTTCCCCGTAGTCAACTAAACTGTCGTCACTTTCGTCTCGCTTTACGGTGCCACTGGATGGGGTGCGGCTCCCTTTTAACGGTTTATGGTCCTCATTGTCACTAGGAGAAAATAACATGCAGGTGTTACAGGGGGGAATGATGAAAGATGTCGCACACAGATTAGCTTGGCTGTTCATGAGAAAAGATGGAACATTGATGTGAACAACATGCCTGGTATAATAAAGATAAATGTGCCACATGTAGCGCCAGAAACTGCGGGCCCAAATGAGGTCATAGTTCCATTAGCATCAAATAAACTTCAAGTGTTGTTGTTCTAAGAACTGATTATCGTGTTTGACTGGTTGTTTTGGTACATATATTTTAATGCATTTACCACTATAGGTTTGTCATTTGTAAATGCTCAACTGAACAACAATTGAAAGTTATTTTGAAGACCACAGAGTTTTGATTCATGGTTTGTGAGGGGAACATCAAAGCAAAACTGACTGCCACACTGAATAACAAGCACATCATACTCAAAATATAAGTGTTCAGACGATCCATGACATGAATCAAGTTGAATGACGTTATGATATACAGAAGCATAATCTCTTCACAAAGGATTAAATTACTGAAGCCCCCAGTAATTAACATGAGTAATTATTGCCAACACAAATGTTACAGGTTGCTGTTTTGGTACAACAGACAGCTTGAATGCCTCTGCGCCCGCCTGTAGCTACGAAACAGCTTGAGGTTCATTTCATATGTAACTGTCAGAAGTTTACACTGAGGGAATATAAGCGATAAGCTAAAACTGCAGATGATTTTTGGTGAAAAAGCAGAATACTCTTTTAGGCTGTTCAAAATAAGATCTGCAAATCCATGTAGCTTGAATGCCACTCACAGTTACTGTGGTTATTTACTGAGGGCTCCAGTCATTTGAATCTCAGTGAATAAGGCTTATGTTGCTAAACATGAGCGTTGGCTGTGCGCAGCCACTGTAAACATTCAACACCCATACATCATAAAACAATGATGTGATCAGCTTAGCAAAGACTCAGCCAAACAAACAAACAAAAAAAGATCAGTTGAGAGAAATGTGAAATTAATTCAGCCAGCTGAAAATAATCATGTGATGATCTGTCGTGTAATGTACTGTACATACACTTCATTTGAAACCTTTGTCATGGAAAAGCAATCAAATGCTATCATAAACATTTAAAGCATCAATGCCTGTGTGCTATTTCTGCTCCCTGGGAAAGCAGTCAGAGCTGCATGAAGTAATGTGTATGATAGCATTTAGCCTCATGGCTAAGGAGTATGGGTACAGTGTAATCCTGAAATGATGCGGAAGGCTTTATTTCCCGCCCACTGGCAGTTCTAATCTCAGTCAGCTTTCCACATGCAAGTCTTGCAGTTTCCTCCTTACCTTCCCCCACACCTACATCCAACCGACAGAACACAGATCGCAGAGAGAATGAACAAGAGTGGTCAAAAAGGATGTGTATATTGAACCTCTGTCTGGGACATGTCATATGCAGAGCTGAGGTAAACTCTGTAAGTACTGTTAGTGTGTGACAAGCCCTCGAAATGCAATACTAGGGCAGGAGCTCTGGAGGAGCTCTGAACCTGTGTGACTGCCACCGAATCAGTTACACCATGGAGACTTGTCTGGACCTCAGCAGAGCAAGAAATCATTACCATAGAAGCATACATGAGAATATGGAAGAAGAACAAGGGCCAGGCACCATCTGGAATGGTTAGTTACTGGGGTCCGAGAGGTTAAAGACAGGAGGAGATTTAAAATTTACAAAACGTAAAGCATAAAAGCATCCTTCTGTACATAAAGTTGTGTTGATGTGTGAAAATATCCCTATCATAATGACAAAAAAGCTAAATTCATCAACCAGTTGACTATTAACCAATAACCATGACCTGGCAGATACTTGAGAAATAATAATTCTACTAGCATTCAGTATTTTTATAGGTCAAGTACACCCGACTATATTCATTTCTTATATTACAGTTGCATGTTCTGTTTTCATCACAGTACTCATCACAGTCTCATAAGAAACTTCTACAATTTCATAAAATATTCCAGCTCAAGTTGATACAATGGGTGTCAATGGAAAAGTAAAAAAAGAGTCTCATTAGCAGAAAACTATGGCCCTCTGTGGTGCTATGTGCTATATGTCATATGTAAACATCTATACTGTTGCTGTACAAAACCTTGTATCCCCATTTATGTCATTTTTGTGTACTTCCTGACATATCAAAACAACAGCTGATCGTTACGTAGTGTCAAAATTTCACGATGAACCACCAAAAACAGTCAAAACTTATTTGGATTTTTGACATTAACTCTGTTGTAAGTTCAGAATGTATTAGTCCTCCTGTTAAATAGCTTTTATGAAGATTAAAAGCTTTTTTCCGACAGCAACGAGCATGTACATCACCCACTGAAAACATTTATCTACTGCAAATGATATTTTATGTACAGCCATGCATAGTACATTAAGTTATAGATATAGTCATTTAGGTTAATTACAATTGAAAATGTAAAGACAGCAAATAAAAAAAAACCTATGTTAAATATATACAAAAACAATCTCAGGTAAAAAAAACAAAGACCATGTAAACATAATACAAATTGAAACTAAAGTACAAAAGAATGTTCAAAAGTACTATACAAAGTAAAGTGCTTGATTTTTATCACTTATGTGCAGCTAAAGACCAGGAAGTTACTGATTACAATAGCAAGCATCACAAGCAAATTGCTTTCAGTGGTAGTAAGAGAATCTTTTCTGTGTCCTATAAACTGAATGTCATCATATCATCACTGTCATAGCAAAACCTGGAGAGTCATTTTTATTTAAAACATCAGCTTCCCTCCTCGTGGTTTGACCGTTTCATGACCAATGGGAAATCAGAAAAGGCTTACATTAAAGCGAAAGATGTATGTTAAAAAATCTCTTACAAAGTTTCCATTTGGGGTATATACAGTTTTGTTATGACAGCAATGATCGACAGACACCTCGCATTATGGTTATGATTATATACTGAGGTTGCATAATTGTTCAGCCAAATGATTTGAATGAACTCAAATCAAAGAGGCAAATAAAGCATGTTAAATCTATCCATAAAACTGTAACAGTTGAACCTTCACAAATGCAGAGCAAGAGTAAGAGTACGAACAGAGTAAACATTTAACCTGCTTCAATTATATCTATCTGATGAGATGTTAAAAATCCTTTAAAACCAAATGGAAGCAGAATACCTGAACTAATGTCCTGAATTTTGAGAATCATATTCATGGCATAGAAGAATAAGGCCAACCTGCCCAGGTTCATAAAACCAGGAAAGAGTTGCGCTTTAACTTCAGAGATGAAGAGGCTTCCAGTCTGTCGTAGTCCTATGTCCTGCCTGGGTGAAGCAGGCGTGATAGTTCATGACTGGGGGGGGGGGGTCAAAGCAACTTTCTCCAGAGGGCTCTGTGTGTTGGGGTGAAGGTATAGGGAGAAAGGAAGGATTTCCCAAAGGCCTGCTCATTGTTCTCTCACCTGTACTCTCCAAAAGTTATATCATCATCCTTCATGGGCTGGATCTCAGGATCTCCATGTGCATCTTCCTTCTCTTTAACTGGCAAAACAAGCAAGCGTCCATACAGTTTGAATTCTCTGTAATAATGATGTCTTCATAGTACTGCATGTTAAGATAACCCAACTATTATCAAATGAGATATCAGTTAAAAACTGCTTCCCCAGATTCGAAAGCTTGTTGGATCATTGTAATGTAATTCTATATAAGTGACACTTTAGCTATTAGATAAATTAGATTTTTTTTCTCCAAACTGTCCCTTTAACATACTGTGACCTTTAGATGCCTTGACAAAATAGTGTTGGTCAAGAGAGCAAATATTCTAATGTAAAATATTCAAAAAATTCAACCATCCCCACTCACACCGATATATGTAGTGGATACTGAGTGTAGTATCTTCTAGGATTTCTCTCACCTGGGTATTTGCCCCCTTTGTTCCTCTTGATGAAGCAGACAATGAGGAGAACCAGGATAAGGAGAGCGATGGCACACATGAGGCCAATGAACCAGCCCTGAGTAGCAATGTCCACCTGTCTGCTGGCCATGGCTAAGAGAGGGGAGAGTAAGTTTTGCCCATTAGACTAAAGTTACACATAACGTATACATATACATGACAACATGACAGCTGCAAATCAGATGATGACAACAAATGTGAAGCGGTGAGGGGGAACATTCTCACTGGGTACAAAGGAAAACAAAGTAGGTAACTGCAGTCCATGTAGTTCAATCACATCCTGATTGTGCCTGGAAAAAATCGACCTACTGCTGATGAAAAACATGCGCTGACTGAGATGCCTGTTTGTTAACGCAAGAGCATGAATTGTCAAAAGCTGACAATTCAGACAAAGGGGTTTTCAAAGGGAGATAAACCAAAAATAATGAGCAGTCTGATAAGTTCAGTATTATCATATAATCTGAGCTTACTGAGCTTGTCAGATAAGTATTGTTCAATGTACAAAGCAATCATGCAGGAAATTTACAACCCAAAATGGATGAATAAGGCTTGATCATTCCTACTCAATGGGTGGAAAATGACTGATCATACTCAGGAGCAGAGACACTTCACATGAATTGTGAATGGGAGGGAGGATGAAAAAGCCCATGCGGGTCTGAAACGGATAAACTACATTTCCCATAAAGCCACGAGGTCAAGGCTGAGCGGGGCCTCACCTGGAACTGTTACCAGTAACTCTTGAGAGTGGTGGACTTTTTGGTCAGCATGGCCTTTTGCCACCACACGCACTTTGTATGCCAGCCCTCTTTTTAAATCCTTAAGCACATGGGACTGTGATCCATTTACCATCTCTTTTTGCCAGTCGTCATCGCCTGAGGGGGTTCCAGTAAGAGGAACAAATCAAATCCACATGTTCTGGCGTCTCAAATGACTATATTCTACACACTTCATGCAGTGGTAAGTTAGGTCACTACAACCACTCACCATTACAATTGATCAATTGGGGTTTTTTTTAGTTAATTCAGTCTATCTATCTTGCTAGAGCAATTAATTCTATGATAAATCTATATTAAGAGCACATGGCACATAGTTATTCAATTTAAATGAGCTCAATGAGGTATGAACGTCAGTGGTTTGTATATTAGTATGGCATGGATACTTCCCATAGAAAGTTAAATCATTAAGCCCTTGTGACATACTGTAACATGTAAGATTAAAGTGATTTTCCTGAAAGAAGGACAAGAACATGTTCACCATCCACGAAAACAAGTCCAGAACTAATGAGCTTTTCTAAATATGTCAGCGTTGCACTGCCTAACTCTCAAAATTTAATCATGAGAATTACACATTATAATTGAGAAGAAGCTTAATTTTCGGGAGTTTTTCTGATATAAAGAGTTTAACATTGAAATAATCAAATTAAATATTGGATATCTTGAATTGAGTATATGTATTTTTTAATAATTTTTAAATGCTATAATAGTAAAATGGACAAAAGAAACAGCAATAGATTCATCCCCTAACCTTCTTTTATTCTGTATCTCTGTGTCTAAATACCCTCCCAACTATCAAGACAATACTGAAGCATATCTTACTGTTTTCTACAATATATTCAACATAAACGTGTTTTTCTGGTCCCCAGTACTCCCAAGTGATTAGCGTTCCATCCTTGTCCAGTGATGAGCTAATGTTGCCAAACATTGGAGACACTGGTTGCACTAGATACACAGGAAAGAAGAAAAGAGTGAGGCTAGATGCTCATACATGTGTGGGAATTTGAAATAGGCACAACTATTACAGAAATTCATTCTATTTTATGTGGTATCTGTATGAACGATTTGGGTGTAAAGTCACTGCAATCAAAGTGATGAACAACGACTTGCTTTTAAGACAATGACTAGGCATTTAAGTAAGTTTTATTAAGTAAACACAACTGGTGGAAATTTTCAGTATTAATATACGTGACTGACTTTCATGTACTTTCGAAAATTTAGCCAAAGATTCTGGTAATTCTGGTAAGTGTTAGATGCCCCAGGGCATTAGAATCATTAGCTTGGACAGTCAAAGGTTAGAAGTGTTAGGGGCTAGGTCTGCTTCTAAATCACAGGTACCCTTGTGATGAGGGGGGCGTAGAGACTGGGAGGTTGGGAAAAGTGGATGGGGGGAAGCTGGAATCCCTAGAAGAAGAATACGAAAAGGTGTAAGAAACATCACACATAAACACACACACCCGCACGCATACACACACACACACACACACACACACACACACACAAAGACAAAGACACAGAAGACAAAGCACAAACAGATCTCAATTAGAGCACAAGTAGGTTAAGACAGGCCCTGTATCATTTGCTTGGTCAGACAGCCAGCAACAGTAAGTACTTAGGATAGCAGGCTGTAAAGGGGATCATTTGTCAAGAAAGAAGGTTTTCCATTTAAAAAATAAACAGAATATATAAACTGGTGAGAGCATGCACTAACTCAGACAGAACAACCATTTATTTTGTCTCCTTGAGGTTGAATCATTTTGCTTATTAGACTTTGGAAAGGTCTAACCTGACTTTGCTGAATACCCTGCTTGATTTCAGTAGCAGAACATAAGTTGCCATATGTAGGCATCATGCGAGAACTAGAGGTGCTTGTGACCACAAAGTGTACCATATACGTAATATGTACAAAGAAGAACACAAAGAAACATGTAGCTGAAGTAAATCAAAATGGAAAGGAAGCGTTAACAAGCCTATGTCAGGCTGCTGAAGTCCCTCGGAGTCGTGTTAGGTGTTAAGACTGCCTTGTCCTTGTCTACTACTAGGCAAATCGATAACCTATGACAGAAATGACTGAAAACCCTCACAGACCTACAGCTTATTGTACTGCTGACAGGATCAACTCTCGGAACAGCTGGTATGTAATACCTGCTGCTGTCAGAAAAGTAGTTTTTCTGAAAAGTTCTGAGTTCTGTTTTACCATTCCTCTTCAAAGTAGAGGCTTGAATGAGCACAAAATACTTCAAACAACACAGCCCTTTCATACATCACAGCAAGAGACAATTGAAAATAAATGGAACAGGCCTGACTGAGAAATAATATTGAAAAGTAAATATAGGAACCACCCTCTGAATTGAATCCACAGTTGGTTGTGTCCCCACTGGGCTGGAAGAAAAAAAGTATTCCTCTCTCCCCATGAATATTAGCAATGTTTAGACAATCTGGGCTTCTGTTATCTCACACAGACGTTACCATACAAACGTTTCCTCCAAGAGTGTGTGGGTGGAAGTTTGAAAAGATCCATAACTAGCTTCAAACACACTAAGCGAAGTGCTAGCCTTCAGTGTCACGTGGCAGGAGAAAAGCGAACACTACTTGTTGTGGCAGTGGGTGAAGCCTAACAGGATAGTAAACAATGGAAGGATGCCTTGGCAAATATGGCTAGATATGACTTCATTCTTCAATCATACTTCAGTTTGTCTTTGATTATACATGCAAAATTTATATGATACATTCACCCAGTAAACAGAGACTGATCAAGTTAAACAAATAGCAATCCTCTGGCCTGGTTGGAGTTCTGAGCAGCAAAGGAAAGGCTCATTTCTAAAAGAAAAAAATATTGTAATGCTCATAGTATATGGATATTACAGAGGATAACTTCAAATGGAAATCAAAGAGACAACAACAAATAATTCACCAACTAAAAATGTAATTCTTTCCAGACTTAATTAAAACAGTGTTTTTTTGTCTTTGATATGAATTAAAATGCCACTTTTATATCCTGTGCTATAGAAACGATTAATTACAGTTATGTGCCAAGGTACAAGTAACTCACCTCCATCCATTATTGTGGCAAACTCCTCAGTAATGCTGGGGCCTACTCCCTTGAGCGTTTTGGCACTGAAATAAAACTTGTAGCGTGTGCTGTACTTGAGGTTGTGCAGAGTGACGCTGGTCTCATTGGCTGGCACAGTTAGCTCCTCCAAATGGCCAAGCTCACTGGTGTTATTGACTAGAGAGGTGAAACAGGATTGATTGGAGGGGGAACAAGGCGGGAGGAAAAGTTACCAAAAGTGACTTTTGACCTCATTGATGGAATGTTTTACTATGTAAAACGTGTGTGTGTGGGCGTGAGTCTGTTTCTGTGTGTGTTTGTGTGCGTGTGTGTGTTGTTTTCTGAAGAAAACAAATTGTAAAGTGTCCATTTTTCACTGTGGCAGTCATTTAACAACATGCAAATACACAGAAATACATATACACATATACTACACATTTACATGACACTGAAAAAAAACCACATTTACATACACTCACATAGATAAAGACAAATAAAAATGTGCTTAGATGCAGGAGGGGGTTACTAATAATGCTATTTTTTTACAAACAGAAACCATTTCCTGATATTCTCAGACATTAAGGACATCCGCGTCTGCACAACATATGAATCCACTGCGAAAGATCAGCATCTGTGCCTCATCTAGTCTGATCTCTTAACCTACTCTGAAATTCCACGATCTGGGCCAAAATTCGAGGTGTTACATGGTGACTCACCCGACTGATACCGGAGTGTGTATTCTGTGAGACGGCCATTCTTTTCATGTGGTGGGCCCCATTCAAGAGTGAGAGAGTCTATACTACTGTCAGTTACCCTGAGGAAAGTCGGTCGACCAGGAACTGGAGAAAAAATACACACAAATACAAATAATCCTCATGAAATATTTAAGTGTAAAACTCCTTTATAAAATGTGTAAAATGCACTCAGCAACAGGAATTAGTGAAAACTAATTGTTTTAACTTATTAAATACATGGGAAACAATGCAAAACGTGTTATTCATCAATTATTGGAATAATTAATCTACTGTTAGGTCCTGGGTAGTTAAGGTGTTCAAGTTTTATTTAAATTCTTCACAATACTCTACAGCAGGGGTCCTCAAACTATATATTCAAAGGTCCAAATCTAATTTCTAGATAAGGTCAAAGGTCCAGGACGACAAGTGATAGGCAAATCCCTTTTATTAAATTTGATTACAACATACAACAAAAAGAAAAGGCGCTGTTTTCCTATAACTGTTTCCTTGTGAACCTAATCCACTCTCACTTTTGACAGTAAAGTGTAATATAAACTGTGTGACTTTGAGAATTGCTGCTCTACAGGTTTGTCCACGTTTTTCTTTCTAATCCCTTAAATCTTTGTATTCTACATCATTTATTAATCTCTGACACAGCAGTATCATCAAGTCTTCTCTCTCATTCAGGTAATGTATCTGAAGCGCAAAGTGACTCTTACCTCCCTCAGGAGTCTGAAACTGATGAACTGAGCTGGCGGGTCCCTCTCCACGGTCATTAAAGACCCTGACGTTGAGCATGTAGAGGCTGTAGGGGTGCAGGCCGGGCAGTTTGCCGTGGCTCCTGTTCCCACTGAAAGTCAGCGTCTGCTGCTCCATGTGGTGTGTGTGACCATGGCCATTGTGCTTGTCAAGGCTTCTTTCTTTCCAGTAATAAACCTGTTGTGTGGAAGGGTGGAGTTTACCAAATGGCACTATAGTTGACAGTTTATACTGCCCATCCAAGGTCAGGGGGACACCTAGCTTTTCTCTTTTTAACTCATATCTGGGCCCACACTTTACCTCCTCGCTCTCATAATTGACAAATTAATTACTTAGTACATAATAATATACAGCGGTTACTGAATTGTAAAATACGTAACATATTAAAAACATTTTTAGATCTTCACATGTTTTCATTCCAAACCTGCTGAACTGTTAGGACACATGTTGCATGTGCTGTTAGCATGCACACTTTTAAACCATCATTGGGCAGAAAAAAAATTAAGATGTGTTCTAACTATGGTTTATCACAGCATGAAGTTTTGCTAGGAATACACAGCAACAGTAAACAGTTATTTTCTGCTAACAAAACAAGGACTTTACGGGAACTTGAAAAGTAATAGTGAAAATGTTCAGAACATTTCTCAGAGAAATTCAAATTAAGCTAATGTGCCCCTATAATTTTGACAGGTAATGTACAAGAACCAGACTATCAGACTGTAAATTCTGGGTCATATAGTTTTCATAAGCCAGTCCAGCTGTGTGCAGTCCCTCTTCGACTGAACATCATACCTATATAAATGGATATGATTGGGATAAACATCTTATGATCCCACCGAGTCCAAATTTGAGGTTACAGCAACTCTCAGGCTGACTTCATTCTACTAAGACATCTGCACTAGTACAGATAACAGTGACTCCCTGCAGGGTAGAGAAAAATGTTTTTCCCCAGTGTTGGTCTGTCTGTGCTTATGGTGCAGAGTGTGATGATCTTTCAGAGCAGCAGTGAGACTAGGGTTGTTTTTTTAATGCGACACAAAGCTGGTATGTTGATCTAGGATCTGTTTCTGAAGGGAGCAATCTGACTCTAAAAAAGTACTTTGAGACACAGAGCTTTACGAATACATTTACTGCCGCCTAATTATGGAACATGTTTGTGTACTCGATGTATTTTAAAAGTAATTCTAAATACACTGACTCACTGATTGAGCAAAACTGAACTGAGCAAAATTAGATGCACTGAAATACTAAAAAAGTAATCAAAACTAACGATTGTGAAGTCAGATATTTTCATCCCCAATACTGACATACCAAACACCTTTAAACGTAACTTTTACATAGCTTATAGTATATGATATGTATATACTGTATGTATATACCTATTGAATATACATAGCACGGAGAACAGTTGTATGAACAGCAGGACATACCCTGTAGCCTTGTAGTTTTCCACGCACTGATTTTGGTGGGACTGGTTCCCAGTGCACTTCTGCCAGAGTGCTGTTCTGCGGCCGAACCCGCACATGCTCAGGAGCTGCGACTGGCACTGAGAGTGAGAAAGTGTGCTGTTTATATTATAAACACATCAGAATCTGCTACTTATGATGTTAGTAATTCAAAACAATAAGGTTACTAACAGTCCTCTCCTGAGTAGCCGATGACAACTGTTGGTTTGGGTCCGTGGCCGTAGTTGTTCAGGGCCTGAACTTTGATCTCATATGGCACAAAGGTAGGAGTTCCAGCTACCACAAACTTAGAGACATTCGCCACTGTCACAGAGTTCCACTCTGTGTCCACTTCCATCTGCCTCCACATGACTTTATACTGAAGGCCAGGACCATTTGACTGAAGACCTGTCAGTGGCTAAGAAAGAGGGTTTAGTATTATTAATGTCCATAAGGTGCAATGTTGACCATTACCAATTAATATTACTTATGATCAAATGATTAGAAACAGAATCAGGAAAATCCCTTAAACAACAGAAATACAGAAATAACTCTCTCAACCCTCATGGTTAGAGAGGGAACGGCTTACTAATACTAACTACACTGAAATAACAGTTAAACAAGACATTAAACAAGAAAGTTTAAAAACACAAAAACATGATGACGAGACCCGGAGCAGTCCTGCAGCAGGCTTGTGCCTGCACACTACAAATAACCAAATAAAGAGAGCTGATTTCCAAAAGTGTTAGCGTTTGAGTTTGGTTTACAATCAAGGTTAGGAATATGATAAGTATTATGTTCTGGGTTGAGGTTATGGTTAGAATTAGATTGAGTGTCATGTTAATAGTAAAGGAAAAGACAAGATGTTGGAAGATTTTAAGCCAAATGTAATTTGTGATGAGTCAAACGTGTAAAAATGGACCAAGCAAAAAACAGTGCGTAAACATTTTTAGATTGTTTTCTTAATTTTTTTGAGGTGAGTCCAGTAATTACATACTCTGTTACCTTCCATGAAATCACCAAATTGTTGTGTTTCGAGCCCATGCCTTTGACTTCACTGGGGTTCTCATCAGGAGCTAAATGTGTGTGTGTGTGTGTGTGTGTGTGTGAGAGAGAGAGAGAGAGAGAGAGAGAGGGAGAGAAAAACATTAATTTTAGGATGCCACTTTAAAAGTACAAACAAATGATTTATACTGACAAACAGAGACAACAGACAATGCAAGCACTACCTGCAGGGTTGGTTTTATACTGGCGCGAGGGCTGGCTGGGATTGCTGTAGCCAATATCATTAAGAGCCAGGACTCTGAAGCTGTAGTGGACGTATGGAGACAACTTGAGATGAGCTGTAGTCTTAGTGCCAGGTACCTCTGTCAGGTTATGCCACGTGCCACTGTCATGAAGTGCATCTTCATACTGAATAAGAAACTCTGAAAAGAAAGAAGAAGAAGAATTAAAATAGTTCAAAAAAGGAGCCAAAGCCAGCATTTTTCTTGTATTTTATTTTTTGTTACTAATGGTGTTTATATGGGGTTTATACACCACAATCCTTTCATTTTACATTACCACAAACCTTTTGTTTTTCCTTCTAATTAAATGGTCCGTGCCTTTAAGACTGCTATGTATATTTACATTTTTTTCATTCTGACTGTCTGTCCAGTACTGTGTGTCATTAAAAAGAATTGGTTGGTTGAAACACGCATTATAACTTGAGTGTGAATGAGAGGGCTGAACTGATGTACACAGAATAGACAGATATAGGTAAATGCATTAGCATTTGTGACATCACAAAAACAGTGAATTCAAAATAGGATGCTCCCCATTTTAGTTTCCACACATATAAGTTGTGTGGACTGGAGAGTACATTTAACTATGAAACTTTAACAATGTATACATACTATATAAACATCTTTCATTTCCAGACAATTAGGTCAATTTACACAGTATGAAGAGCAAAACCTGTAGCTTGAAACTAGCAACAATACACTGAGTTGCACAAAATGTACATAAAGTTTTAGTCAATATGCCCGCAGAGACACTGAATGGAAGCCAGACTTAAATTGCACAGTTTGTATATGTAACCTAACTCCTCACTGCCGACAGACTCACAGACATCTGCGGAGTCTCCTGCAGCCGTAACCCAGCATGTGGTATTTGAGCTTTCTGTGTACCGCTGTGTTCTATCCCAGTAAGAAGCACCACGGCACCTTTATTGTTGCTGTGGACTCTTAAGTAAATATGCATACATTCAGAAAAGAATTCAGACTGAGCCTTATTGTCTTATCTATTTTTATATGATTTTATACTGTTTATGAGCAACAATAAGATGAAAATGTACTAAGAATGTTGCTCAGAAACTTTGTGTCAAACTAAATAAAAATCCACAAATGTTTTTTTTTTTTTAAGGTTATGATTACTGATCAAAAGAAACCATGCTATTAAAGGTAAGGAGTACATTAAATCACTTTCTGGGCCTGCTTTAAACGGATAATTGCCCAATTTCCCAGCTTCCTTTTGTCTGTATTGTATTCGCTGCCACAGATAAGCAGCAATTAAGAATACTATAGTCACCCAATACCTTTTTGACACTTACATTACTTCTCTGCACGATGATTTGGCTGCCAGCAGTGTTATTACTGTATTTTTGAATATATTGTTAACTTTGCTGACTCACTGCCATGGACCACTAATACCTCATTTACTTTTACCTTTAGTAGTTTGTAGTTTGTATAGATTGCACAGTTTGTATCGATCATACTGTTGCAGCATATCCTTGCTGTCTGTTGCTTGTTACAGTCTGCAAGAGGGCATTCAAGTAAGACTTTAATTGTACTTGTACCTGTACACTTTACCTGTCTTGGATCTTAATAGGCGAGCAGTTGTTTAATAATCAACATAACTGCAACTAAAGGAAGAAAAAAAAAACGTACTCTTAATTGGACTGTTGTGTTCATCTCCAGGGATCCAGGTGAGCTGGACACTGCGTGCGCCGGGATCAGTCAACTCCAGATCTGTAGGGGCATCCGGTTGTTCTGCAGATGTAAAAGAATAAGGGTTAACATATATAATGGAGAATAGTTGCACTTTTAAACTTTAAACACTTTGAAAAGTTTATGTGTATGGTTACTGTTAAAAATGAGAGTAAAAAAACTGTAAAAAAAAGATGAGATGCAAATGCATCATGCACAAACTTATACATGCGCTGATACGTTAACAAATGAGATGCACTGGCACTGGCGGATCAATGTCTTGCCCACACTGGTAGAGGGGTAAGCAACTTCCACACAAATTGGTATAATGGGGTGCTTCACTTCAGAGGAACCTCAGAGAGTGCAGGGGAATGAGCTTACTGACAAACGTGAAAAATGATCCTTCACAACATTACAGAAGCGCTTTCTGCTTGCAGTGTCAGAGGACTAGATCATCCTCTTTATACCATTCATTCACATTAGGTGGTGCACAGACAAATGGCAAATGTAAAAAGTGTTAAAGGAAAAAACATCAAATCAATTTAATAACATCAAAATAAACAATATGCATGCATTTAAGTGAGCAAAAGACAAAAAGAGAGAGAAAATGAGAGCAAGAGAGATAAAAACAAAAACATTTTTGAAGATTCTTTTAACAGATGGCAATCAGTCTGTGGTTTAACCAAGGATCTAATGGAGTCACATGCACAAACATCAAAGCAAATATCCAAACAGCAATGAATACGTGGCAACAGGACAGCATGCAAATGCACCTCCACATGTACACCAACCCATGGGAGTATGGAATGTAATGTGGTGCATGTGAGGCTGTTTTTACCGTAAATAACTGCTGGTGTAGGGGGGGCCTCTGAGAGTAGGAATGAGTTAGGAGTAAGAAATAAGAACACACAAAAGTTTGAAGTACTTTTGTAGATTTTGGCTAATTAATTTTATTAAGTTACAACCTATTATCCAAAACTATATAGATGTATTTGTGTTTCCTAGGTGATTCATTTACTTCCACAGTCCTTTCTTGATTGAGCTCAGTTTTCACTGACTAGTGTATCCAAGAAAAAGGAAAGAGGCCTGCTAAAGAAAGCTCTTGAAGGTCAGATTGTATCCTTTACAAGGAAGGATAAATAAGTAATAATGCAATTCACATAAAAGGGGAACAAATAACGTCACCTACCAACAACAGTGAGCTGCGCACTGGCTGAGTCCTGGTCTAGCGTTGTGTTCATGACGCATGTGTACGTCCCTTTATCACTCTCTGTCACATGAGTGATGGTAAGACTATCTGAATCCACAATGAATCTGAAACCAGTATAACAGCATCCATCAAAACCAACGTACAGACTGTCAAATTTCACGATGAATCTGAAAGTTATAACTGATGCCCCACAAATCTCTGAGCCATCAGGAAAGAATGACACAGATTTATGATGCATGGATTCAGGTTTTGTACTAATGTATCCATGTAAGTAAGGCGGACCACAAAAACTACTTCTTGTTAATGTTAAGTCAAAAATAATTTTTTTTCAAAGAGTCACATCTAGTACCATTTTGCCTCATTTTGTACCGTTCTTCAAAAAAAAAAAAAAAAGCATCAAAACGGTGACTTTACAGGAAAAGGCGAAAACATTTATCACTTATAATATAAGTTCACGTAAAAGTATTTTATTCTAAGCCATTTTCCACATGACTTTTAAGAATATTCACACAGCATTGTGAATGACTTCACTGTTCAACACTGAAAAACATCAAGGAACATAATGACTTAATTACTGTACATATATAAAAAATGGCAAGTCATCCTGTCTAATTATACTCTCAGAATAACAATGAACTATAAATAGGTGCTCAGACTGACTGTGTACTTTGCAACATAATCCTGTACGTTATGCATTAATAATAAATACCTCTCATCATCAGGAAGCTCCCCATTGTCTTTGAGCCAAGTCATAGTGGGAATGAGGGAGGGGTCATGTTTCACTTTACACTCAAACACCACATCCCTGTTCCTCTGGACCACCTTGTACTCGGGCTGTTTCAGGATCCGCGTGGGCTCTGAATCCAGACACATTAGCCAGTGAGGACAGTGTTCAAGGCTACCACTCATTAGCTTTATGGATGAGGCATCATTAAATGAGGCCACAAAGATCACTATCAATCAGAACTAGAGATAAATAACTGTACATGTATTTTTTTCAATGCATTTTCTCAGTAATATAAGTCTCTCTTCCTTTTAGGCTTGAATATTACAGTAGCTGCCAAAGTCTGCTAGTAGATAATAGTGGGCTTAATGGACATGCAGTGAAGCTGTTTCCTGCTGCTCTCTTTGGAAAAGCACTTAACATCATTTGTCATTATCTGCAAAAATGACAACATGGAAGCTAAAGACTAATGCCTAAAAGGAGGTGGGAGGGCATCACAAGTATCCTCAAGAATACCAATGTCAAACAGAAAAGTTTATTCATGCACTGATTTAGGCCAAGCAAACGTTCGCTCTGAAACTCAAATACTGCACTCTGTGTTACACGCACCTTTGATTTCCAGGTATACATGATTCTCAGAAATGCCAAAGGAGTTGGTGGCCACGCAGGTGTATTTGCCGCTGTTGAAGGCCTGCGCCACAGGGATCTCCAAAGTCCCGTTATCATGAAACACAAATGGATCTCCTATCAGAATGCTGGAGCGGCTGTCCTTAAACCTGCAGAGAAAAAACAAACAGGAACCCCTCAGTAAGCTGTGGCGCAGTTTTGCCTTGCTTAGACGTAAGACAATGTGTTCTGTTCCATTAAAAAATTATAAAAAAGGAAAAAGGTCAAGAGTCCATGCTTTGGCATTGGCTCTCTAATTATGATTCAGTGACAAAGCAACTGTAATTACTGTTGATGTTGCAGATCAGGGACCGGGTGGCTAGGTTTGGACAATATAGTGAAGTTAGGGTAATAACTTTAAAAAATGCTGAAGCTCATCAGAGCTAAGCGATAAAAGTATTTCTTGCCTGGTTACTGCTGTACATAGGGGCTGTCAAAGCAGAGCTAAAATAACACTGTTAATGAGCAGAGACACACACACTTGCTTGTAAACACACAAATAGAAATGCAAATGCACACACACACACACACAGACACGCACATACCATGTGATTCTGGGTAGAGGAGAGCCAAAAGAGGCACAGTCCAGAAGAGCAGGCTTGTTCATGATGACCTGGTAGACTTTATTCAGAGGAGTGAGCACTCTTGGAGGTTCAGCTGCAAACGACAAATCCCATTAAAAAACAACACCTACAAGACCAAAATAACTCTGGTGATGATCATATTATTCTATTGACACAGCTGAAATGCTCAGCATATTTTTTAAATTGGGGAATTGTGATCACAGTCCACACACACTATATTTGTCATTATTGACAACATATTGTCTAATATAATATCAATATAAATACATTTCATTCATATATAATAAGCTCTGATAATTAGAGACAAACCAAATTCCTTTTAATTACGCACCCAGTACATTGACGAAGGCATTGGCGAACAAGTACCCATATTCATTGGAGGCATTACACTGGTACACCGCGCTGGAGCCTGTCTGTATTTGAGTGAAACTAATGGTATCATCCTCCACTTTCCTACTGGGATCGGCAGGGGCATCTATTAGAAAACAACACAAATACGCAGCACTAAGCCATGAGATGGAAGGAAAAAAATCTATTACATTCTATTACATTATTATTTATATACAATCAGAATTGATTTAGCTTGCAAAATGATTACAATAATTAGATGCAAATTATCACCTTATTTTATGAAGTTAATATTCACATTTGCTTTATTTACTCAAATTTGGCACTTAACAAAGGGTCTAACCATTTAATTGTAGCGCAGATATGTAAGTGTGTAAATGTAATTATTAGTTTCAATCATTCAGTAACATTATTTTCACTGTGTGAATGCAGTGTTCATATGAACTAGAATATGACTGTATGAGTGAACATATTTTCCTATGTTTTGCATCTGAAGTGAAAGCAACAGAGGATAGATGCTCCAAAAAGTATGAATATCAAATCTACTACATGTACAGTCAATAAAGCTCCTCCATGATTGCATCCACTTGCTCTTGTTCTTTCTCTTGTTTACACAGCTCATTGATTCTTGGTATAATGGAAGCTCTCGAGGGCAACAGTAGCTTTCCACTTTGTTGTTGCTTTTGTTTGTTGCTCATTAATGTATCCATAGGTGTCCTGCGAGCGTATCTAAACGAGAGGGCTAGAGTTGCTGATTCTATCACAGCAAAATACATCTTCACTTCAGCTTGGACTACTTGGATGCGACTACGAAACTGAATGAATCCTGTTAAAAAGTTGCTGCATTAATATTAATAATATTAATGTTAATATTCATATTAATGGGGTTTTTTTCAGCAGTAAATGAACAAGTTAGAAATGTAATAGCTTAAATTTGCACTTTCAACTATTTTCTGCGGGTTGTATTTGTTTGATGTTAGAATTTCATCTTTCACCTATAAACATGCATATAACCTGATTAAAAGTTTACAATTTTCACTCTCAACAGAACTCCACTGTTTGTTTCAATGACTGTTGGTTAAAGAACAGGAAGAGATGTTTCAAAACATTTCGACCATGAGCAAGTTAAAGTGCAAGTCAATAGAAAACAAACAGTTCATGACTATTTCCTATTTATTTCCAAATTGTCTCTTTAAAACCTCTCACTAAATGAATACTGCAGTGAGGATGAGTGATAGGAACATAGACTGACTCTCTATAGGGACCCCGTTCATGAACCAGCTGATGGTGGGTTTGGGGCTGCCCATCGCTCTGCACATCAGCGCTCTGGTGTCCAGTGGAGCCAAGACCAAATTTGTTGGCGCCCGGATCCAGTACGGAGCAGCTATAAAAGACCAAGCAAACACAACACAAACACTGCCTAAGGAACTTTTGTAAGACGCTCTTCACAAAACAAACAAATAAAACAGCAGATACCGGGAAACATTGTGCAATTTCCATTTAACATTCTCTGTTTACAGTAAGACACATCTAGCGAAAAGTCTTAACGCTTTAAATATTCAGCATGCTTTTCCTTAGACAATCTCATTACAGTTTTTCCATCTTCACTTCTGTTTACTGACAGAACATCATTTCCCAAGATAATAAAATCACGCATTGCATTTAAAAATCAATAGGAGGAAATGTAGGGAGAGTAAATGTGAGGTGAAGTGGTTGAGTGTGCATTTGATGTGCATCCATCTCCCACCTTTCACTGTCACTCTGTAGGCGTGGTTGACAGAGCCCAGGCGGTTCTTGGCAGTGCAGTGATACACGCCGGCATCCTCTTCAGACACATCAACAATCTTCAGTGTTTTCTGAAAGTTCTGGAACTTGAATCTTGTGGCTGGTAGCACACCACCAACCTTACTCCAAGTGATCTCTGGAGTGGGGCTGGAGTGTAGAGAATAGAAAGGGATACAAGAGGTAGACAAACAATACGACTAGAGGATCTTCCCCTCATTACATTTTACATACTCAGTATTACTTGCACAAAATTAACATTCAACAAGATGTTTTCAACAGATGGCCAATCACATTAACCCCTTAAAGTACAGGTGTATTGTTTGGTTTTGTGCAATATTATTCAGTTACTCTTCTTGAGATATATTGTACAGTCCCTATTTTTTTAAAAATAATATAAGATAATCTTACAGCCCCTGAGCAATGCACTCCAACTGCAACTCCTGTCCCCTAAGGACCATCTTGCTGCTGGGAGAACTAGCCGGAACCAGAAATGAAGGGGATCTCTCCTCTGCTGGGTCATCTGAAGCGAGAATAACAACTCTGATCAGAATATGCTATACAGCTATGATCACATAATAAGAGCTTAAGAGCTGCAATCACAACCAAGTCATGAGTATATGTAATCAATTAATATAAAAAATAACATCATTTTTAAGGCTAGTGTTGAGAAGTGAACCATTATATGATCAAGCTAAGAACTGGCCGTCATCATGTTTCTAGCCCTCTTGAATATGGGCAAAACTGGCAAATGCAGGCTTGCATTTTTTGCTTTTTTTCCCTCAGAATGCAGTCAAACATATATAGCGTATTAAAATATGTCAGTGGACATAAGTCAGTGTACAATTTGTATTTGTTAACATATTAACATATTGGAAAAAAATAAAGCACTTATGACACTATAGCTTTTGCAAAGGTCATTTTTTTGTATTTTTTTTCCCTAGTATGGATGCCAGTACGCAGGCAGTGGTGTATACAAATGCAGGAGTGTGCTCTCTGTAGATGATTTATACTTATTTTCGCTTAGAAAATCAGCAAAACATATCATTTGACCAGGGCTACCTAAACGTACGCCATGGATTGCAAAAGTTATCCAGAGCAGGTAAAACTTTGTATTCAGGTACTGAAGCTACCACTATGCTTAGAAATACAGACATGAGGCAAAGAGATAAGAGACATGTAGTTGGTTTTTTCCTCTTGCTCTTCCTCTGCATGATGTAGTCACCTAATCAACTCAGTGTGGAACATTTCAATCAATCAAACATAATTAATGAACAACAAAATGTGTGAAAGTGAAAAAATCAAATGAATGGGCATGTTAACTACAGCCAGTAGCATATTAAATAAAATGTTCTATATGAGTTAAAGAATTTAGCACATCATTCCTGTAACATGAATTAAGGACAAATCAATTTGTGGCTGTGTCAATTTGTGGTCATGCTAAAAGCTATAGTCAATCAGGCCCATCGAGTAAACATGAGGCTGTACAAGCAATGAGAAATGAGCAGATGGCAGATGTGAGTCACAGAATGGTAAAATTAAATGAATCAAGGGATCAGTAAAAAGGAATGGAAAGTAACAGAGGATTTAGCTATTATGACCATATTCACCTAAAATGCAATAAGCAGATTACAACAACCACCCATAACATTAAAACCACCACTCTAATGTTGGTTAGGCTACCTTTGTGCTCTCAAAGTGTGCTTTGTCATGTTACTCAAAGTGTTTCTGAACAATGTCCATAGTGTGGTAGGGTGCATTATTCTGAATGAGGCCACAGCAATTAGGGAATACTGTTGCCATGAAAGGGTCTGAAACAACCTTTAGGTAGGTGGTGTGTTTCAAATTAACATCCACATGAAAGCCAGGACCCAGTGTTTCTCAGCAGAACATTGACCAGAGCATCACACTGCATCAGCCAACTTGCCTTCTTCCTATAGTGCGTCCTGGTGCCATCTCTTCCCTAGGTAAGTAACACACCCATCTGGCCATCCACATCATGTAGAAGAAAAGAAAACACAACGACACCTTCTTCCACTGACCCATGGAAAATTTGATGGCAGTGGTGGTGGTGGTGGCCTTAGTGGGTAGGATACTTGCCTCTGGACCAAGAGGGCATGGGTTCGAATCTACCTTCAGCACACCACCACTGGGTCCCTGAGCAAGACCCTTAACCTCCAGGTGCTCCAGGGAGACTGTCCCCAGTAGTTAGGGAATGAAAGTCGCTTTGGATAAAAGCATCTGCCAAATGCCATATATGTAAATGCTCACATGCCCACTGTTGGCACTTTCAGCCAGCATGTGTTCACTGATTGGTCTGCAGCAACACAAAACCGCATGCAGCAAGGTGCCATGCACTGCGTGTTTTGACACTTTTCTATTAGAGCCAATGTTTTTTTAACAATTTGTGCTACAGAAGCTCTTCAGTGGAATCAGACCAGACAGGCTATCAGTGGATACCAGGAACAACCCACAAGACCGAATGTTTTGCTTGTGCTCTGACCCAGACACCCAGCCATCACAATTTGGGCTAAGTATACAGCTGCTCAGATCTTTATGCTTGCCCATATTTCCAGCTTCCAATGCATGAAAACCTGACTGTTTGCTTTCTGCCTCATACATACCACCACAGATGCTATTGTAACAAGACAATGTTGTTCACTTCACCTGTCAGTGGTTTTAATGTTATGGCTGATTAGTGAATTATAGCTGCTTCATTACTCAGAACTAAATATTACATAACGATTAACATAAACATGCTGGCAAGAACATAAGAAGTTACAGAAAGACATTAACTAGTCATTTAAAATAATAATAATAATAATATGTTTTACAAAAATGTTGATTCAAATTTTTCCTCCAGGAGAAGCAAAATATCATACAGAAAAGTCTAAAGAAAAAAGAAGATGAAAAACTTGGAGAATATGAAAACCCACATTAGATGATCATTTGTTTTGAAAAAGGACAGACAGATTAAAGGTTGGGGTTAGTGATCGGGTTGTGTGGTTGATTAAATTAAGAGAGGGGTTAATCTCTAGGAATGGTTAAACCATTAAGGGGCAATCACTAGGGGGCGGCATCACTCACCACCGAACAAATCAGTGTCATTCAAATAAGCTGCCATTGTCTCATTGATTGCATCCACTGGAACACAACAGAAGGTCAAACGCATGAATCAAAAATTAAACAGAAAATGACCGAACAGAATATGGGTAGATATAAAGTAAAAGAAGTGTGTAAATAAAGAAAAAAAGGAAAACTGACCAATAGGCAAAAAAAGGATACACTGGATGCAGTCTGTGATATTTTCTTGAAAACATGAATAACTCAAGAGGTTCTTTTTGTTGCTCAGAGTATATTTAAGAAATGAATACACGTTTGTAGGTTTTTACTGCAATCTTCTCTGACAAAAGCCCATGTGATTTCTGACAATGGTCGCCATCGAGAATTGGTTTCACCAGAGATGACTGTTATAATAATAATTACTGTGGGAAACTATAGACAGCTTTCCTCCTACAGATGTACGCAAACTCATAAGAGACTCACTGTTGAGGACGCGGACAGTGATGGGCTGCTTCTGCTGAATGGTCTGTGTGTGGGGGAAGCGTGCGTAACAGATGTAGTCAGTTCTGGAATCTTCCTTCATAACGTTGGAGAAGTAAAGATCTCCATTCAGACTCTGAGAGACACGCTGGTTCTGAGGGAGACGCTGGAAATCTGAGGAGAACAAAATAAAGAGTAAGAGACAGGGAGTGGTGATACGAGAAAAGACAGAGAGAGAAAAGACAGAAAAGACAGAGAGAGAGAAAAGACAGAGAGAGAAAAGACAGAGAGAGAGAAAAGAGAGAGAGAGAAAACAGGCAAAAAAGGAGAGAGAGAGCAAGAAAAAGAGAGAGAAATCTTAGAAGCTGTTCATTTTAAACCCTAATACTGGTGAACATACAAAACCATGACAGTACCACAGAAATGCGAACATCGAATAGCAATCCTACAGTAATGTTGCTTGTAATGAGACTACACAAGCAACCTCATATATTCAGCTCTATTCAGGCAAACACTCAGAATAGCAGAGCTGGATTATTCTACACAAGCTGACTCTCTGTCAAAATGCAACATCACGCAAGACTGATCCTAGAAAAGCTTCCTTTATTTGTTGCTGAGGGACTGTAACTCTTTTCATTTTCAAGAAAAAAAATCACCAACTTCATCAAACTTTGACAGCTCAGAGCCTGCACGTGACATCAGGGGTCTGAACAGGGTCTGACCTCTTACAGAGACTGCTATAAGAAATGCACATGACACTTCTTTAACTGCACCGACACTTTCCAAAAACTGCACAAAAACCTGTTGCTAAAAATTTGTTAAAAAACAAACAAAAAAAACCCTCTACCTCAGAACACACGCTTGTTTGCATTACCTGCCTGTTTTGTAATTTGCAGTTCTTTGTCTGACACTATTTGCTTCAGAAAACGCTATTTCAACCCTCTGTGTACTTATGTATGTGGCTGGGCTGAAAATAAACTCTCTTGAATCTTGAATCTTGAATGATTGACATCAGATATTGACACTGACACACACCACATGGCCAAAAGTATGGGGACCATATCTATATGTGTTTGCTGATTCCAAAATTCCAAAAAAATCCAATTTCAAAATATGAGAACATTAATATGGAATTCACTGATTTAACAGCTTCTACTCTCTTCTCTGTGTGAGCCAGTCACATGCTTTCACACCAAACCCAACATACCATTTCTTTATGGGCTTCACTTTACACACAAGCCCACAATTCCCTAGATGGTCATTGTATGCTCAGCCTAAACCACGTAAAACACTCCAAGACCATTATGTTCCTCCACTAAACTTTATAGGTGGCCAGTGGCAAGGTGTTTTACACCATTTCAGCTGACATTTGGCACAAAGCATGCAGATTTTAGGCTTGCTTCACAGGAACACTTTTTCAAAATTCAATTCAGTTATTTAAAATGTTATCCTTCTCCATTTGACCAGCCAACTCTAAGCCAGTAATGTGAATAATTATAAATAAATAAACAACATAAAAAATTATTAAAATAATATTGTCAGTATAGTAAATTTTCACTGAGTGCAGCCGTGACAGCCTCCTACCGGAGAGCTGGGCCTATCCTAACAACACGTAAACCGAAGGTGTTATTCACGGCACAAGCTTTATGCCTGGTGGGAAGATCCTGTTGCAATGCTTAAACGTGGTCTGTTGGTGTTGTGTCATATTGACAGTCAAAGGGAAATGCTTACTGCTGTCCATCCAGAAGATAATGGGAGGAGGCAGTCCTGCGGGGGGTCTACACGGCAGCACTAGACCTGTGCCCTCTTGTACAACATATGGTGTGATCCTCTCTTTCGACCACAAAGGGGATCCTGTAGAAAACATCACAAGACACAATATCGTTGTTTTTGAAAATATTATAAATGTTGTTAAACCAATTCTAACGGGAATCAAGTAACTTATGGAGTAAGGAGGAGAGGAAAGGAATGGAAAGTACTTTTAAGTGGCAGTTAAGCAAACTAATACATTTTTTCCCAGTCAGCCAAAACATAATCTTGTCTCAAATTAGCTTCTTTAGCTGATACTAAGAAGCTAATGTAGCCAATGCAGCATGCCTAAATCATCACACAGGCTTTAAACATCACTGAGTTGTTTAGTAAACAGGGAAAGTATAGCCTCAAGTATGCCCTTCAGTTTTTGGCCATCAGAAGTATTTTTGCACATTTGTATAGATAACATTATGTCACAGTGCCAGAGACCACATCAGAAAGTTTGATATTAATGGTGTGGTTTGGAGAGTAGGTAATGATGTAATCTTGCAGCTTGCACAATGCTCATTTTTGGGACATAAGTTTCCATTATGTAATAGTGAAGATTAAAAACACCAAACTTGTTCTTGGCAGACTGACATGGGAAAATGATGTACATTCAATTCTCCACCAAACTACCACTTTAAAACTGGAAGATGCTGTTTTAATTCTACCTCAACAAAATCATGAAAAATTAGGATAATATGCTGGGAACATTAAGGAAACTTTGCATGCTCCAAGTTTGATCCATATACCTTCCAAAAAAAGTGCTTTGAGGATGGCAAACGTGTCTTTTTACACAGAGATGATGAAAAGAAAACAATGTTAGAGAAAGCATTCAAATAAAAGATGTGCAGATGAACAGATGTGCATGAAGACTGGAGAAGAAACTGACTATGCAGAAAGGTGATGTGACGTATAAGAGGTAACATACTTGATTGTCGGATGACGATGTTGTTGGACACGGCCGTCCCATGTTCGTTGCGGGCAGTGCACTGGTAAACGCCCTCATAAGCCTCAGCCTTCTCCCCTCCACTGATGTCAATGACCAGGGTGCCTGAATGAGGCTTCATAATCACTTTGGAGTCTTTATCAATATCGAAATGTATGCCATTCCTGGTCCACGAGAAGCTGTGAGAGCACAATGAGGGAACATTTTAACCACAGCAGTTGTTGAATAAAAAGTACTGAATAAAAAGTCTTTCTCTAAATGCTTTCGACATGCTTATTAATATTGTCTTATAAGGATTCTGATTACCTTTTAATTTGATATTACAATGCAAATATAAAAATGTAGAAGAAGCATTTACTGAGACACAACATGGGTCAAAAAAACATTATAAAAATCTTAACTTCTCACTGGTGCTGTAATGCCTAAAGGGTAGTGGGCAGTACTGTTTGTTTATTTGAGCTTAAGCTGTTTTGTCTTCATTAGGGAGCTAAATATAATTGCATGGAAAAACGGAGCAGTTGTGTTCCCCAAGTGAAGTATAGATAATGTACTCCTAAGGGTACTACCCAAGTGACAGCGTTACAATGTTATTGTATTTTAACAAAGAAAGGATAGTACACACACTTAATTGTGTATCCAGTTGTAGTATTAAACACGCTCAAATGTCAGAATTTTATGCAAAGCTTCTATGTATTAATGCACGTAATAAATGGAAGGAAAAGAACTTTTTCCCATTTCAACCTAATCACTGTGGCTTTGGTGAACACTTCAGACCAAAGCCACTGGATCAGACACAAAGTATGTCTTTAATTCTTGATGAGCCCTCAATTCATATTCCTTTATCTTAATGGAGCTCTAAGTTCCTTAGAAGTGGTCTAGTCAGGAGGCTCCTATATCAGGGAGAACAAAGATCATAATATTCATTATCTTATGAAACTCTAGCCTTTATCAGAATCAGTTTTACCCAATCATGGGATTGTGGCATTTAAGCTTAAGCAGTCTGTTATTAGATCAGCTATAGTGTAGACTAGGACTTCTGCAATACTGCACATTTTTGTGTCCATTTTGTAGCATGGGAATATTTACTACTAAACAGAGTTCTTTTCACATGCCTCAGGAGGTCTATCAAATCCTCTTATCAAGGTTCAGTACAAGAGGATTTTCGAGTCTGTAATTTACAAAGAGCCTATGAACAAGCAACCATTCAATCTATAAAGCCAGTGTTGTACGTGATCACCAACAGCATAAATCACACACCGTGGATGAGGCTTTCCTTTCGCTTCGCACTGAATGACGATGTTCTCCCGTGGGTCAACGATGTAATCTTTAGGGGACTGCTGCGTTATAGTTGGAGGCTGCGGCACTAAAGTCACACAGGGAACAAATGTATTAGTGACTCCATGTAGTATCATCACTGATCGATTCACATTAACATGTACACACATTTATATTGAAAAAGTAATGCACTGTATTTATTGGATTGAAATGAATATCAGTAAAATACATTGTATGCAAACTAATATCATGATAGTGCAAGACATCATTTTTTTTCGTTGTAGAGTGCTTCAAGTGCATTACTTTTTTCAGTATATTCTCTCTCCCTCAGTAACGCATGCAGGAATTGTCTGTTTCTAACTCTGTAAGGTATGAGCGAAGCAAAGAAAAAACACATCAAATGAACTAAACTCACAGCGTATCATCATGCAACATGTCTATAAACAGGGTAACACTGAAAGGCCCTGTCAAAGTTTGTAAAAGGTCATGGCAACTGAGTGAAGCATGAATAACAGACACACTGGTGAGCTGCCTGCTGAAAAGAAAGCACTGGAGCAGAGCAGCGGGGGCGTGCAAAATAATGCTTCTCAGTCATGTGCACCACACAATTAATAAATAAATAAATAAATAAAGCAGCACTGGAAAGCAAACGTCAAACCAAACTGTCCAAACAAATCTGTAATATCACACACATTCTGAGAAACTTACATCCTTCCAGAATTTTTGCTGTATTTCCCCACAGCAGAGAGACAGAATCATGACGAGAATCAAAGAAAGTTAAGATATTAGTGCAGATGCAAGATTGTCAACTGTCTTGTAGATGAAAAGCTTGTTATTATAATAGTCATTTCATTTGTGAAAACTGGCAGTTGATTCTCTTGTTGAAAATGGATTCATTCATTCAATATCATTCAATGTTACAGTCAGAACAAACCTTGTATCTTTTTTTTTGTTTGCCTTTTTTGCATAACTTGAAAGTGCCACCTGCTCTTTATATTGTGATAATGTCATGATGAATGGACAAACATAAATGATCCAATTTTTAAAAAATAAAATAGTTTTATATGAACTCACAAAAACAGTTGAGAACATTTATTCATATAAGGCTTATGGATACAAGATTCTGTCCCAATTTTCGATATTCAGCTTTCGCTGTTATGTACAGGGTATAACATGGCCTTTATCATTAAATACTATAATTACTAATCATTATGTACTGTATATTTATAACAGAGCTTGTGTACAGTGGTGTATGATTAAAACCTCTTTCCCCCAATTTCTAAGCATCCCTTTTTCTCTCTATGTCTTTCTCTCTGGCTCTCTATCCCCTCTCCACCACCTCTGTGTGATCATGACAGTAATCATTTACAAATGAAATAGTGAGGGTACATCTAACTTCAGTGAATATGGACTGATGTACGTCTGCAGGTGAGAACACACTGTGAGCAGAGGCCTCAGCGGTGTACAGATCTTTAGTGTCAGGAGATGTCTGATGACAGAAATATCTCAGTGTGTTTTCGTGAGGAAGCTATGTAGGGCACTGCTGTGTGTGTGTGTGTGTGTGTGTGTGTGTGTGTGTGTGCATGTGTGTGCACATCAGGTTTGTTTTGGTACTCACGGTCAAGAGGGACCTCCAGTGCAGTGATTATGTTTCCGAGGAAAAGCACCAGAACCACCGTCCAGCAGGTTCTCGGCCTGTCCATTATCAGCACAAGTGTGAGCAATAGGCCTCCTTTAGACAGAACTTAGTCCCGCCTCTCTCCTCAATCAGGACAGCAGCAGCTTACACAAGACCATCCACCACTGCATAGAGAGACAGAGTGAGAGACAGACAAAGAGAGAGAGAGAGAGAGAGAGAGAGAGAGAGAGAGAGAGGGAGAGAGAGAAAGGGAGAGAGAGAATATCAACAACTGCAATAGTGTAC
>JBBPCX010000135.1:13846590-13869293 GCA_037974365.1 Hydrocynus forskahlii
AGTATCAAGAGTCTTGTTAGGCTTTGAATAGGAAGAGGCATTTGATGCAAAACAGTTTCATTAAAATTCACAATCATATCTGTTACACACTTGAAGCTGTGTTTGAGTGGGTGTGTTACGTCACCACTAATACTTTACAACAGAGAGTCAACAGTCATCCACTACTGTCATAAAAACATATTCATGTTTCATGACTAGTGAATCACGGCTGACGAAACACTATGTTCTTCATGAAAAACATTCCTGTATATGTAGGTTCCTTCAAACATAAACTGCACCAAGAGCCTAAAGATCAAGCAATATCATTCACAGTTACAGCCAGACTGAAGAAACCCAATTTTTATTTTTAGGACTTCCATAATTACTTAACTATAAAAGATTACTCAGTTGAAAATGACTGAATAATGTCAATAAATCGGCTCAGCAATTAGTTCACAATTTGAATGATGAGCATGGAATCAGCAAGTCACTGTAAAGTCGTGCTTTGCATTCTGAACATTCTCCACAAGGCTTTAAATAAATTCTCCCAAACTTACTCTCTGCACTCAAACTTAACTTTTAACATAATGATATTGTGTTAAAAACACAAGAACATTTGTACTGATTTTCAATGTATTCTTTTATTTCTTCAATTATTTTATTCTATTTTATTTAATAAATAAAGGAGTGATTACAGAACCAGCAAAGCTGAGAAAACTGGGAAACTCAGCACTACAACATTTATACGGCTCAGGAGTTACTAAAGAGGAGCCTTGACAGATTCTGCAGTCTTTCTGAATCCAAGACTTGACACAGAAACTTTTTAAATACAACAATACTTTATATTGTTTAAAAAACGCCTCTATCACAGACGTGCTCTTTCCTATCTTCTTTCAAATTGTTCATGCATGAGTCCCTGTTAAATTATGTAATATTGTCATGGTGAATCATATTTAATAGAGGATTTTACTTAGGACTGTTTGAAGATTATGTTAAGAGCAATATTCTCTCCTGTTACTCTAACCTTGGACAGGCAGCTGCACAAAAGCATTCCACCAAAGCATATGCTTTCCATAAGCCTCTCATTAGATTTTATAATTGCAGAGGGGGTATGCAAATAACTGTGGTGGTTAACATATGAATTGGGGTCCTGTAGTTCATGGAATGCAGGATTAAACCAAGCTGGCCCCCTTTTCACAAACAATCATATCATACAAATTAATAAAACAATGATCATTATGTGGTGGTGTTTGGTGGCTATTGTTTTTGAGGCATAACATCTCAAGTGCTGACACATGAGTTTAGTGGAAATATATAATCCAGAATCATATTATTAAAGACACATACTTCATGACACAGTGAAGTAAGTGTCATTTATACAATCATGTATCATTTTAAACACAATATCACATGGCCCGTTTAATCCATGGTGACAGGGATTGGAGAGCACCCAAAACACCCTGAAAAGACATGTTTTGAAAAGAAATGTTTTGTACCATTTACCATTTTAGCTCAATACACATTAAGGAACCAATGTTTATAAAATTCTTTCTCACTTGGAGTTCATTCAATGCCCTACTCCTTCTCAAGTCCATTGATATTCCCTGAGCTCTTGCCCTCTATTCACTATCATTCACAGAACAAACCAAAACACCTTCTCTCAGATCCCTGGGTGCTAACATGCTAATGTCTGGAACTGTTTTAAAGGGAGCCTTATTAGCATTCATAACAAAGCAATGCTGCTGTATCAGGACAGTGTTACAGCTCTACATTAATCCCTCACTTGATAAACCATGCAAGTGCAAGACAAATCGCTTATCACAGCATCACAGCACCGCTTTGTACGTGCTGAGTTTAAATTCACGTTCCCACGTACCACAATCTAGCAAGTGTTTTCAGGCCTGTTTTCTGACATTTGCCCATTGTAAAATCTCCATTCCAAATTGGTTTTAGTTTCTTGAATATTTACTAACCTAGTATTGGCCTAAATTACTCTACCAAGTGTGACTAACCACTGAAAATACTTCTTAGTCTGAATGTAGGCTTAATTTTTGGTCAGTTTTGTTATTCGGTCTATCAGCAAGTGATAATCAAAGCTGAGGACCACATCTGTCACAATTTATTGACAATTTATTAACACAGTCAAACAGTTCTGGGCCAAGTTTTGGCAAACAGGGACTACAGGGGTAGTTCAAAAGCACAGTTCAAAAAACAGGCAGGGTCAGAGATGGGTGAGAATCAGCACACAGGTAAGGCTGGGATCAAAATCAAAGCACAGAGTGAAAGTCAAAAACCAGGATCAGCAATATCAGAGGTGAGACAAAAAGCGTAAATCCCAGTACAAATAAAGGTCAGACGTTGGAAAGCATTTAGAATAACAATGAACACTCGGCAAACCAGGAAATTCTTAGTGTTTCTACAAGACCTTGTATAGTCCCATAACCAGGACATGCTTAATTATAACCATACAGATTACTGTAGTTCCTCAAGCTTCAGGGTGCACAGCAGATCCATGCGTCACAGTCTGCATGTTTAGAGGTATGTCTGTGAATTAGTTAACTAATTAATTCATAGGTTTTGTTCATATTTTCACACTCTCAAGAAAAACATGGGAGCTTTACTGAACTCTATACATAATTTTGTGTTATTTTATATGTATTTGCATGCATGTAATTTTATTTTGGCACAACATAACTGTGAGAAGCAAATTGGCTAAATACAACCTCTACAGTTGCATAAATTGAACCAAAAAAAGACGATGGAATCGTTAATCACTTTCACATGACAATTAATTGTGGGCCAAAAAAACAGGATTGCACACACAGTAACTGCAAATTTTATAATATTTAACGTGCTCTGTATGTCCAAAGGTTTGTAGATATCCACTCATCTAACATTTCTTTAGCAACTGAAGTATTAACAGAAAGTTTGTCCTGCAGCAACAATTTCTGAATTGTCTTTGAACAGGCCCAGCTTGTCCCATTCTATCGTTAGTGTTTTTCTGTGGGGTTATACAAGCACAACTTGTGTCAGCAACGGATGCACCTTTAGGCAGGTAAATTCACAGTTCACTAAACAGAAGATTTGTCTGTATACTTTTGGACATATGTGCATGTAAAAAAAGCACTAAATGTGCCATCCACGCTGAAACACCAGTTAAAATTATGACCTGCCACACTACAGTGGGTAGACAGAGATGCCTCCTACCAATCTTGTGCCACCTGACCTTTAAAGTAGCACATCAAAGACAGGATTACAGCTCCCAAATCAGTTTAGAAGTCATTAAAATGAGATCAAGGGCAGACTGGGAGCCGAGAGGAAAACTAGAGCACTGAAACTGACCTCAGAGGCTCCACGTACTGACAGAGAAAAACATTATCACACTACTCAAAGGATCCACAGTGTCCTACAGAATCACTGTGGCTGTATTAGAGATGCTGTCTCACACACACTCACTCACTCACACACACACACACACACACACACTCTCTCTCTCTCTCTCTCTCTCTCTCTCTATGAGAGAGTTTGCCGCAGTGAGTTAATGCAAGCCTATTCATATGGAGATCATAGACCTCTTTATTTGAATATGTAAATAATCTAAAAGATTCTATGGGATGGGAGCAGAATTTGGACTCTACTCAAAAATGTCACATACAAACACACTTACACATATGCAAACATACACTTCTAGGATCAAATCATTATGTATTAGTTCACTGAAAACCAAGCACAACCCCACCATCACAGGCATTGACACACACACACACACACACACACACACACACACTCAATTACATGAAAGAAACCATATTCATCCCTTTTCTGTCAACGTAGCACAACATAAACACTAGATCACCACCATAAATCATTAGATCACCACCTCTGATGATGTCCACAAATCAAACGTCACTAGGATTAGCTCTGGACACCAGCTACTGATTCAGTGACAATTTAAGGATTATGTAGCCTATGGCTCTCTCTGAGCGTCTCTATTAAATTAATGATGATCTTTAAATCAAATAAAAGCCAGAGAGAACAGACTGAACCACAATCAGCTATCGTCCCCCAGACTGCTGGTAACATTTGAAAAGCAATGAACTCAAAATGTGAAGGAAACCAGGTTGTGTATTTTGTTTGCTTTCTAACTTACATAACTAAAACAGCAAATATATATTTTTTACAGCGCAGTTCTGCTTGAGGCATTATTCACTTGAAATGCTCCCATGAACCCACAAAAAGCATCAGTTTACTTTGAGTGTTGACAGAATGTCTGCTGTACCTGTAACATAAGGTTGATTACCACTGACAGCTATTTTGACACGTTTCTCTATTCCCAGGCACATTAACTCACCATCATCTGGGGATTCACAATCAGTATTGGCAGATTTTTGCACAAAACACATAACTGGCAATCAAAAATGTATTATTTGGACTTTGACTGATCTGTGCTGTAATTCTATTAGCTAAATTTTGTGACACAGGTAGCATAATTACACATAACTGATTGTGCTAAGTGGCCAACTATGTCTTTCTTCTGATGGGGCACTTTATGCAATACATGTTATTTAAACGGATAAATTTTCATTTAAGAATTTAAAATGATTTGGTTGTTAATTGATGAGTGAGTTATGTTATTCGTGTCAAACCTACAGCTACTCTTTTACACACCTTTACCTAAGTGGAGGTTTTTAAAACTTTAAAACAACACTGTCACATCTCATTTACAAAAATATTTTTGTAAAAACATTCACTAGTAGGTCCCAAAAGTATTTCTCCTATGGCGTCACTCCAAGGAAAAGCTTTTTGGCTTTGTTTTCAAAAGTGTAGGGAGAAGGCCAGAAAGAATGAAAATGGAAATCTCACTGCTATCTCCTAAATCCAAACAACTGATTACTAGGCTAACAGGCCTACCTAACACAGCACAGTTCATTTAACCCTCCAGCTTGTGTTTGATTCCCGTATAGTGCTTTCAGAAGGGTTTTCTGTACACTTGAGTACCCTCCCCAATAAAACTTTTATTACTTGTCATTAGTAAGGATTGCAGTGTGTGGACTAGCATTGTGATGCTAATGTTCTGGTTAACGTGTGGGGGGTCATACAGTGGCATGCTGCTAAAATCAGTGACCTCAGCCTTTTCAGAGCAGACCATTCAACATACTGCCTGCCTCACTCTAGCACAATCTGTAATCAATGGGCTTTTTTTTCCCTCCCCTGAGCTTCAGGATGTGCTGACTCTCAGCAGTGCCAGTGTTTTCGGCCTGCCTCTGCACCATTGTTGTCAGCTGCAATTATCAGTGCTGCAGAACTTTCTTTTCTCACCTATCAACATCTCACAGAAGCAGAGAAAAGGGCAAAATGAGTAACGACTTGCAGAAATTAGTGGGTTTAAAATGCCAGCAGTAACAGCGGGACGGAGCAATTAATTTGACCTATCACACCCTCACACAGCCAATATTTATGTTCATGTACAACCTCTAACACGTTTATAAACGCACTCATTTTCCCACGCAACCAATATTTGGTTAAACAGATGTAAAGATGCTTACGTAAGATCTGCAGCACCTGCTCAGTGTCTGTGTCTTCCCCATAGCATTGCAGGCTGAGGTCTCCATGAGTCATCCATTGGAGATGTCAGACTATACCGCTTTGCATCCCATAATGGAATGCACAAGGCACAGGTGACCATGGCAACAGAGGATAAGTGAGCGAAAGTAAAGGAGACGAGCACACCTGGTGCTCGCTGTGTCACCTGGCAGAGAAAGCACAATAAATGTGGGTTCTAAAGTGGCGGGTCAAGTTCTTCTCTCTCCTAACTAGGCTTACATAATAAGCACAGATGTTTCACAGCAGTTTTTTTTTATTTTAGTCAGAGAATAATTTATAGTAGATAATGAATAATCAATAGCAGACAGTGAATAATTCACTGTAGACGCTGAGTCATAACATTAGACACTGTAATATGCAGTAACATGTAACCGATCTATGCCCTGTAAATGCTGACCAACAATATATTTTGTATTTTATCATCACAGTAGAATTACATTAAATCAATAGGACAAGAGAAGCTATGCATCAAAGTGATTTTATCATGAGTAAGGGTGTTGTTAGATGCATTACAAAGTCATTATTACATTATAACATATGTTTCCAAGAGACTTAATGCTTAATTCTAAAAAATTAAACAATAAAACATCTGTTTTTGGCAACAATAATTCTTCTGTTAGGAAATGTAGTTTGTTTAGAGTATGTTATTACTGTTAAATCAGTGACAGACAGCTAAACAGAAAAAGAATGTTCGGTTGCCCATTATGTCATGCAGTTAGTGAACTTTCAACATTTTGTTGTATAATAATGAGCATGGCGTAATGCATAAATGTGTAACACAAAAACTTTTGCTTTCAAGAAGTTTTAGCTCAGCAAATTACCACTGTAATAACAATGCCAATGTCCATTAGGACCTCTATGCAATTTTCAATCATATCTTAGTGCCAAGTTTTTAGCGTTTTACATCCCTTTGCCAAACTAGGGATGAAACTCAAATGACTCCCTAGATCTTTTGTATTGACTCTGTAGGAATTAAAATACTGACATCTGCACACACATAGTGCATTTTTTGGATAACAAAGTGCCAACTGGGATTCAGTCACATGCACACAAACATATGCTGGACAAACTATTTTGGTGTAGCCAGAACTTACACAGTACACTATATAGGGAAGCCTATCTAAGCTTAGCAATATACCAGAGTGCATTCCATTCATTCGCGTTGGATAAAGATATCTTTATATCAGGGCACAGTTTGCTTTCCAGATATACTTTTATCTTTTTTTTTATCTAGCTAGGTAACCCTTGTGTGAATGCAACTCCCAAACTCTTCATTTCTGATAGACTTCAAACTGGAGCAGGTCTGCCCAAAAATAAACAGTGACAGATGCACTTTTATTGAGTTACTCCACCACCTCCTCATTCTTCTGCCAGCTCAAAAGGTCTCTCTTTTTTCCTAGAAGCCAGTCCCTCCTGTTCCTCTCAGACGTCGCTCTGGATGTGGTCTGAGTCCTGCTCCCACTTAACAGTCAAACACACAGTACATCCCCGGTGCCAGGAAATGCAATCTAAGGCAGTTCAAACCCTGTGAAGCCCAGCTATTGTAACTGAGGGCTCTCCTCCACACAGGGCAGAACTATAGAGAACAGTGGAAAGCAGCATTCTCTCATTAGCCCTCAGCCATTTCAGTCCTGTCTCTATTGTCCCTGATCTGCACAAATCAGACTTCCCAATGAAGAGCAGGGGAATAAAAGAGAACAGGAGAGAGAGAGAGAGAGAGAGAGAGAGAGAGAGAGAGAGAGAGAGGGAGAGAGAGCATGAGAGTGATACAGAGAGAAAGAGAGCATACGTGTGAGAGAAAGAGAGACAGCTGGTGATGAAAGAGAGAGAAATGCAAAGAAAGAGACCATATGAGAGAGGGAGACACAGGAAGAGATACAGTGGGGAAAAGAGCAAGAATGAAAGAGAGACATAGAAAGACAGGCAGAGAGAAAAAGAGAGACAACATGTAAAAGAGAAAGAGCAACAGTGAAAGAGAGAGAGAATGGGAGAGAGTGAAAAGTAGAGAGAGAAAGTGTGAAATTAAAAAAGACAGGAAGAGGCAGAGAGACATAATGAAAAAGGGGCAAAAAACAGACAGAAAGACAGAGAAAAAGAGTGAGAAAGAAAGGAATGAGAGAGAAGAAAAAAAAGAAGACGTAAACAACAAATGCACAGTTTCATCAAAATGAGACTGTTTAATATTGCTGCTTAGGTAGGAAGAAACATCACACACACACACACACACACACACACACACACTGACCAAACATACATACAAATACTTTTGTCATGGCGCCATTTGGCTGTGGTGTATCACCGTGTTTGTCATGAAATAATCAAATCTCTGGGGTGAGAATCAGGGAGGCTCATGGCAACTCTAGCCACTCCTTAAGCCCATTCAGATCCTGCAGGTGAATACCAATCCTTTCCCCTCCACCGCTTTCAAAAAGCCCCGGCCATCCAATTTCAGACCCCGACCATCCAAACAATACCTCTTTCAAACTGTGAGAAAATCAAATCGTGCTTTTTGCAGACCCATGGGTGTGAGGGGCAATCAGTACCCTCCCAGTAGCAGCCCCTAATCAGACATATAGGACTACCAATGCAGTTAATGAGACTCTCTTTAGTCCCTGCAAATCTTCAACTACTAGGTAGAGACATCTGAACATGTGAAAATTATATTAAATTAAACTGGAGAAGGTTAAGCCATTAAAGGACCTGATATGACTCATGTCCTTATCTGACTGGAGAATATACGTGCTGTTTCAGTTAAACTGTTTGAACAGAGAAAAGCTGTAGACATCTTCCTGAATTCTTTGCATCAAATCATTAAGGCGCATAGTTGGAAGAAAATAAAACAGATGAAATCAATCAGATCTTCTGATCTGTGCTAAAACATGGTTCAATAAAACATTGACTACTGTAAAGATAATTTCATGATTCACTCAAGATTCAAGATTCAAGAGAGTTTATTGTCAGCCCAGTCACATATACAAGTACACAGAGGGTTGAAAAAACGTTCTTTGAAGCAAATGGTGTACATTAAACAAGTCACAACAAGACGAAGTGCAGTTGGACGTCACAGTGTAAAAAAGAAACAAGAGTCAAAAACTGCGGCAACATTATATTACAGCATCGGAGTACAAAACAGGCAGGTTGCGCAAATTAGAATGTATTTGAGGTACAGCAATATTTAGCACCAAGATATGTAAACATCTTAGAGCAACAAGGAGTAGTAGACAGTTGTTGTTTTTTTTAATTAGGTGACTTTGGAAGTTCAAAAAGCAAAAAATGTTCAGAGGATGAAGTTAAAATGAAGTAGGCTACATATGTTCAGGCGTCCTTATACTGATTGCTGATCACCATATATTTTTTAGAACAGAATCGTGCCAAGGTTCCTACACTGCAAATGCTGAACTGGCAAGAAAGTAAACATTTATAATGCAAAGTTTTCACTTTAGGCCCTTGACATAACTGCCAAAGATTAAAGGAAAAAAGAAGGTAGGCTAAAATAACTGGACCCAGTTTAAAACCAGAGGGACTGCCATCACATAATCATAAAAGCTCTACTAGATTTTTATGTCTTGTAACTGAATACAGGGTCCAAATATGAGATTAACTATAATAAGGCTGAAGTCAGCAGGTCACTCACCACAGGGCTTTGTTTATGTCCACTGCTCAGTTCAGTGACCCTCACTAACGCGCATCCTCTATCAGCCAATGAACCGTTCACCCAGCCATTTGAGATAATGGACATATCAATGACCGTGGCTTCTCTGGCTGCCCACTGGACACTGACTTGTTCTCTCAAGCGCATGTGTGTAAGTAATGTTTTGATGGTTTTACATCTGCAGAAGCACTCAGAAATTATTGCACATGCTCACAGTTTAATAATCATCAATTTATACATGGCAGTTTACTAAACTGTTGACATTCTGGTAAAGGACTGTAAAAATTGATATAATAGTGCAGTTCTAGGAAAAACCTTGTTGTGCAGAACCTGACCGTTACGTGGAATTTCATTTTTTGGATTTTTTGGATTTTCATCCTTAATGAAGTCATATTCATTTACGTTTATATTTACGGCATTCAGCAGATGCTCTTATCCAGAACAGGGTACATGAGTGCTTAAGCAGTCCACATCTGTTCTTCAAACCTTAAAAGCTATATTTAAATCAACTTCGGCTATGCAAACAAGTTGCTGCCAGCTAAGTTACACACCTTAACAAATCCTGTCAAAGTCGTTGGGAGGGCTGAAGAGAGTGAGAAGTCCAGGTCACGGATGGTGGATCACAGGGGTTAAAGCTTGTGAGAGTTTGTACTGAGTTCAGTAGACAATCCATAGCAACACCAAAAAAACAAACACAGACATGCAATGGTAGACACAGTGGTCATTAGCCTTCGGCATAACACCACAGCTAAGTGCTGTTTGCGTGACATGTGGACAGCTGTAAAATAGCACTAAAAGCCCTCTCATGTACTAGTATTTAAGCAATAAGGCTGATGCTCCCTCACAGGCTGTAATCCATCCAGCGCCCGGCATTAGCGAGGTCACCAGCAGCATGGCTTCACAGATCTGTGTCTGTGCCATTACAGAAACCGAATGAACTGTTTAGAGAATGAGGTCAAATCCACTGCATTGGCAAAGCTAATGTTACAGATAGAAATTCCACAGGACGTATACGGAAATGAAACAGACGCAGCATACAGGACAGAGGCTTAATGAGCTGTTGCAAAAGTATATACACAGCGGACATTTCCCTTGGAAGTAGTAGCCAGTATCTAATTGCTAAGATTGCTGAGATGGTGTGTTACTTCTTAGAGCTCTGCTTCTGACCCTCATATGGCCCAGCGCAAAAGTGTGTTTCTGTCAGAGTGCAAGTTAATATACATAAAACAGAACATGCACAAGTGAAAATGGCACTGATCAGCAGAAAATGCTGGCTCAGATTTGGGAGGGAAAGAAAAATTAATCTGATCCAGTCCTGTAAAGAATTTAGCCTGAAACTGTTTCACACTCACGTGATGTGACGTTACTAGCTTTTCCTGTAGCATACTGCAGTTTGAGTAGTTTTGCTAGGTCTTGAAGTGCAGCAATTCCATTAAAATAGCTCTTTTTAAAGCTCACTAAATGGTTTAAGTAAAGATTTCAAAGAAGAAACGTGATCTGTATCTTGTCATCTCTATGCAAAACTCACAGACGCACAAGAATGACTTTGTACCCAAACTCGATACTGTGACAGCAAGCACAAATACTGTCAATAAAACACACTTTTAAAAATCAGCACTCATCATTGACTGCAGTATATAGAAGTACACAATGCAGTCTATAGTGCCCTAAGACTGTCCTAATCAGTTTAGAACAGTGACTGTATCACTGCCGCCAATGCCCACTGGAGAATCATCTAAACAAGAACATGATGGGCTCCTTTCATTTTTGTTTCATCACCCCCCAGCAAGGATAATTCAAAATGGCCTTTGATGTGTAACCCAGGACCCAACATACCACAAAACTGTAATGAATTGAAAGCTACACTGCACTGAAATAGGAAATATCACAATTCATTAGTAGAAACATATTACTGGTGGAATAATTAGACATGACATAACATTGAAATTGAAAGATAGGGGTCAAGTGATTCGTCTGTGAAATGGCCACATGATTTCAGAGCATAATGAACCTCGGGAGTTAAGCAGCATATTATTTATGATCCCAGAATATAATTTTAAAATTAAACCCGCACAGTATGAAGCTGAACATTAAGAGCATGATAAGATATAAGATGGGTAAACTGCACAATACCATCTGCTCAACACAGCACTGAGCCAAAAGAAGCAGCTTCAACAACCTTGGAAGTGATGTAGAAGGACTAGGGCTTTGAGGCTCTTTCCCTTTCTTTCTCTCTCTCTCTCTCTCTCTCTCTCTCTCTCTCTCTCTCTCTTTCTCAGCACTCTATCACGCAATTGACTGACTTCCTATTTCAAAGACATAACAGTCTCTCGGCTTGTAGCTACGTTTAAGGTTCATTGAGACATTCTGACTTTATAAACCATCCGGCTGGCTGCTCGTGCCTCTTTTCATTCCTTCTGCTGAAGGGGATTCACACTCGTCCATGGTCTAGTTGGTAAATAGTATTGGCTTTTCACCTGCCGAGACACCCTCTGCTCCTCTCACCCCTTTGACACTAATCCACTAGACATACACAGCCAGATGTAATAACATGTATAAACACTACACAATGCTTTAGAAAACACTTTGGTTTAAGGACTGCTTCTAAGTGAATCATTTTCTACTAGCATTCATTTAATAATTCCCTACTAAATACAAATACATCTTCTGTAAGCAAGCTAAGGCATTTACAATTGTATGAATGTATGTCTGTTATTTAGTAATTAACTGTTGGTTGATGAAAGTCTTTCAGTTGCTGATATACTTGAAATGTGTTATGATGGTTAATGAAGGTATATGAACATATATTATGATCTCAAATCACAAACATGGTAGTAAATGCCACTAAATGACATTTCATGAATTGCTGTAATTACTGTAATTTCACAGTAGTTTGCAATTTACAATAACAATGCTTTCTGGCTGTAGTATTTTGATGTAAAGTCTAAAAGCTACTAATTACTCACATGTACATATTAACATAGTTCTAAGCTTGCTTACAAATCCTATGTTTATACTAGGGCATTATCAATTGTTTGCTAATAGCTAATTAATTGTAAGCAGACCTCAGAATAAAGACGTACTTGGTGTCTAAAGTTTGTTTCGTCACTTACAAGCAAAGAAAGGCCACTAATTAACACTGTGCAAGCGACATGTCCAAACCATTATACACTTGCTTCAAATTGAGTAATATCAATCATAGAAGTAGAAGATCAACTACTATTGTTTTAACTATGCTAGTACTTCCATGTTTTGCATAAAATTATGCAAACTCAGTACAGATCTTACTCTGGACACCCAGCATGTCTTGGGGGAGCATGGGGGAGACTGAGTAAAGTAGGTTTTTTGGTAAACCTTTAGGAGTTATCAGAATAAGTGAGGAATTGTGATTGCACAAATGCCCCTCAGTGTCCTCTGCATCATCCATGCATTTCAGATGTATGTAATTCGTGTCCAGTACAGCCAGTCTGATGTTTATGTATAAGGCACTTTCTAGCAGAGAATCTGAAAAAAAAAACATTCCTGGTTTCAGCATGACAATTAAGTCAGTTTCTGATTCCTCCAGTAGGAGTGGACGTTCTGTAGCCTTTAAGAGATTTATTGACTTTGTTCTTTCTGTCAATTTTATAATCAAAAGGTAACAAATATCCCTGTCTGAGCTTATTCAGCAATGCCACGGGCGATTTAAATGCTAAGTAGCCATGTATATTCATGAAATTTGTCATAACTCTTACAGCGTAAACAGACCACCCTCATCCTCACCCCCACTGCTGACAAAACACACAGAAAACTGCAACTGAAGGCAACCAAGAAAGAGAGAGGCACCAGCAAACAGAATCTTCAGAAGAACTCATGCTGAATGCTGGACTCAGATCCATTGTGCTTGATGTGTTTCAAACTGCCGAATCAGATACAGCCTTTCACATCTCTCTCACTCTGTCGCACACACAGGCACAAGTTCCATTGACTTTCCCACCTCACAAAAGTAAGCGTTCAATGACCACTGCTGCACAGTAGTATTGACCACTGCGCTTAAAAACATTCAGAGCAAGGCAATCAGGATCCAGTGGCTACAAGGCAGAAAGAGAAAGCCACAGTGAATCCATAAAGTTTATATAGGAAACAGTGCTGCCAGTCCCTAGAAATTTCACTATTTGTCCACAGCAGTAGCTGTCTGTCTTCAGGACACCTAGCTTTTAAAATGCTGTTAATCTATCCGCATGTTTTGTTACTTTTTTTTTTTTTTTACAAAGATTAAATAAAGGGCTGCTTAGATCTAAAGCTGTAATATTGAGAAAATTTGAATAATGCCAAAGTGTTCATCAGCATTGAAACATTTCAACTGTTTTAACCACTTTTGGGTAAATCATTGTATTCATAGTTTCTGAAAATATTTTTAAAATGTGGCACTGCTGTTTGTTTTTGTCAGTCAAAACTTATCAAACATCAGAAAAAACAGATACTGACCATCAGGAACATACCTCCACGTAAAGTGACCATTCTATCATGATATTATATTTCTGCCATATTGCCCCAGTTATTTAGATATACCCCAGTCTCTCAAGTCACATCCTGTCTGTCGTCTGAGATCTCAGTCTATATGTGAGCAGTGCATCTGATACTGAGACTAGGCAAAACCCATCCAATTTATCAAAGAAGCCACTTTGGTGAACATGGAGCTGAGCGTTAACAAATTGTTTAGAGACATTTTTCTTACTTAACTGACCAGAAACAGTGAAAATTAAACATTTCTCTTAAAGGGGACATATTATATCTCTTTTTAAAGAAGTTATAATAGGTCTATGGGCTACAAAAAACATGTTCATGAAGTTCTTTGCACAAATTCACTCTCACATAAAGAGATCTCACCAGCTCTATTCTTGACAGTTTCAGTCCCTTTCAAAACGAGCCGTTTAAGGGCTCTGTCACTTTTATGCAAATAAGCTGTTTCTGGCCACGCCCCACCCATCCCATGATTATGCTGCATGTTTAACACACGTGAAACAAAGGCGCTATCCAGCCCTATATGTTGGACCCCGAGATGGACCCAGAGCGAGACAAACACAACACTTCATGTGTGACTTGCCTTTGCCTGTAGCCATAGCGCTCGGCGTCTTATGCGTGCTTGTGAAAGCAGACAAAAATGGCGGATCTTCAACTAACCTAGTGGGTGGGGACTTGACAGGGGTGGTTCCATGCAAATTTTCCCACTATGACATCACAATGGGGGAGCCATCCAAACGGCTTGTAGAAGCATATGATTCTTGACACCAAAATCTTTCAGCTGACTCTCAGAAAACGGATGAATGTTTTTGGGGGGGTTTTTCGCGCTTGGAGTGTTTATAGGAGCAGTAGAGACCCAAATGGAAATACAAAAGGATGCAAAAAACAAGTTTTGCATAATATGTCCCCTTTAAACTGTTGCAAGGTGTCCCCAAACTTCTGATGTAATGTCAACTGCATACTACAAGCAGTGCATATTGCATCATTCTGCCATCCATGCATATATAAACAGACAAACAGTGGGACTCTTTCAGCACCCACATAACAGCGTCTTTATTTGTCTTTGCCAAGTCTGAGATAACAACATGCTTCAAAATCTTCAAATGTCCAAGATATTTTCCGAAGATCGACGTCAAACAAATGGCAATGACATTTCTGCCATGAACCAAGCAAATCCCTGAGCAACAGATGATCCACAAAGCCAAAGATCATCAAAAAACACAGAAGTAACTCACCAGTCCTGTCTGTTCCTCTGGCTCCAGACACACACACACACACACGTACACCACAGATCTCAGAATTCAGCACCTGAAATGAGAAGGGAATACACGTTTAATACATTTCAGCATGAATTTGAATTAGATGTGTTGCTCTCTACATGAGCTTGGAACATCAGCCCCCCCACAACATCAGCAGAGCTATTTACCACAACTAAAAACAAACAAATAAGTCAAACCAGCCACTGCAGCCATGCAGGCCTGATGGCAATGTGAAATGGATGAACACCAGTGGAGAGGACTCATTTCCTCCATGGCCTACCCTCTGCTGTCCATTATGAAAATGTCTGAGAGACTGCAGCTTACTGACTCACGGCAGCTGCTCAAAATGACAGCAACTCCCTTCAGCATCAGACACCCAGTGCAACGCAGATGATGACTGAAGAATACAATCGTATCTAAATCCAGCAAAGTGTGGCAGCTACAGGAAACAGCCTAAAAGGCCAATATATGAGAGTGAGGGATTGGCGCCATTCATGAAATAGAGAAGAAGATTACTTTTGCTCCCATCCCCTCTCTCCCTCTCTCTCTCTCTCTCTCTCTCTCTCTCTCTACACATGAATCTTTCTAGGTCTTCAGCATCATAATTGCTACAAAACCCTCTTTTACATTAATTATTTCCTACACAGAGCTAAAGTAGGGAAATTTTACATTTTAATTAGATATTCATTAGTGTTTGCATAAAGGTTTTTATTATTTGAAACAGAAGGGGAAAAACTGTTTTTGTCCATAATTGACTTGTACAGATCTATAATTGCAGATAAATTACTAGAGTTAAAGCCACAAACAATTTTTTTATGAACCAATGTTAGCCCAAAACTAAATTTTCTAAACCATTCAGTGAGGAGGTTAGAGATAAGGTGAAAACATGCCTAAACAATCAATGACACATAAAAATGCTCTAAAAAGCTTTGAACAGTTTGCCTGAAGTGCTCTTTTAGAACAATTAAAAAACAAAGCACATACACGTAACACGTTCCAAACGTAATAAATTAAGAGGTACGCCTCAAAACTAATTAGGTCAACATTCACAGCCTTTTGGGGAGACATCAAACAACAGGTGGAAAATATAATTGTTTGTATAAAACGGCAGAATATCTGGAGTGACTTCCTGGTCCTTACTCTCCACTGCTCAACTGCTGAAGGCTGGCAGCTGGCTGTTCTTACCGAAAACTGCTCTGAGATTACCAGATTAAAGCCTGGCCATAAGCAAGGGCCTTCTAGGTCTAGTATGGACAGAGGGGCTGGAAAAAATAGACAAGACTGTGGTCACTATATTGTGTTCTCTCTCTCTTTTTTCCCATAAGCTGGAGATCTGTCATCACAAGTCAGTCAATGGCAATTCATTCAACGTGTACGTCTAACAAGGTGAGGAGAGCCAGATATGTGCTCCAACTATTGATTTGCAGCTTGATGATTAGGACAACTCGTGCACACTTGCACATTTGCTTGCATCTCTGATCCAAACAAGGTTCTTGAACTTCTGTTCACACATCTCTTTTCCATAATTTGCCCCAAAACCCAACAAAAGGAGGTGTAATGAGATTCACGCCCAAATCCTTTCCGGTAATTTTAGGCTAATGAATGACTCGTGCGCCACGGCTCTGCAGACAGCTCTCAGAATGGCAAGTTATTAATCGAAGAATAGGAATAAAATTAGATCCGGCAAGGGGCACGTCAGCTCATTAGTTCTCTCAAATTAAGAAAACCCTCATACAATTTCTATGACCTGGCCCCCAAGATAACACAAAGTGACTAAAGCTTTGAAAGTCAAAAATACATTGAGTTGAGCATAAACTAGAGCATCCATTACTGTCAGCAGCATCAAGCTTTAAGCCTTAAAGTTTTAAGACTAAATCAGTGTAGTATATCCAGTCGAAGGCTGTGGAGCTGTTACCTCTCACTGCAACGGCAGTGTGGAACTGTCCTCCTGGTCTGAAAGTTGTCACTCCAGCAGCTGTACCAGCATTAGCACTGTGCATCCATCCACTGAGAGAGGTATGTGCACACAGGACAGAGAGAGAGTGAGGGTGTTGTACACACCCCCTAGGCCAAACCCCCACCCTCCCTCCACCGCGCTCTCACAGCGGGATTAAAACAACCTTTTGTCTCGGCACAATGGGGGTTAAACATTTCCTGGTATCATGTGAACGCCAGCACTGTCCTCTAACTTTTATGGGACAAATTTGCCTCTATTATGAAGCGGCATATTTAGGAACACATTTTCTGGGGCACTTCTTGCATTGCGTCATTTTTCAAAAGAGGTTTTTCAGTGAGTTACTTATAAAGGTGCAAGACAAAATCTAGCATGACACAGATACAGGTACAAACAAATAGTAGCAGGTACAAATAGAAGCAGGTTCAAAATGGAAACTGAGGCAACTCTACATAACCTTGCATCCAGTGGCCATTATTCAATGAGGGAAACAAGTGAAAGTTGCCAGCAGGGCGCAACACTGTCAATAAGTTAAGGAAGTGCCTTAGGCTGGAGAAGAGGCTTTGTTTCCCATCAGGGTTTGCCAAAACGACCCTGGAGACCCAGCCCATATCAGAGCACCCAGCCAATGCTGTAGGGAACCCTGACCTACAGTTTATTGCCAATTTCTCTTTGGTATTATTGGAGCCATTAAGAGAACTGATTTGAAAAAGTCTTTAGATGTCCGTTAGCTATGGTTGCATGGAGCAACAATGGAGGGCGATCTCCCTTTGAAAGTGTCTCTATTCTCCCTGCCTGGCCCGGGATAATACCGCCCTTTACAAAAGTGCACAAACCCGAAACATAATCCTGCTCAAAGCACATTGTCCATCACCTAGGACAATGAGCGGAACTCCGAATAACCAGACCCTGTAACCTTGTTTTTTACAACTCACCATTGTCTTTTCCTCTTTAGCTTTCCAGCTCAGGTTTGGTACAGCTATATTGGAATGGTAGGGGTGGGGGCGTTGGATTCAGGTTTACACTGCCCTCTTAGGCCACATTCGGATCCTTTGAACAGGAAACCAGTCTCAGATAGGGGGCAACAAACATACATACAGTCAGTTCCATATTTACTGGCACCCTCAGTGCAGTAGCACCTCCCAAATTCTAGGTTTCCATTTGTGAAGAGATGAAAGAGAAAACATTCTGGCACACATTCCAAACAGTTTGTGGCCATGAAGATGGTTGATTGTAGTCATGGAGATACGGTAAATTTCACATGTTTTGCAAATCTCGTACAGTGATTCCTGGAGAAAGTTTTGCTTTTAACCAGCTTCCTCTCTTTGTCTAAACACACATCCTGCTCAAGGCAAGTTCATTACTGCTCCAGTTGTTTTACCTTTCTGCGGCTTTTTTTTTTTTACATTTTATTACTAAATAACAAGAAAGGTGTTTTTTCATTGCTTTCTTAATCAATATTCATGAAGCTGACTGTTATCCGGGTATACAGACAGCAAATGACACCACAGCAACAGCTAAGCGAACAGGCTAAGCTAATAAGTCTTTTTTGCCTGATCACTGTTCAATGATCAGATTCATCATTGCATTTCAGTGATACACAACTGGCACAGTGAACGTTGCAGACAATTATCTACACAAAACAAACAAACAAGCCAGACTAGATCATAATGAGCCCGGCTCTAATCTTCAGCTCACATCACGCCTCATTAAGTCTCACAGCAGCTCTTTATTTGGGAAATATTCATTCAGTGGAAAGCACTGAATGCGTTTCTGACGTTTCTGACAGTGGCAGTGGTGAGATGATGGATAGTGTGTGAGGTGTGGAGGCAGTAATGAGTAGTGCAAGCAGGAGGCCTTGCTCTGTGAGAGAGCTGGGGTGACTGAGGAGGTCTGAAGGGCATTACTGCGGCACACATTGGCTGTATGTGTGAACTGAGGGTAAGGAGGGCTGGTTTGAGGGTTCATTTCTCCTGATTTGCCCACTGAGAAAGGAACAAGGCCAGAGTTACACTGAAGCAGACCTTATGTGAAGAGTGGACTATGTAGCAGAGGGAATGTCTTATGTATATGTATGAAAGAGAGAAATGTATCATGTGTTTGATTCTGAATATTTCAGGGTCAAAAATGGATCACGTCAGGACCTCAAGGTGGCTTTATAAAGTGCTTTTTAAAAATACCACACATTTCAATTGCTGAGCAAAAGTCTTCTTTTTTATTTAGTTACATGTAAGGTTACATTAAGGCTTTAAAAACTAATTACAGTTACATTTATACATACTGAACCCAAAAATATTTTGAACCCAACGTCCTGATATTGTATAGAAACCTGTGTGTGTGTATGTGTGTGTGTGTATGTATGTGTGTGTCTGAGAGCTGTCCATTTCTTTCCGTCTCAAAGGTGCAGCTCCTATGGCGGGCCTCTATTTAGACTCATGAATGGAGGTGCTTTCTGATTGGCTGAGAGACAGAACAAGAGGTTTTGAATGCTCTCAAGTGCACTGGAGTGGGCTATAGAGGGGCCATAACTCTCACAAGTTTTACTCTCGGCCTTCAGAGCTCACAAAAGCAGCTTTGCTCCCAACGCCTTAGGTTGTTGTTTTTCTGTTGTCTGGTTGTCATGGTATACAAACAACACACGTTTTGTGCAAACATGGTTAATATCCATCAAAGGACCATTGCTCATAGTTCTCTTTAGGGAAACACCAGCTGTCTGCTCAAAGGCAGCCCTCTATTCACTTCAGCAACATCAGTGAAAGCCTTTGAATGAACCTTGTAATGTATTAAACGCGTCTATTTATTGTTTACTGATCACCAACGACAGTCATACATCTACTAAGTCACCATTTAACCATCAATTACTCCACAGGATTATGGCTTTTCATAAGGCAGTTTTTGAGCTGAGCGCTCACAATTGCTATTAAATTTGACTCCGAGCTGCATAATGTGGGTTAATTTGGAAGGGACTTGGGGATTTAATATCAATGTTCCCTTTATGATGACGATAATACATCAAATGTGGTGTAGTGCACTCAAGCAATCTTGGGCCAGAGGAAATATGGATATAAAACATATATTACATATATAAAGACTGAAGGAGTCAAACTTCTATAAAGCAACAGTATTTTAATCTGGCCACCAACACCCAAAAGCAGGAGGAGAATGGAAGCGGTCTTAAAAGATATTTACACGAATTACTACCAGAACCTCAAAGACAGGACACGGAGGTCGACCAAGCCCCTTTTGGCTTTTAAATCTAAACACTAGGACTGCCCATCCTCTTCTCTTAGCCTCTCTCTCACACACACACACACACACACACACATACATACACACACACACACAAAGAATGAGTCAAACTGGTTTCCATAGCTATGAGAGGGTCATTCGCCAAATCTGAGACTTTGAGAGAGCGAGAGAGAAAGGAAAGAGATAAAGAGAGAGAGAGAGAGAGAGAGAGAGAGATTGTGCTTGGAAGTTTGGGTTTACCACCCACAGTATGTTCTTTCAAGGGGTTAAGAGCTTATGTCTGTTTTTATTTGTTAATTTTCTAAGTAAAAAGATCAGAAACCAGCTTAAATAAGGCAATTTCTAACAGCTTAAAATATAACTTTGTAACTGTACATTCAATGGTGCAGACGTCTGTTATCTGTTATAGACAATCATTAATAATTGTAGAATATCAATTCTACAATTGTTTTTCCAACTGCATAACAGGTTAATGAGCATTAAGCAGCAATACTCACTTCAAAATAAAGGTTCCTAAATCTTTCTTGGTTTGGATTTATGATTCTGGGAAGAACCTTTATGATTCTGGGAAGAACCTTTATGACTCTGGGAAGAACCTTTATGATTCTGGGAAGAACTTTTCTTTAAGAATCATACATTAATAAGTATTTTTTAGGAAGTAACAGAGGTTCTTCTATGGAAACAATCCTTTCAGTGTCTCCATTTTAAGGAGAACAGATCTGCCCATCTTTATTTATCATAGCAGGACATTGGGAAAACTTTACTAGATCAGTATTGTCATGACACAGGGGAAGAAGGCACCATGGTCTTTTACGTGCTAGTAAACACACAACCCGATGCCACAGAAACCTGGTGCGATGCCAAAAAGCGTCAGATGTGCATTCAGATGGTAATGCCACAGGAGACTTCAATGGCAGGAAGAGCCTCTTCAGAGGCCAAGTGATGCTCTTTGATCCATCTCCGCTGTAGACGCAGAATCTTATTCTAAGTGAATGTGTGTGGTTACGCTAAAGTAACAAACCAAAGTGGATTTCTGCTCCTTTCCTCTATTCTGCTACAGGTCATTTTCATTGCTTCATTCAAGCATTTTTGCCTCATTTGCATTATGACCAAAAAAAAGCTCCTGGTGTCTGGCAGGGTCATTTTTCTGACCTTAAGACTGAACTCACCAAAGCAGAAACGGCCTGGGAACACAGAGACCTGAGTCAGTATTATATCTTACACATGGTGGTAGAATTAGAATAAATAAATCTCCCTCTAGTATCAGGTTGCTTTCAGTCTGCAGACCTCTTTTCACATTATAAGAAATTAATGTAAATATAAAATCATCTCTGGTTCTTTATGAGGATGGCGAGAAAATGTTTAGTAGATGCAGTGCCGTGCAGCAAAGAAACCAACTACAGTGGGACAGTTTTAACCAGTGTGAATCATTTCAGATTTTGATAGCATGTATTTAATAGATTTTGTGTTTATACAACAGATTAATTCAGACATCCAAACCTCTGAGAAGACGTTAGCTGTATTATGTGCTTCTCCATACTCCCTCACAAGATTTTGAATATCCATTTTTATACAAGCAATTGTCTGACCTTATTGATAATAGATAATGATACTGATGTAACTGTGCATTTAGACTTAATTTGGTCATATCCACCTCCAGTAAATTATTATGGCCTATTTCATAACTGTATATTGAAGCAATTTAGTTACGTGCTGAATCACAAACAGTGAAATGCCACAGACAGCGTGTACATGTCCTTATCAGTGCATGCACAACTGACAGCTTTGCAAATCTACTCTTTATTAGATAAATTCTATACACAGCCTGGATACAAGGGACAGAATAAACAGAATGTTGGGTTTAGAACACCAGAAGCAAAAACATTACAATGATTGTACTGTTCAGAGTGAAGTGATTCATTTTCAAGCAATTCATGCACTTCATGGGTTCTGTATGATATCAGTGACCAAGGTAATCTTGGTTTTCAGTCTTATTGTGGTATTGATAAAATATACTGCAACTTTTAAAACACTAATATACATTAAATTTTATCTATATTTTATTGATTTAATTTTATTAAACCTCTTGTATTTTTTGAACAGCAAAAAAAATAAAATGTATAATTTTGCTCTGATATGTCCCACTGAATTGAGGTCTTTAAACAAATATTATTCCCCTGTGCAACAAGGCAAGCACTCATTTATGCATGAACATGAATTGAATGACACAGATTACCGCACACAGAATGATCTTTATTGGATTTATGTGAAGAGGCAAACACGCTGCACAATTCTCTCCGGTCGCTGAAAGGCCTGGTTGACAACAGCGTGATTTAATAAGCCTTTCCACTGAGATAGAGAGAGAGAGAGAGAGAGAGAGACAGAGAGAGACAGAGAGAATGAGAGAGAGAAAGACAGAGGCAGAGAGAGAGAGAGAGAGGCAGAGAGAGAGAGAGAGAGAGAGGCAGAGAGAGAGAGAGAGAGAGGCAGAGAGAGAGAGAGA
>JBBPCX010000135.1:13869393-13892428 GCA_037974365.1 Hydrocynus forskahlii
AGAGAAAGAGAGAGAGAGATAGAGAGAGAGAGAGAGAGAGAGAGAGAGAGAGAGAGAGAGAGAGAGAGAGAGAGAGACGCTGCAGCAGAAGCAGAGAAAGAGTTTGGACAAATATGTAGAGGTTCAGGTTTATCTGAGCTTTTAGCTGTGTAGCTCTTTACAGGCAAACACACATATCATTGCATTGTGTCCATTAGGTCATTGGCAACATGCATGCACACATGCACACACTCCTCATACTGAATGATAATAAGGGCAAAATGAGACATGCAAGCAAAACATGCACAGACCACACAGACACACAGACACACACACAAACACACACACACACACACACACACACACACACACACACACACACACACACACACACATACCCAGTGCACATACATATAAACCATTTCTGGAAAACATTGATGATTGTCAGTGGCCTGGAAAATGTATTCCCTACATTCTGGATGGATATTGATGGAAGGATTGATTGGCTTCATTTACACATGAGCTAATTTTCGGCATGAATGCAATCAGAGCTCAATCGATGCTTCTTAAATCGATGCTTCTTAAATCTGACCAATGAATGAGAGTCAATCTATGATGCAGATGATAGGAGTAAAATTTTGCTACATGCACTTCAGAGAGAATCAGTCATAAATCGGTCAGTGTAGATGTAGTAAAGTAAAGAACTTTGACACAACTAACCTGATTACACCGAGAACATAGACCTAACAAACACAGGCACCACCAAACTTTGACAAATACCTTCCAACACCAACAAACAAAAGCAAACACCAACCCACTCCAGCAAACACTAGCCAACCACACAAACATTAACCAACACCAGTAAACTCCAACTAACACCACACATCAACAAATTTCATCAAATACCAGCCTGTACCACAAACCAACAAACCCCAACAAACATCAACTAATACAAGCAAACACCACTAAACACATATATCGTTAGGAGATTGTAGAAGGTTCTGCTCCACCCACAGTATTCTAATCCATTCTCCCATATTCTCACTGTTCTAAAATGTCTTCCTCCATTCTTGAATGTTCTCCATTGTTTGCACTGTTTTAGAATGTTCACAACCATTCACATGATTCCAGGAGGTTCTCCTCAATTTACAACATTCTAGACCAGAGGTCCCCAACCACCGGGCCACTGACCGGTATCGGTCCGTGAGTCATTTGGTACCGGGCCGCACAGAAAGACAGAATAAAAAATATGTTATTGATTATCAGAGTCTGAAAGGTCTCTTATTTTGAAAAAACACTCGTCTTGGTCATGTGATACAGTACATCAAAAATTTAGCCCACAAGCTAGAAAAAAAAAATGTAAAAAAACATCTTTAGGGAGCTTCTTCGGATTTTTATGTACTTTGTTTTTAGTTGTATCTATACATCTATACAACAGTTGAGGACTGCTGTTCTGGAAAGTTCTGATCAATTCACATTGTTCTAGAATGTCCTCCTCAATTCTGTTCTCCACTGTTTGCAGTGTTCTAGAATGTTCACGCTCAATCACACAATCCCGGGAAGTTCAACTCGTTTTACACGATTCTGGAATGTTCTCCTCATTTCACATTGCTCTAGAATGTCCTCCTCCATTGCGGAATGCTCTCCACTGTTTGCACTGCTCTAGAATGTTCACACCCATTCTTAGCAGTCTAGAATGCTCTTCTCAACTTAGAGCATTCACGAATGCTCTGCTCCTTTCTAAATCTAGACTGTTCATGCTGTTCTAGAATGTTCTTCTCCATTTACATGCACATTGGTTCATTTGCTTCAGCACTTTTTTTTCTAAACATTCACAACAACTCTCCTCATTAGAACAGTTTGATCAGTGTGTTCTGATCTTTATGAGCACCTGACAGAGAAAAATGAATATTAGAAATTAGCAGACCCAAGCACTGCCCTCCAACTGGACTGGTAACAGCCAATCTTCCTCTAAGAAAATCAGAAATCAAAAGACACTTGGTCCACTTTTAGTGATGGCTCTCCCTATTAACACATGATTAGAATATGTCCAGCAGCAGTAGCTCAGTATGCCTGTCCTGAGAGAGAAAGAAGGCAACAAGTTATTGTGTGAATTAATTACTAATCCAAATGCACTCACCCAGCACCAGTGCCACCAGATGAATGTGGCTATGTGCCTGTGGATTTGTGAACCAAGAACTTAAAGGTGTCATGCACACACACACACACACACACACACACACACACACACACACACACATGCACACACACACATTAATCTCTCACTCCTACTCTGTTAGTGTAGCTCCCTAAAGCTGTGAGCTTTTTATTATTTCTCCAACAACAGACTGTCCAGTCCCTTCTGCAGATGCTCACACACTGCTTTCAGAAAACTAACCACAACAAAGTGGATACATTGCCTTTCAGTTTGGAATTATAGTATTCTGGGAACAACAGTGTATTCACTTATGTCGTGGTACATAATACACTTTAATTTTCTATTTATACTGTAGTATTTTTGTCAGTTATTTTCCTTGAGATTTGACTGAAGTATGAGGCCTATTCTAGAAGCTACTATTATTATGTACAGTCGGTATGGAAAAGAATTACACCTCAGAAATGTTCGCATTTTGTTCCTTTGCACTCTGAAATTAAAACACACACAAAAAACAAATGTACTCAATGCAACTTAATGTAATCATTTATATTTCAAAATATACATTGTAAAGTACAGATTTTATACACTTCTTATTGAGAAATGACCTGAGACAGACCTGACAAAACAAAGAAGGTGTTAGGATAAACGAGGAGGAGGGGCTAAGGGGAGCTGGAATGTTCTGGTTGTATCCTGTGACAATTATAACTTAATTCTCGATGTTATACACCTTCATGAATTATTATGGAATCATCTGCAGTTCCGTTCATCTTTTTGGACACACACCATATGCCTGATTTTATCCAGACACTCTACGGCATTCAGAGCACATTCATTTATCCAAGATTCAAACGTCCGTGTGAACGAGGCCTTAGGAGAGGTTGGAGAGGAGTTTGTGATTCAGAACAATCATCCAGTATCAGGTCTGAACTCACCAATGGTCTTGTGATTAAATGGAATCTAAACCTCATAGCAAAGTTCTAACATCTAGTGTAAAGCCTCCCCAGAGGAGAGGCTGTGACTGCAGAAAAAATGGGACAAAATGTCCACTAATACTTTTACATACACACACAAACACACACACATGTGTGTGTGTGTGTGTGCGTGTTCGTGTTTGTGTGTGTCCAGCTTTGTTACTGCTGCTGCTCCTACATTTGCCTTCAGGGTTTAGTAAAGTCCATCCATTCATCAAGATACCACACAAACAATTTTTCCACTGCTTCAAAAACACTCTCATTCCATTTTCCCTTCCATTTAAATATCTCATCATTTCTTATCCTGAGAAAGTATTTAACATTAAGGCTGTTTCTCCTTCCCTCCTAAAGTGTGAACCCTGTTGCTTTTCATCTTGTTTGTTTCAGTGTCAAAAATCTGTCATCACATGTGTGATGGTGCTAAAAGCACAGGGAAAAGTTGCAAAAGCCCTGCACAGAGACAGCAGAACGATCTTATGAACTGCAGTAAATGCTGACTGACTAAAACCTTGGTGACAATCAAAAAACAGACCAATATAAGGCTAATTTCAAACCAGTGGTGTTCAAGAAGAATCACAGTTAATAAAACTAGCTTTGAGAAACAGTGACACAGGGCTTCAGCTCCTATTAGTCCACTAACAAACACGGCGCGATTGATCTATTCACAGCAGAGATAATTGTCAGGACATGTGCACAAACAAGCACAGCTGAAAAGCACACCTGCAGACACGCAGCAGAGTCGGACACACCCAAGCCTTGTCCACCTGCCTCGTCTCCGCCTCGCTCTTTCTGTGAGATCAAGACAAGGTGCATTTCACCCACGCTCTTCATTACGCCTGTCAGCCTGAGAGATGAGCTGCTACCTTCACAGCAGCCCACAGCCGCTTACAGAGACATGAAAGCTGCTCTGTTCCCTTACACCTCCCATATACTGCATGTAAAAGTACACACACACACACACACACACACATGGGTATCTACTACTACCAAGGAGGCAAATACACCGCCCCTTGTGAAAAGACACCCACCTTCACTATGTTTTTAATACAAATGAACATTTTCTATGTCAGCTTGCGCTACCTTGCAATACTAGCATTAAAGACATCAAGAATAATCAGGCTCATTTTGAGGAAAACAAAATTGGTTGCTTTAGAAGGTATCTGTGATTAAGGAATAGTTTAATTTTTTTTTTAAATACTGTCACAAAAGGCTACTTAATCAAAAGGACACAAGATGAAATGTTTTTTCATGAACAACATCAAGGCTGTGATTTGGTATCAGTTTATCATTGTAGCCCTGATGTTATTTTCACAATGTTTTAATAGGGTACTCAATCTCAAGTGTGCTACTGCTTTTGCAAAGGAAAAAGGTAAAGCAAAGCCTCAAGCATTATTTTAACTGAATGCTTTAATAACAGTATCCTTCTGGCAGAAGACTAATTCCAGTGGCATAAAGCAAAACTACCATTTCACTTAATCAGCAACCCGTGGTGAGCAGAATGGGACAGGCATGGTAAATGTGCTGTTATCAGATATGAAGAGTAGAATGTTTCTCAGCCAGTCAGACTGTATAATGTTGTATAACCATCCTCAAACTAAATCTCCCCAATCAGCCACTGATCCTAACCAGGGTCACAGGTGGTGCTGGAGGTTATCAGTGATCACAGGGCAAAAAACAGAGAAGCACAATGAACAGGTCACAATGAAGCACAATCACTTATCAAAATATTTTGAAAAGCTAGGTGTCCCCATACTTTTGATAGGCACAAGCAGGTGAAGAGTTCAGCTCTCATGCCACCTGTTTCCTGGCAGCCCCCATGACTGCACTCCTTTCGGCCGAGAGAGGACATTCACAGACATAGTTAATTAGCAGTGTAGTGTCACTGGGCCGTCTGTGCATTATGAATACAGAGTGAACCGCTCCAATTCACAGAGGGACAGGAACGCGGGGGTCACCTTGGTAACTGATGTTGCTACTCCTCAAGAGAACAGCATTTTGTGGGAAGTGAAAAGATCACATTTTTAAATGAAGTTTCTCTTACTACCCGTATAGACAATCACTAAAAACATATTTGGTATCTGAAGTTTTCTTCTTTAGTTCTGATGTTTTGATGTTACAAGGTCAAATGGCAACAGGCCACAGTAATAACCCCCGGCCTCGTGGCCAGACACGTCCTGGCTGACTGACTATGAGAATTTTTTTTTTGACCAAAGAATTGCTTCAAACTAATATCAGACCTAAATGACAAGGGAATCAGTCGTTTAGATCAATTTCTTTACCACACATAATGAGCGTAATCTAACGTTTCATAATTATGGCATAAAATGATTCACCAAGAGCAAAACATCCTCAAGCTCTGCTTTGGAATACATCTCTGATGAAAGTGAGGCAGCTCACCTCCCCCCTGCTCCCGCTCTTATTTCCCTGTATGTGGTCGAGTGGGTGTGAATGAGCAATTAGGTCCAGGGCTGATGTATTCTACAGTATGTGTCATATCCTGGCTTGGCTTGTGCTGTCAGTGTGTGAGCTACTTCTGACTGAGATAGGAAAACAAAGTGCCCTACTTTCAGCTGAGAGAGGACAAAAGAAACAAGGCAAAGTAAAAAAAAATTATAATTAAAACTGCAAGTGCAATGAGGCATTGATTCAAATGGGAAATTAACAGAGATGGCTGCAGATGGTAACTTGTTATCCATAATCCATCAAAGGAGGGGTAGGAGCAGCCTGAAGGAGAGGCAGAAAGGTGTATCAATAGCTTAGGTTAAGAAAGAGAGAAGAAAACAACTTTTGTGGATGGACGGAGTGATATGACACAATCCTAACATGTTGCTCATGATGATGATAGTAAAGCCATCCTCATATCCTCATATTTTTGGTATGTGTCAAAAATGCACCATTGATTTCAATAATAACAATGTTTTGAAGTCACCAGAGTACATATAGGAGCCAGCAGTAGTCTGAGGTGGAGCTTCAGTCAGTCACATTGAGTTGTGAAGCACCCCTACAACAGACCAGCAATGCATTTCATCAAGATTTCTGAAAGATACCGAAATGTCCATGTGAGCTCTTTACACATTCTGCAACATGCGATATATTGCAGTATTGATTTTTTGTCCCACCTCCAATCCAGCGTAGGCTGATTTACAGATGATGGGATATTAGGTGACTTCTCCACAAGACATGACACTGAAGGAAGTGGCTAAATATACACACTGTGTTGCTTGGTTGCTTTTCATTAAACAGTTCTTGCATTTCACGTAGTCTCACGTTTGCAATCACTTTTGTTTGGGTTTCTCACTGCTGTAAACCTCAAAGTGAAGCCAGATGTTTAATATGAAAGGTGCCGGTGTCTCCCTAATTAAATTTTCCTTAGAACCTGACAGCTTTACAGCTTTTTTTTCCCTTTACCACGAGTTAGCTTTCACTTGTTCTCCCAGCCCACACAGCAATTTGATAAGCATCTCTTTGAACAGCTATGAAGTAGTGATACTCTGGACAGAAAGTGGGTACAGAGTTTGGAAAAAACACTGATATATGTGGTGTGAGAGTAATAACACTTCACAAGAGGAATTGATGCAATATATTGTAGTATCGATTTCTTGTGCCATCCCCAGCGAGCACAGATGAAAGGTGTTGCTGTCTCTGGCCTTGTCCGCTGGCAGACAAGGGATGCGAAGTAGTTTCAGAGAAAGAGCCAGAAAGCCCATATTCTCCCATTACACTCATTCCCTGCATATGGAGGCCAGTTGGCCATATGCAGTCAACTAATTACTGATGATAACCTATGGAGAGCTCACTCAGAGTCTTGATCTGTATCAGCTCACACGAAGTCCTTAAACCGTATGACTGAACCCAGATGGCCGTGTTAGGAGCAGAAGCTACTATCGTAAGAAAGCCTCATCACAGAAATGTTCATTTTATAGGAGAAAGAAAAAGTCGTTTGTGATTTAATAGGTGTTAACTGTAACTTAAAAAAAAAAAACATTTTAAACCACTTCATCTGGTGTATCATGAAATGTTTACATAATGTAAAGCTAACATTTTCAAACAGTGGGAAAATATATCCTTATTTGGTTTTCTTGATGACAGCTCTGATATCTAACGCCACACTCTTCACAATAAAGGTGTCAATTCAAGGTGTCAGTCTTGGGAGCAATGCCCTAGAAACAACACTTCAGGTGGCCCAAAGAAGCTTTCAATAGATCTTTTTTTCTGAATGAGATGTGCAAGCATTAAGAGCCTTTTTAAAACCGAACCTACACACAACATAAAACCCTTTACTGGGTACTGAGCATTTTTACTATGTAGAGGTTTTAAGCTTTTCTCATCATATTCTTTAGGGAGCCAAAAGTGATTTTTTTCCACCAAAGAGTACAATTTTATCATCTTTATTTAAAAGAATACACTATTAGGAAGATGCAGAGAGTTTCCCTGATGACAGCACACACACTACACTTGTGCCACTCACCAGCACAGAATCCCATAAACACCCACTCCTCAGTGACACACAGCTAACCTGTGGAAGCTATTTACTGAATGTGGCCAGCACTGTCTAGGTCTGATAATCAGGAATAGAAAGGACTGTGTTTATATTTGCAAGTTTGTTTGTGTGTGTGTGTGTGTGTGTGTGTGTGTGTGTGTGTGTGTGTGTGTGTCCGGTGTGGTGATGAACCACTGAGCACAGCGTACTGCAACAGAGGAAGCAGCCACTGTGACGTTTAATTATAGATAGAAAATGTGCTGTGCTCATCTACAGACACATGCTGCAGCTCCACACACCTGTTACACTAAACCACATTTCGAATTGATATCTTTCAAATGAGAATTAAATGGAAAAACCAGAATGAGAGGGAGTGGAAGAGGAACATTTGGATATGTCTTCATGGAAATTAAAGGTTCAATCTTTATGCATAACTAGATAGTTAAGAAGAAACTGTCTCTTCCTTTTTTATTCATTTATTTAATCTCTAAACCCTAAGGTCCATGAATGTGGGCCCATACTTCAAATCATCACTCTCATAACTACATAACTTGGCAGGGCTAGCTAGCGGGTCTGATAAAAGGCTTTTGAATGATAAAACAGGATGCGCACAAATCCGTGAACATGCTATCACACACTGCTGTAGTCATGAATATTTCCAAGATTTGTTGCAGTGCTATTAAAATAAGAGTTTTAACACCAACAAGTAACTGGCTAATAGGTTCCACCAGAGTTCCCTAAAGCAACTCACACCTCTGATTCCAGTGACTTTCAGAAAGCCCTCATAAAAGAGGCTATAGAACGTCAGCTCCCGTACCTGAAGTCAAAAAGTGTGGAAAAACAAGCATCTGGCCTCAACTATTTTTACAACTGTCAAAAATGAGTTCTCCTGCGGTACTCACTGCAATTCACACAAGTATAGGTCCTCAGGGGCCTGAGACAAGCTTTCCAAACAGCCTGCCGAAGCTTTCATCCTCTTGGTTTAATTGTGGAAATGAAAGAGGAGCTATTTTCTACTGAAAACGCGGGACAAAATGCTGCAGTTTGGCTACTGCTGTTCAGTCGCCTCTGAGTGCTGGTGTGTTTTAATTGCTCATCAACTGAACTGTGAGTTTAGTTAATGAGCCATGGAAGAGCATAACCCAGCAGACGTCTTCTCATCAATAATTCTTTTGTACAAGCAGAAGTTTCCCAGGTGAGCTGGAATGATTAGACTACTGTAGAGCTGGGTTTTATTTTAAATCTGCAAAAAAAGCTACAGGACAATGACAGCAAAGGAAACAATGTTGACTGTGAATATTTATTCAAACACATAGTCATTACATATACTCTCTTAAAAAAAAGTTATTTGGTGCAATGCCACATGTTTGGTTCCCTAAAGAACCTTCTCATAATAGACTAAAGGTTCAGCCGCAATGAAATGTTTTTCATAGAACTATTTGGGAGCCTTTATACAGTTTAGGAACCTTTTGACAGAGAGAGAGAGAGAGAGAGAGAGCGAGCGAGAGTGTGTCTCTGCAATGGAAAGTATATTTGTCCTCCAACATTTTCCAGCAATTTTCCACATTTCTTCTCCTGTCTGCTGAATAAAAATAGTCACTCCCTCTAGGACAATGGAACTGCACAGTCCACTAGTCCATTGTTAGCCTGTGCAATGCTTTCTCATTCAGACTGAGAGTGTGTCACACTATTGATCAAATTTCCATTTAGCAACTGCCTGTGCACTTTATGGACTGCAGCACTGTGGGATTTCTCCCCCAAAAAACTGTTTAATACAGATCCAGAGGAAGGTTCATGTGAGGTTTTTACTTGACATAGCAAAACAAGTTCAATATTCGCAAAGAATGATCGACTGTAAAGAGCTACAATAGGCTGCGTAAGTATAAAGTGCTTAAATGGGCATTGCATTTCCCCTCAAACTAGGTCCAACAGAAAAGGTCACAAAACATCAATAAACCCTCCCAATATGTGGTATTTAGTAAATGCCAGTTCAGATGTGTCTATATGTTAGACCTTGCTCCATTTTAGTCTTCCTGTATAAAATGGCTTCATAGCCTTTCAGGCTTACATACCATAAAACCGTTTTCTGCAGAGCTATTATGAATGAACATGCCTGACACCATTAATGTGAAAAATGACTCATCAGGTCTAATGAACAGACACAGCATGTAGGAAGGTTTTTCTTTTTTTTTAGGAAGCTTTTCTTCTTTCTCTCTCAATATAAAAGCTCTCCAGCTGGATGGTTTAAAAGACTAGAATATTTTCAAATTGCTCTCTCTTCAGGCCTGAATACACAGTGATGGAGTCTTGTCGGCATTTGAGCCATATGCTCAATGATCCACAACCCTCAGCACTCCCTGCTTCTCTCTTCTCCACCCCCCAGTGAGAAAACTAAAAAGGCATCTGTATCTCTTCTATGAGACTTCCTTTATTCATGAACAGAAACTTACCTAATCCCCAAATGACTCAGGTACAGCCAATGAGTCCTGCCAAGATTCTTAGTGCTGAGTAAAATATGATTTAAAAGACCATTGGGAGATGATTAGGAAGATCAGTTTACAAGATTGGTCTTAATGAACACAATGATGTTTTGCTCAATTATCATATAATTCGTCATTTAAAAAAATGGAATGACAGCTTGGATGCTAACTATGAAAAACCATTTAATTACATAAAGTTGTTTGTATACTCTTGGTGCCACAAAAGATTAATTGGCGTGATGCTGTGGGAAGGAAATCTTGGGTCCTTAAAAAACTTTCAAGGCTGTGTACCAGTTAAAGGTTTTCCCTAGAGTTGTTTAGGAATCTTCGTAACAGTGAGCGTGTCTGTGTCTGTCTGCAATGGAAAGTTTATTTATCCTCCAATGCTTTTTATACTGTGGTGCCAGATCCTGATATGCCAAGCTGCGGTGTACAGAGCCAACACATCTGGTTCTAAGATTCAGTTTTCCCTGAAGGCCTTCATTGCCCTCATCAGGGGTCTTAGGCTAGAGTTGAGGCTAACCTCCACAGGGCGGCTGATCTATCTGTCAGCCCAGTTTTGTATCAATTAAAGGTTTTCCTAGAACTATATTTGTAAGTCAAGAACCATTCAGTAACCTTTTTTTAAGCAGGGAAAGTACTTATGTACTGTGCCATTTGTTTTGTGGAATTCACCTTAATGTTCGTACCAAAAAAAATCACTTTTTGAGCAGGTGGCTAAAACATCTGCCTTCACGAAATAAATAATCCTTGCTTCACTAGTGCCATCTAAGAACAATGTCCTGAACTCCTTAAATGAACATCTCAGCTCTCTCTTAACCCTAAGTGGCACCACATTCTCAGAGCGTAGGGTGGTCTCAAAGACCTCCTGCCAGAACTGATCAGATGCTGAGAGGGAGGAGGATGCTGTCTGGAGAAGACTGACCCCACATCCTGTTCTGGACGAAAAGTCAAAGTTGAAAGTGCCTTGTTGAGTCAGACTGATTGGTCTTTAACAAATAAGAGCCTTGTGGCCTCTGGCAGACACAAAATTTTAGGATAAACATTGGATAAACTAATAAAGCAGCTTAGCAGATAAACTAATATAACATTCCTGAAAGCTGTTGAGTCTAGTCTTTTCTTAGGAACAAGTAGGTTAATCAGTACAGACCTCAACCTCATAAGGACATAATTGGTGAAGGGCTGCCACGAGGGTGCTTGTGTCATGACTTGTTTAAAGTCATTAAAGCCTTCCTTTGAATTCATAATGGGTTGTTTAGCCTACTTATTGGCTCCGGCGCAACGAAACAAAGGTCAAGAAGTTTTGCTGTTTTGCTAGAGTATTTGAAATAGCCATGTTTACTTGAGTGATATTCTTCACGTCAGGCTTTTGTTGAAGCCCAAGGCTTCTTCTCACAGCTGTTAGCATTCAGACAAGTCTTCCAAGAGCAGCTATGCCCTTTTAGGATAACAGTAGGACTACTGTGAAATGTATTGGCTTAACAACAGATCAGTTCTGCTATAAGGAACTACAGGAATAATTTTATCCTTGTTTCTTATCTCTTTAGCCTTACAGCAGGGTTGCACAGGCTGCTGTAGCACGGGTAAAAGAAAAAAAATCACGTCCTTTGTGCTTTTCAAGGCCCAAAGTCAATCTGTACCACAGAGGAAATGCATGCCTTTTAATTCTGAGTAAATCTGTTGATGCCAGCAACCTCCAGTCCAGAGTGAGTGCCAGTGTGGATGCTGCTGCGTCTGCCTCGCTCTAATCCACCAGGCTGCTTTCAGAGAAGACCTCCTGCCCTTTCCATTTACTAAACTCCTGCTTCCTCCTAATACACAATAACTGTCTACTTTGACCAATCATCAAAATGGAAACACAATAACTACCAAACCCTCGGACGGTCGTCAAGGGGCTTGAGATACAATACCTTTCCAAACCCATCCAATCGAGGGGTCACAGCACTTATTAATGGGCGAGAATTCGAGGAAGCCCCACACAGCGCTAGGCATGCACGGTCCTGGCCTCCATTCTTATGGTAAATTCTTCATTGACGTGCCTCTACATTGTGGTGATGTGGTGCAGGGTCTGATTTATGGCACGGTAAAACTGCATTGTCCCACAGAGGACTGAATATGAAAGGGAGGGGGTTGCTGTGGCAAGACTCTGACCGTGACATGGAGAAAGAGAGGGTCCAATAACCCTGAACCACACTTGGCCCAGACAGGCCCCATATTCTCCATTTCGTTTTGGCGGGATATACAATAGAGCTGCCGTCTTCTGATCCCCGCAGGATGTCTATTCAACATACAGCATCAAGACAGGGGGGGTCCAGGCATGGCTAACTATAGGCTCACTTAGACTGCTGTCAGTAATACTGATAGTACAACTGTACTTTAGCAATTTTTAATTTGTCATAGGAAATGCATATGAAAATCTATTACAGATTACTGAACAACTCAATGCAGTTTGAGGCAAGTGTGTTATACTTTAGGACTGCACAATGCAACACGAGTGACTATTGGCTAGCTACATTCGGTGTGAAATTTTAGTGCAAAACTAAAACAGGGTGTTTCAAACTCCAAACATGTCGTGGCTACATCTACAACATGGGGAAAGTGAAACCATCATTTTTAAGCTTAAAGTAACGGTCAAATAAGCATCCTGTAAAAAGCCATTTACTATAACACCAATGGGAAACACAACAAAAACAGATAAAGAAAAACAGAACGGAAGTGACGTGTTCATTCCATCGAAGTTGATATCAGCTTGTGATCGGGTGGCTAATGTCACTGTAAAATAACATACTTTTAAAACACAGATGTAGTATATAAATTAATTATGTAGCATCCTACAGTCATACCATTCAGAAATGCTGGCATCCCAACAGCACAGAAATACAACATAAAGTAATGTGAAGCAAATGGCATTAATAGAAAATGAAAACTGCTGTTTTTAATGAAAATTATGTGCATCATCTAAAGCGTGCATCACCCAGTGGACCAAAATGAATATTCAAGGGTATTTTTTGCCCCCATTTTGGTAATGGGTAGCAGTAATGGACAGGAGAGGAATGAACAGGATCAAACCATAAGCCACTTAACTGTCATCCAGCTTCTCCACTTAACAGGCTAATGAGCTCCACCTAGCTCATACTAATGTAATGGTCTCCACAGCACAAAATACCAATTACCTGTAACTAGGTAAACACTACATTACTTTTAGAGTGACCTCAGACGAGTATGCTACAACACGTCCAAAATGAGTTTCCAAGATGTTATCCAAAAACTTCACAGCAGGGCAACTGTGGTACAATAGAATCTGTGTAAATATAAAAGAATCAATTTAATGTTTCACCTTACAAAATAATTGAATTCCAAATAAGTGAACAGAACACAAGATTATTTTTTGGCTGCCATTCAATGAGCAAAATATTTATTTTCTAAACTGCTGAAAGAAGGTGTTAGTAATCCACAGGGATGCAAAGGCTTGTTAGTTTTTGAATAAGTTACAATCAAGGCTGCCAGTTTTGCAAGAAGGAAAAAGCTGACATTCATAAGCTGAGAGGCGGCTTGTTACAGCTACGTTAAAACTCACAGCAGAACCGGTTCGCTGATGAAAACTGGCTCCTGAGCTTATTGCAATGCTGTGTAAAAATGCTTTTTTTGTCTTCAAGGCCTGTCACAGTCATGGCTAAATTTAGCAATGCACAGCATCAAAGATTTCAGCTCCACATTTCAGTCATTTGTTAACTGAGGAACTGATGCATGCAATGGCTTTGTAAAAGCACTGATAATTTAGCACTTCTCTATTTTCAATAAAAAAAAGAGATGCCGAGATGTCAATCAAAGTGTCAAATCCGTACAGCTCTTGATGTGTTAAAGAGGCATTCCTCATGTTGCCCACTCCATTATATCCAGCTTCATAACCATATGAAAGAAGGTTTTTGGAAAAGGCCAGGCAAAGCCAATGCCATTACATTTTTGCAGGATTTTCTGTCGGATTTGATCCAGCACTTTCATCGTTGTCTTTTTCCATCGCTCACACATTCATAATGCTTCAATTCACTAGGACATCTGCCACTGGCTACTACCACAAACAGTTTCCAGTGCTGGTATGAGCTCAGGAGGGGCAGCACAAAACACTCATCCATGACGGCAGGAACGCACCGGGTTGTTATATACCCTGAAAAGCACTGATTTTTTCCTGATGCCATGAAATGTGCTTTTGGAGTTATGCAAGCCACTAATATACATTTCTGAGGAGCTTTTCATTTTCTGAGCATCTTCTGATCTAATGTTTGACATGTATGAGCTCTGATTTTTTTGACATGCATGACATTCTCTCGTAATCTGTGCTCTGATCTTGTATGAGGAGAGATGAATGTCTTAAAGGCTCCAGCTCTCTCTGCTTTTCGCTCTCTCTGAGATCATCTGTCAAAAGGGAAAGCTGATTGTATAAAGGGAAACACTCAAACTACAACATTTATTCCAAATCCAGGTAGCACTGCAGTCCGCAATCTTGGAGAGTGAACTAGTTTTAGGGCATAATAGTTGCCTGAATGTGTCAAGGCTCATACAACAGGATTAACAGAGAATGAGGCAGAAAACTTCCAGAACTATTAAGAGCTGAAGTCAGCTTAAATATGGCCTAATACGGCCTAATAACTATATACAGGTATAGAAGGTCATTTAGATACTGAATGCATTTACTTCATGGATTTAATTAAGTTTATAAGCTCTTCATATTACATACCATGGTCATTTATGGTCATCACTTAGAAAGTGAATCTGTAAATGTCAATGTGTGAAATTGCATAAACCTCATGTTGTGTTTTCCAATAACTTCCAACTATCAAACACTGTTATCATCATGCAGTATTTGTCACTGATGTCACTCTCCTCTGCCGTGTCTGCAGTCACAGCTTATGGCCCTGTTTTTCAAAACAGGGTTTAGATCTTGAACATGGTGACAAACCTGGCTCTCGACCTCCTGTGGTTGTAGTGTGTTGTGTGTCCACCCTCAAAAAGAGAGCCATATTTCACTGTCAGCAGGACAAGCATGGCACAGCATGCCTCACGAAGAATAAAGGAATATCTTTCTCACAAACTATTTTTCTTCAGCCTTAACCCCAACCACTGCCTACATATAAGATTAACAGCACCATTAAACTTTAGCTAAAGGCTAAAGGCTTAAAGGGAGCCACTGTCTCTGAAGAAAGAGAGCGCAAAGCTAAATGAACCCCTGTAATGTTTACTTTCATTTATTGCTCTTGAAATCACTCACAGAATGAAGTCTACAAAGCCAAAGGTCATTTCAAAAGGCTGATCAGCAAGAGGTAAAACATCTTTATTTCTAAGTGTATTAAAAGTGTATTTGCTTTATATAAAGCAAAAATTCTAATGAAACCTTTAAATGATGTGGATTACAGTACATATAAAAACCACAACCTCAAAGGCTCTTCCCACTTGCTCAGTTACAAAAGCCCATCCATTAGTCTGGGGAACCAGAAATGATTCTTCTATTCACTCCAAAGACAGAATCTTTCATTTTTAAAAGTTAGGACTGTATTCTTTTCTGGGTACTCGTGCCACCACATATCTGATACACTATATGGACAAAAGTATTGGGATGCACCTGTTTTCCAGGCTTTGGGCTAGGCCCCTCATTTCCAGTGAAGGGCAACACTTTAGCAGACCAAGACATTTTGAACAACACCAAGCTTCCAACTTTGTGGACATAGTTTGGGGAAGAACCTGACTGTGCCCCAGTGCACAGAGTAAGCTCCTTAAAAACATGGTGGGATGAATTTGGTATGGAAGAACTTGACTGGCTCACACAGAGCCCTGACCTCAAGCCCATCCAGCACCTTTGGGATGAACTGGAACAGAGATTGCGAGCCACACCTTCTCGTCCAACATCAGTGCCTGACCTCATAAACGATCTACAGAATGAACGGGCACAAATTCCCACAGAAACTAAAAAATCTTGTGGGAAGACTTCCAAAAAGAGTGGAAGCTGTTATAACCGATTCCAAATTAAAGTTTATGTATTCAAATACAATGTTATTACTCCCTGTTGGTGTAAGCATCCCGATACTTTTGTCCATATCGTGTATTTCTCATCTGAAGATTAGAAGCACAAGTATCTGTATTTCACTTCCCAAACAAACCTGATCTCCTGTTTCACTGAAGTGAACTCAACATTAAGTAACAAAGGCCATAGTTATACCACTTCATATTTTGTATTCCATTCAAACATGTTCAAAGAAATGAAGCTCAGTTCTGAGCAATGAAGCACTAACCCCTTGATGCTTTGCCCTTTCTCATTCCACTCAAAATCACATCAAAGCGTCTCCTGTCTTAATCTACGGCCTTAATCTACAGATTCTGTCAGAGGCACACTCATGATGTTGGTAGGTAGCGGTGGCAGCAGCCAGTGGCAGGAGTGTATGGCAGGAAGCAGTGGGCTGAGGTTAATATAGGGGGCCGGCACTGTGGGAGAGAATGTCAGTTCTCATCCAAAGGTCCTTGCACCCCATACATTACTGACCACAGTCATGCCAGAAGATCATGTTAGTCACTTTCAAAGAAAAGGAAGTGAGCAAGCCATGATTGCTGTGAGTAGGAAGAAGGAGCATTAGATCTTTGATGGGTGGTTCCAAAGTGGTTCACAATTCAGACTATGGTCAGTACTGAGCACCGGGTTCAACTGAAAAACATAAAACTGCTTTTAAGCTCTCAGACTTATTAAACGAATCACTGTGGGGTTTTAAAGCAGAAATTAGGTTCTTATAAAATGACCAGCAGCCACTTATGAATATGGGTGCTCCATGGGAATAACCTTTTGAATGTATGATGTTATGACAAAATACATTTTAGAAATGTTTTAAAGAGAGTTTCTGAAATGTGATTTGAAACCGATGATAAGTAAAGTTAGCTACCAAGAAGTAAATCCCGAGTTGCATCCTAATGTGCCTGAGGTTGGTTCTGTACCTGTGTCAATTTGCAAACAAACATAGTTTACAATATAAGATGACCATGAATTAAACAACACACTAAATAACACAACTAGTATGCAGTGCTGTACTATATGACTGCTTATTTACATTGACATTAAATATGTCAATGTAAAGTGATTTTGACCTTTTAAGTCTGAAGCTACTTTATGATTAATGAGTCAAACAATTAATGCATTAAATATTTTATGTAGAAAATGTGCAAAAAAAGTAATTTAGTTCATTATTTTAATGCAGTTCTAATCTGTTTTAATCTGTCTACAATAGAAACTGTAAAGTAATTCTGGATCCACCACAGTTATGTAGATCTGAAGCATGTATTGCTTTCATATAATGCTCTGAACTGTCAGTCTAATGTCATCAGCGTTGTACCTTCCAAACATTTTGTATTCTGACTAAATTGCACACTCTAGTGAAGTATACAGGACGCCATTCCTAGGTGCAGAATACAAAAAACATGGGTGGTCCAACCATGCAAAAAGAATTTGAGTCAGAAAGATTTGTCCTCAGTGCAGAGACTCTAAAAAAAAACAACAGACAACCTAAGCAAATCAAAACAGTGTCATACTTGTCTGGATGGATATTAGAGGCTGCAAAGGTAATTAGGTTAGATTAGCATGCAATACTGTGGAATTAGATGTGCAGATCCATTAGCCATTACATCAATAGACAGATTTACAATCCAAGCCCCCATCCCCCCCACCCCACACACACACACACACATGCATACACACATAGTAGGAAATATCCCAAACCCAATTTGAATTCTGCACTGCTTCTTCCCAAGCGGCCCCTCCTTCCAGACCTATCATTTGGAGATAAACTTCAAAGTTCCTCCAGGTCTGTTACCCATACACCCGTCTCCCATGTTGGCTGAAGCTTCTGAGCTCCTGACAAAGAGGTATATGGTCAGGCAAATTGCAGGTAGAGTGAAGGCAACCATATTTGTTTTGTTTATCTGGGTTGGAATGAGTTTATGAGGAGATTAAGGAAGTAGATTTATCTCACTCTTGCAGGTCTGAATATGGGGGTTTTGGGGAACGGGTAATCCTGACGAGTCTGACTCCAGGCGCCGAACACTTAATTGGATTTTTTGCCACCATGGAGAATCCAATCAGGGTCACCTCTTTTTGGTTTTACCAAACCATGTTTTGAACCAATCTAAGTCACAACCAATGGTAAAGAATTACAAAGGGCTCATGCACTATGTAGAACAACATTTAGCAAGTATTTCTCATGTTGCAAATACTTCTTTCCACTAAGAAGCTAGATTCCACATTATATTCGTATTATATGAAGGGTCCATGTACACCACAGCATCACATGCAGTGGTGACTCAGACTGAACCTTTAACATCTATGAACACCCACATCCTAAGGCCTATTATTCAGCAAATAAGTAGAAAACAGTGTAAAATGATAGCATTACTATTAGGTTAATTGAGTAAAATCATTGTACCAGAGCTGAATGTTAACAGATGATGAAATTAAAAATGCAAGGATCTGGTTATATCAAAATACTGACAGCACAACAATGATTCTATCATTGTCAAATGACAACACCAATGTACAAAGGACCAATGTACAGACTACTTACTAGACAAGCAGGATTGGAATTCACTACTAAAAGGTGAATTCACATCCTGCTTGTCTAGTAAGTGACAGATTGAGTTTCAACATAACAAAACTGCCCATCTCTGGTTACACTGAAAGAGGTGTGCATGACCACATCCTTTTCACAGGCAGGATAATGGCAAACTGGATCTATGCATGAACCACTCTTCTCTCAGACCTATATAGAAAACATCATGAGAGACTGTGTGACTCAAGAAAGGACGGACTATAGGCTCCTCCATAGTCTCTTAAAATAAACTTTGTTTTTTGAGGTAATTGATCATGCACTCTGCTACCTGGCTGCTAAAGCTGCAGTATTAGCACTTACCACCCAATAACGATGAAAGCATTTTGAAGATACCTTTAAGACTGTCTGTATGGTTCCATTAGGCTTCTAGCAGATAGCGAGAGTGAAACATTTGGATTTAAGCACTGATGTGTTTTGTCAGCAGAGTGATGAAAGCTAAACACAACTGGGCAGAGTAGACAGGATCAGGGCCATAATCTTTCTGGTGACTGGCCCTTCATCCCAAAGAACCCAGCCACAGGCTTTAGAACCGACAATAGATTCTCCAGGTCTCTCAGTGCTTAGCCACATCATCCCATCAAAAGATGGCTGTCTCAAATGTACAGTTCTCACTGCTACTTATAAACGTGAACTGAAAGCAAATAATATGGACTACCAAGGTCACAACACGCTTTATAGCATTAATAAGTACTCCTATTACTTTCAAGGTTCATTGGTCATATGTAACTGACATGTTCTGTCATGTTCCTAACCTTTAATGTAAGTAACTGGAAATTTTGAAAACAAAGAAAAACAACAAAACAAGATATTCAAATTATTCTATCCCACCCGCAGTCAGAAAATGGCCAACATACAGTATCTTACAATAACAATAACAACAACAATAATAATCATATAATCATCATCACCATTTCTATTTATGTAGTGCCTTTCTTAAACCCAAGGTTGATCAAACATTTAGCAAAACTACGTAGTAAATACAATATGATGACTGAATAGTACAAAAGTAAACACAATATACTGAATATCACTCCAGTCTAGATCAGCCATATTGCTGTGTGAATACATCACAGTAACTGTGCGAAGAGCACCACAGCTACACTTTTACAAATAAAATGTTTCAAGACTAGCATTTGGATGCTTAACAAATACATATTTATAAATCCAAATATTAGTCTACCCCTCATATGTTGACCCCTCAGAAAATATTTTATGATGTAAATTTTACAGTGTAAAAGTCAAATATATTAGACCATTAAAATCTATTTGACTTGAGATACATTTCATGTGGGAATTGATAGAATGAATGACACATTTACTGTATTTGTCAACCCCCATGTCAGCCAAACAACTGGGCTTTCTCTGAGCACACTGACTAATGTGCAGTATCACAGAACCTGGGTCATTTTTAATACATCTCTTTTTAGAGTGAAGCCCGTTCTCACTCCAGAATATGTTCCACTGTAACATGGTTGCCACTTCCATTAACCAGAAATGTTCATTTGCAGATGTGTAGAAATTCACAAGCCAACTTAAATGAATGGTTATAAATAAAGATTATAGCTAGACATCCATCAGACTCTCAGTCTGTCTGTAATTGCTCGTAATAATAACAAACAAGCCTGTGTAGCTCATCCAGCGAAGGCAGTGAAGAGTGAGCCCTTCCTCTAAGACCACAACTATGTCCAAGTTCACACCTCATCTGTGACTGGAGGGCCATATAGGTAAAGCTTGTCATGTTCTGCAACATTCTTTCGCCTTTCAAGGCTCACTGACAGTATTGGTAAGAAACGTCACTTTGAATCACTCATGGCTTCTTCTTGCCCACTCTCCTGTCAAAAGGTGTAGGGATGTCACGGACGAAGGCACACAGCATGACAGCCTGTGCAGAAATGAATTTCAAGATGTCTGCATTTTACCTAAAGATGCTATGCCTAAAAAAAGCTGCTGGTTGCTGATCTAAGACCAGTTTGATCTGTATTGTTTCATGCACAGAGTAGGGTGTGTGGAACTGACCCTGGTATAGATCAATAACACCAGAATGCTTAATCCACTCTTTGAAAAACATGTGCTCCTCACACTAGGCCTAGCTCAAAAGGAGCATCTTTTTCAAGCTATGGAAAACAGACAAAAAAAAAAGCAAAGAGAGAAACCCTCCTAAGACGATCTTGAAGATATGTCAGGTTTAAAATGGACTGTTCTAACCTGTGGACAGCCCATGCCATGGCCATTTAGCTGGCATGCTCACTATAACCATTAGTTCTCAATTTCATAATTACACACGTTGCTTTATGATTATTATCTAATCTATTACTGGTGGCTGCATCAAAGAGTGTCGAATCAGTTATTTGTTTCTCTGTTTTGGCCCTTCCAGCAATTCATAACCTACCCCACTCACTGACAGCAAATTACAAAGGGTCTGATGAGTCTATTTATGCTTGACAAACATTAACAAACAATTAGGAAATAGAAATCTGACTCTAAGCCTGAGGCACCACTCACCTCCTGAATGACTCACTACCAATATGTGTCATTTTTCACTAAATTATTAATAATTCAGCTCACTGTCACAGCACTAATAGTACAGAAAATGAGGAAAGTCATTCAGTGGAAATGAATTAAAAAGATATAGGCAGACAGTCACACACATTCTTATAAATGTACACAAAAATGCAGGCGTGTAGGCCGTGTGACTCCACACAGTCAATAGGCATTGCCTGACACATCTAATGAAACAATCTTGTCCATTTTTCCTCATCAGCTGGCAGATTTTTGTATAATGTGACCTAGAGGACATGATGATGGACGAGGCTCTCTTCCAAAGCAATAATGCCCTCTTCTGAAAACATATTTATGTCAGGGTTGCTATTTCAATCACAGTGCAGCAACAAAGGAGCTAAAGAAAGTTTTGGTGCATTTGTACACCTCAGGACTACTGAGATTGATGGTGAGGATTTCTCAAAAGAGTTCTGAGCAGAATATTGAAAACTACTTCTGCTTCTACTGCATGTGATCAGTAACTCCCCTGCTTCTAATACTATTACACTCTTGAAAATAAAGGTTCTTAAATGGTTATTGGCCTGAATGTTTAGGTCTAAGAGAAACAAACCTGTGGCATGGAACCTTTATATTATGTGGTTCTTGAAAAGATTCTTCACGTTTCAGTTATAAGCATCCATTGAAAGGTTCTTTAGAGAACCGAAGCTGTTTCTTCTATGGAAATTAGGCCCGTCACAATTATTTCATAATTGTCTCTCTGCAATTATTTAAGCTGACCACACTAAATTTTACTCATTTACTTCAACCCAATTAATGAAAATCCACGCAGTTCACATTTGTTGCTATATTTTCACCAGTTAGGTTGAAGTAAAGAAATTAAATGTAAATAAAAGAAAGTGGAAAGACAAGACTTTCCTCTTTGTTTTCTGTTTGTTTATTTACACTTTTTCATGTTTTTCCGTGTGTGCTATATATTTTGCAATAATACCCCAACCTGTTTCAGGTGAGATTAGCTCTGACTTACTTTATTGTTAATCCTATTAGTTGAGGTGAAAACTGTGCATGCAAGTTTTTGTGTGTGTGCGTGTTGAGCTAAGGAACTAAGATTCATATTTTGTACAAACAAGGCAGCGTCATCCAGTACGCAACAAATCAAGCCATTATGCGCTGTAATCCATCACATGAACTAGGAGGTCCTAGATGAGTTGGTACAGAATGGCAGACTCCAATGCGAAAGTCTGCCCACTGCCTGCACATGAGCCCTGCAGATAAACAGACACAGAAGTATAAATCTGCCGTCAAACACCACTCCATACTGCGCTACAGCAAAACAGATGTAGATATCATCCACACCAAACGAACCGGTGTCAGCTGCTGAAGAACGGGTCTTTAAAACAGATAGTTGGAGAGTAAGAGGAGAGAAAACCCTCTAAGAGATTATCGCGAATTCAGGGGCAGAAAAGCCTAAGGCTGCCAAATGGCTGTGAATGAGGAAGGAAGCAAGCCAGCTTCAAATGGCTCTTTTGTTGTCCTTTTGATTAAAAGGTTTATTTCCATGTATTCCATTTGAAGCAGATGAAAACACTGTGAACAGGCTTTTTTAATGGATGTCTAATGTTTGTTTTTTGGTTTTGGTTTGGTTTGTTTTGTTTTTAGGTCAGCGAACAAATTACACTTGGGGAGAAGATTGCTGTTCTGTTTTCTGTTCTGGCCTTCTGGTCTGTTTCAGACCACAAATTGCTAAACAATGAGACAGTAATAAGAGAGTTTTTGGTACCTACTGCTCCAACACAACAGAACCAATTTCCTGCAACATGTTGCTTTACATA
>JBBPCX010000135.1:13927983-13949654 GCA_037974365.1 Hydrocynus forskahlii
AATGGGCTTAGTTCTGGAGCCAATAAGCCAAAGGTTTTAAGGTTTGATCTAATAAAAGTGTTGAGTTTGAATAAAAAACTTTTTTGTGAGGAACAACAGCCAGTTGCTTGCTCATTTTAAGAGGCCTTTCATGTTGCATAACACACTATTGATATAGTCATTTAAAAACACGAAAGTATAATTTATCCGATTACTTGATTAATCGATGGAAACATCAACAGAATACTCGATTCCAAAAATATTCGATAGCTGCAGCCCTACACCAGTGTATTATTTCACATGTCTGTATTCTTTATGTTGGGGACAATATGTCACATTGGGCTTTGAGGGCTGAGGTGATGGGCTCCATTTTCACTCTCAGTTAGTGTCTTTTCTCCTGGGTGGCTGTTTCTTGGTTCTGGTGTCTTACAGCAGCTGTGTGAGGGTGGGCACAAACAGCCTAAAAGGCTTCATTCCTGCACGCCACTCTTTCAGAGTCTATGGCAACCACTGAAAAGATGCCATGCTTGGGCATTCAGCACCAACTTCCTCCCTCTGGGTCTGCTATGGTATACAGCTTGCATATGTAAATGACACAGAACTGTTGAGGAAGATGACAACTTGCCAATGTAAGCTGTTTGAAGAGGGATGCATCACAATGGAGATGATCCCTCCATGATCTGTGGCCCAGTTTACAGGTAGGTGAGGATGCTCATGTGAACTTGTAAGGTCCATTATGTTTTGGGGAGCAATGAACAGCAGTGACGCATCTGATATCACTGTCTCCATCTGTGTTGTATAGAGTTTAAGAAGTGGCTTGAGTACTGACTGTAGGGACAAGGGGTTCATTGTAGCGTGGCTGGATGGAAGCGGATTACTCTGTGGGCGTCCTTGGAAAAGATGGCAGGATGACACCATATGAAACCATCCCTTACATCAGTGCCTTCAGTTCAGTGTGTTGAAGGCTAGCCTGATGCTTTTTAACAGCAGTGCACAGAGAACAGGAAAGATCAGCAGGGATCTGCAGTTTCTGCACCTCTGAGCTAAGCTCTGGGTTTAAGAATGAGGCTGCCATGGGAAGAATAGTGCACTTGAGACCATCTGACATGCCAGCCTGAGCAGCCTGAAAGAGTCTGCAAGGATCAGCCTGGCACCAGAAACAGAGAGAAGAGGAGGAGCACTGTGTGCGTGTGTATACGTATAAGCAGTTTCCAGAACAAAAGAAGACAGAGACATGTCAAAGAAGCCATGGGAAGGAAATGTTGTCTGGTGTGGAACTGTCAGGCTTGGGACATAAAAACTTAAGATAATTTTAGAAGAAATGCTCATGTGGGAGCTGGTATGTCCCTAGGCTGCAATTACTAATAAACCCAATGGGTTTGCAATCTATCACATATTCAGCTTTAATACATCAGTTAACCCACACTGCAATGTGTTTAATGATCCTGTGAAAAATACATTTGCTGGAATATTGAGGAGGATTTGCACAGTAAATTAAGGTATATTCTTGCGCTGGATGCTTGACTAAGCATGTTCTTGCTTTGGCCGCTTATATTATTGATGCTGGTTTTGCTCTCTTGTTCAAACTGCGAAATTCAACTTGAAACTGATTCTCTGTAGGGAGGAAAAGATATAGGGAGGAAATCCCCACTCTACAGGGACCCATCAGCAATTCTCTTTCATTGCTCCCTACCACGTCCCACATGTTTCAATTAAACATGAAGCTCTGCTTCAGCACCTGCTCCATGACATTTCAATCAATTGGCAAATTACAAGAAAAGTAAAAATAGTTGGGTGCTTCTTAATTGATTCAGAAGATGAATGCAAAATAACGCATCAAACGACATTAATTTGACAGCTATTTCAAGGAGACAAAGTAATGAGATTAATCAATTATTTTGTTCACTGCTGTGTATGCAGAAGTAATGGTATCTGTATAAATATAAGAAGGTTAAATTCAGTAGAGGCTGTGAAGTTCATTTATGCATACTGACTGGCAAATTAGATCTCAAAACACCATGCATGTACTGAGATACTGTTTGTCTACTGAGAGCTCTTCCTCCCAGACAATTTTCACGTTCAGACTTCTAATGGACTGGAGGTAGTGCTAGCAAGTGATTGTACTCTAGTGGTCTTCTGGTTAATTCAAGATAGACAACTTAAGCCACTTGCTCTCCTCTTTTCCTCATCAATGTGCTGAGCTCCGGGTATATGCTGACCTTGCTATATGAGTATGAGCAGTAAGCAGCTGGAGCTTATAAATGTTCATCATGAAAAGGTCTCCTCATTTCACTTTGTCATTTTAATTTCATGTCCCTCACTGAGATTGTGAGTAATACTGTACTTATAGAACATTTGATCCTACCTGGTGGAGGTCGGTGCCCAATGCAAACTCCTGGAAGTACCCAGGAGCAGCTGAGGAAGCTCTGATGGCCTCCCACATCTTGTGCTGGCAGCTACCGCGATAGTGGGAGCGCACACCAGGTGGCAGGTTGTAGTTCCGGAAAACATATGCTTTTAGTGGAGTGCCTTTATTTACCACTGTACTTACTGCTGCCACCTAGGTACAAAAACCAATTCAGGTGTCAGCATAGTCATGTCACATCTCATGCATCACTGAGGAGCTCAAGATGTAATGAATATATACTATTTACTGACCAACCTTAGGACAGTCAGGGTTTCTTGATGTTTCAACCATAATATCAGAGCCCATTTTCTCCCTGTGGGAAAATGAGAATGCATCTTAGAGAAAGCAACTTATCACAACTATACAGCTCTTTTAAATGGTGAACTGATGTGGTATGATGAATGACTGTAATGTTCAACAAGTAATCGCTGATTCCAGATACTTTTCACTGTCCAAATTCTGATATGCTTCATTAATTACTGCAGAAATGCAAAGATGTCAGAACATGTTTATGTACTCACTTAAGAAGTTTTTCCCAAATCTCGCTGTCATAAAAGGCATGACTCCAGCTCATTTTCACTGTACCAACAATGACATTCTGCTTGAACACATCCATGCTCAGTTTCTTGTATAGCTCCTCACATTCACTTAAGGGGATATTGAATACACCCAGCATGAAACCTAATATAGAACCTGGGGGGAAACACACAGACAAACTACTTAATGGCATGTTTACCTGCTTAATTGATAAGAATAATGAGAAGTGTCAGGTTATGGTAATCATTATCTTTATTATTATTACTACTACTGCTAGTAGTACAACTACTAAATGCCATCAAGTCTGTTTGACTTCTGTAGACCATATTTAGGAATAGCCAGGAATATCCTGATATCAGGTCTTCAAGTTTCTGAATGATTTGTTCATGATTCCTCTGATCGCACCCATCCATCTCATTGCTGCCTGCCCTCTTCCTCTTTTGCTTTCATCTGCTCATTTATGATCAACTGGCTCTGCTGATAATAATAAAACTAAATATTGATCATTTTTATGAATTGGAAGAAATAGACAACACACAAATTCAACCTGCCTACATTTGCCAAATATGGCTAATTGTCATCTTTTGATCACGACCAACTCCCACTTTGATGCATACATTATAAGGATGCAAAGATGAGGTATTACATCTGAATACCGCATATGCACAACACAAACACCCTGGCACTAGGACTCTGCCAGGCTGATATATTGCACACAAAAATCCCTGATATATCCCTATCCTGTATTCTCACAAGATGTTACAAAGGTTTTGGCAGCAACCATGACTTTGATTAAAATGGAGCTGGATATGATGAAAATGGGCAAAGTATTTATATGTATCTATTAGACAAGAACATTCCACATTTCTTATTTCAGATAACAAGAAAGAACAAAGTGGATAGTCGGAGAAAGCCGAGTTACAGCTAAATAATGGTGCAAAGCGCCCCCAGGTGGTCATTTGGAACACTTCTTAAAAAAGGACTCATTCTCACATTTCAGCAAAGCTATTTTAGAAAATATTGCTGCATGTTATAATTTCATCCCATTTAAAAAGGACATTTCTGTATTTTACAATAAAACAATTACATTCACATCAGCTGACACTAGGCATAAATTCTTATACTAATGTGCTATATACAAAACAGCTATACTAAAGTATACTTCAACAGTTTAAGTTGAAGTATATCTCCAGGAAATATTCAGCAATCATGCTGTTCTTGAGTGAAGAAGTAGTTCTCTGTATGCTGTGCTTGTAATAATTCATGTACATCGTGCTCAGATGCTGAACTAGGCCACGAATGGTTGCTTCCATGCAGTTTTTGTAATCAATCATAAGGAAGTCTGGGTTAAAGTGGCATATTATTATTCACAGAGTTTCATATTTATGTAGATGCTGAGAACCAGAGGATGTTATCTTACCCGTGCTCACCCCACAAATGTAATCGAAGAGCTGGTAAATGGATTTCCCTGACAGCTCCTCCAGCTTTTGTAAAGTCTGAAGGGCCACCAGACCCCTGAAAGCAAAAATACACACACCCAGAGAACAGTGAGAAACAGCATGCAAAGCCATCTGTTGTTTTCTGTGGAGACAGGGGAGGTTAGGGTGTGTACCTTGTGCCCCCTCCATCAATGGACAATATGCGTATTCCTCTGTTCTTGACAGGGTCAACGTAGCCCACCAGGGTAAGGGCCTCTCTGACCGCTGCCTTTAGAGACGGATCGCTGGCTTGCCGCAGGCGTAGAAGACAAGGAATAGCTTTCTCCTGAGTCCACAGCATTTGAAGGAAAGCAAAAAATATTCACAGAACGTTACATCATGTGTTCACTCAGCATGTCTGCAGAAATACAAATCTTCAGCTTCAAAGACAAATCATTAACAATAACCCCAAACACAACTTTTCCAAAGTCTCACCAGAGGTGATCCCAGAGAGCATACAAATGCTTATTAAACAAAGAGGTTAACATGTAGTATAACATGTAGTATAACAGTAGGTACAGCTTAGCTCACATTTGTGATGTATCTGAATACCAGTCATAGAAGATAAACTTAACATTAGCTACTTAACTTTAGACAAAACAAACAAGCTGTTGACATATTTTAAAGATAGTAAGTGCAGTAAAAAAAAAAAAAGCCTGTACATTTTTCAAAACACAAATGAAACTGTGAACAAATCTGCGCTTTTAAAAGCTACAGTAAAGCCTCAGGTAACCTATATACGAGGTTTCTTTCCAAGAAGGTTAAGCCTTTTCTGGCATGCATATAATATACATTTATTAAGTATGACCTTTTCATTGTCCACTAAACAGCCGATGGATTTTGCCAAAATATTATCCTCTTTCAGTGTAAACTGGACAGTCCTGTATGGAGTCTGACAGGATTTGTTAAGGTGTGTAACTTAGCTGGCAGTAATTTGGTAAAAAGCAGGTGTTGATTTAAGTACAGCTTCACAGGTATGAAGAACGGACATAGACTAAGCACTGATTTATGTCGCTCTGGATAAGAGCGTCTGCTAAATGCCGTAAACGTAATCAGCAGTCCTCTCACCAGTCACATTGCTGATGTCCGATGTAAGGCAATTCTTAGATATTCTTATGATAAGTGAGTTTTGACCAATGTTTGTAATTCTATTTCTAGCTTGTTGTTTCATTAAAACTATGCTGAATGTTTACTGGAACACCAAATTTAACACCCAGTAGTATAGTATAGCAATTTACACTGTGTTCCCTGAAACAAAATTACAATTAATTACCACAGAGAATTTCTAAAGCACAAGTAAAAAGTAAAAAAGTAGAAAAAACCGTTGAAAACTACCCAGTAGTAAACAGTATTTGCAAAGCATTCAGGTAATAGTAAAACCACTGTGTGTACCAGTAACTGGCTACACATAGCGTAACTGATAGACCTATAGTCCACATACATTCATGAAATTGGTGAGAGAATTATAAAAGTAATTCTGGATCTGAAGCATCACTAGGTTATAATGATAACCAACAGTATAACCAACTACACATGATGCCCTTATGCACTGTGGAGTTCTGAAGATATTTTCGTTTACCTTGACAGCCACTAGCCTGGTCTCAGGGAACTCCAGTAAGTGGTAGCTCAGATCCTCCACTCTGCTGATATAAAGTCTCACATCTGAAGCTCTGTGCAGCGCCTGCACCAGCGCTCGTGTCCGATTATCCACACTCACTCGTGCAATGATCTGGAAGAGGGGAGGAGAAATACACATAGCTTTATTATCTTATTAACCACTGACATGTACTGAGAACTGAAAAGGATTGTTGTATTGCTTACTGGACCCAAGTCTCACTTTTTTTGTTAACTAAACACAGATGTAAATAATTATATAGCACTCTTGGAAATGCCCGAGAGGCACAAATGCAGCCCACCCACATGAACACAAACACACATATATATGTATAAGGGTCACAATAGCTTTGCACATGATCTCTAAGCTGCCTTTTTCCACACTGAACTATATACCTTAGCACAACAGCACTTCATTACACAGAATACATTCTGTAGCAAACAGATTTCAGTTATAGGGATGAGGTGGAAAAGTAATTTTATATGTCTTCTACAGCGGTGGCTGAATCATTTTGTTTAATGTCTCATCTGTTTAAACAGGACTTATTAGACAAACACTTCCACTACAACACAATAAATACAAAAAAAGATTACAAAAGCACACATTCATCACAACTTTGGCACAGCTAAAGGCAAACACATTTGTTTCTCCTCTAAAAAGGAGATCTAACTCTTTGTAAGCCTGTTGTGGGTGTGTGACAACAGGCTTAAAAAGATCCTGCATACTGTAAGAATTTGTTGATAGTAAATAAGCAGACAATAAAAACTAAAAACAAATTAGTGCCCAGTACCTTCTCTCTTTGAAGCAGCAGTCTCCGGGCCTTTTCCTCTGCAGCTTTCTGTTCTTTAATCTCTGTGGGTTGGTTCTGTTTTGAAGCAGAATCCTCTGGAGGAAGGGGTTTTTCTGCCTCTACCAGAGCAGCTTTTGTTTCGGTTCTAAACCTTGGAATAAAGGGACCAATGTAGTTTCCTACAAAGGCCTGGACCGTAGGTGCTGAATTTGCCAGGTAGTGTCCAATGCTCTTCTTGGAAGACGAGGGACAACCTGGATCTGTGAGAGGTGCAGAGGTGGCAGACGATGGTGTCTGGCCATTCACAGGCACATGAGTGGGTGTCTGGTCATCATTTTTGTGGCACTGGTCTGGTATGGAAAGGGACGGCTGGTCAACATTCTCTTTGGCCTCTTTTTGTTTCTTCTCTGTCTTAGTTGAGCCGCTAAAATAAGCATTGATATGACTGGCCAGGTAGTTGTAGGTTTCGTCTAGGTTAACACTGAAAGAACTCGGGTGGAAGAGTGGAGTAGTCTGTTTGGACGCAGTGGAGCTTCCTGTCTGAGATCCGAGTTCTCCTGATTTAGTCAGAGAAGATGTGGTTGTGGCTGTTCCACTCACTTTCGAGATGGGACCCACAGATCTCTTGCTTTTCTGTTCCCTTTGCTCCTGGATAGGCGGAGAAGGGGTAGATGATGATTCAGGAAGACGTGTGGATGCGTCTGGAGGTGAAGTTGTTGACTGATGCTGAGGTACAAGTGTAGGTGTAGCTGCCAAAGCTGATCCGTTTCTCTGATTTTTAATAGGTTTTGTCTCTGCACTTGCCTCACTCTCTCTGTTCTCCTGTCTGGAGCTGGATCTGAGGCGTGCTATCTTGGAGAAAATCTCCGCTTGTGTCCCACTCACAGCTTTCGAGACAGACTCCAAAGTGCTCTTCAGTCGCGACATGCGGTGGCTCAGATCAGTGTATCTAAGGCAAGTTGAGGTATTGAAACTGGAAATGCTAGTGTACAGCAAAATCCTGTGCCTGAGGAAACTAACTCTGCAGGGACATACCCTCCAAATTTTGCTCCTCTGTATATGGACGTGCTTCCAGATATGAAAGCTTCCACTGTAGCTGAAAGGCCTTTTGGCATGAAGTCGGCAGGACAAATAATACAACGGATGGAAAGATACATTCACAACCCTCTTGCCTTGCTTGTGCCATAAATATGCGGCCCTATTTAGAGACTGTACATACGAATCCGGAACCCATCTTAAAGTCATACTTTCAATGCAGTGAAGTTAACATTTCGGAGGTCCGATGGTTTTTGACTTGGAAAATACAGCCTTATATTTGCACAGATATGCCTGTGAAGAAAACAAAATATTAATCTCTAGCTTTTATTTCAGTTCTTTGCTGATGTTACATTGCACATAATATAATTTCATGATACAAACAAAGATCATGGCTGATGTCAAGTTTCCAGGACATACACATTTCATACCATGTCCTTATTCATCATATCTGTGTAGTACCAGGATTGAGACACTCCCTATTCTAATGACAGTAAGCCCTGTGGCCATTTCTAGATCTGTCTCCATGTTGCATGAAGTGATTCATACCATCTAAAACCCAGTTGTACAGCTGGCTAAATAAATTCACTAGGAAATCTGACCTAACACCCAGCCTGGCAGCTTCAAAGACAATGTACAGATAAAAGATCAAATTCAAAGCAATGTACATTAGTCAGCTAATGCTTCCATGTCAGTACCTGCTGTAGCCTTGTTAAAGCCGCTTACACAACTAAACTATAGATAATGTTCAACTGCTACTTGTCTACAACTACCATAAACCAATCAGCCACAACATTAAAATCATTGACAGGTGAAGTGAATAACATTATCTTATTACAGTGGCACCTGTCAAGCGGTGGAAAATATAAGGCAGCATGTGAAGAGTCCGTTCTTAAAATTGATTTATTGGAGCCAGGAAAAATAGGCAAGAGTAAGAATCTGAGTAACACTGACAAGGGCCAGATTTGTAATGGCTGACAAGAGCATCTCCAATACAGCAGGTCTTGTCCGGAGGTTACAGTGTACAGTGGTTAGTGCCAACCAAAAGTGGTCTAAGGAAAGACAACCAGTGAACCGGAGAGGCATGGGCAAACCAAAGCTAAATGATGCATGTGGGGAGTGAAGGTTGGTCCAAACCCTCAGAAGGGCTACTGGAGTACAAATTACTAAATTCATTGTAATTCAGTTACAACAGAAATGCATCTGAACACACAGTGCATCAAAGCCTGCAGCATACGGGGATATGTAATCACAAACATAGTCAGAAACCCCACACTGTCCCCCCTTCCACCGCTGAAAATGTCTAACATTGTCACATGAACATCAAATCTAGGCCATGGAGCAATGAATGAAGGTCTCCTGGTCTGATATATCAGAAGTGTGAGGCTCTGGGCAATGTTCTGCTGGGAAACCTTGAGTCCTAGATTCATGTGGATGTTACTTTGACATGTACTACCTACCTAATCAGTTTTGCAGACCATGACTATAATTCTCCATCCCACTTCTAATTTTTTTCAGAAGTGGTGTGAGAAACACGACAAAGCCTCCAAATTATCCAGATGTCAATCTAATCGAGCATCTGTGGCATGTGTTAGTAAAACCAGTCTGATGGAGGCCTCACCTCATACCTTACAGAACTGAAAGGATCTGCTAATAACGTCTTTGAGCAAGAAAGAATACCACAAGGGCACAAGAATACCTACACAATATTAAACAGATGGTTTTAATGTTAAGGCTGACTGGTGTAAAGTACTCGTAGAACTCACAGCGTGTACCAGAATGTCTGAAAATAAAAACAACTACAGCTTTAAAACAAAACTGTCAACAAATAGCAGAAGAGATGTGAGATTACGAGAACATAACAGCCCAGTTCACCTGGCAGAATGTTCCTACCGTTAACTGACGTCACCTCTCCTCCTGACACTCTCACCAGCACTGAAACCTGCTTAACACATCTTTGTTCTTCATCCTCACAGCGTAATTATGTTCGTCTACAACCTCAGACCCCTCTGGGACACGGGCATGTGGGCACAGCAGTGTTATAAATCGCTCAAAAGTATAATACCTTCACATTTCTGTGGTTTAGGACGCCCGACCTGACGGAGACAACACGTCCATGAAAAACAAAAGTCACGTGGCCTTCTCTGAGCACGCAATTGGACACCGCACGGCTCGTGATGGCAGAGCTGAATGCTGATTGGTTAAACCGACACGCGTTCTCAATGACGACGGTATATTGCCCTTAGACTACATATCATACGCTGTATGGACAAAAGTATTGGGACGCCTGACCATTACACCAAAAGGAACTTGAATGACATTGCAGTCAAATACATATACTTTAATGTGTATTTGAACCTCCTTTGCAGCCATAACAGCTTCCACTCTTCTTGGAAGGCTTTCCATGATATCTGTGCCCATTCATTCTGTAGAGCATTTATGAGGTCAGGCACTGGCGTTGGACGCGAAGGCCTGGCTCGCAGTCTTCGTTCCAGTTCATCCCAAAGGTGTTGGATGGGATTGAGGTCCGGACTCTGTGAGGGCCAGACAAGTTCTTCCACAGCAAACTCATCCAACTATGTCTTTATTGAGTCATTCTGGAATAGAAAAGGTTCTTCCCTAAACTGTGTCCACAAAGTTGGAGGCATGGTGTTGTCCAGAATGTCTTGGTATGCTGAAGCATTAGGGTTGCCCTTGACTGGAAGAAATGGACCTAGCCAAAACTCTGAATTAAGAGGTGTGTCACAATACTTTTGTTCATATAGTGTTTAATAGCTATAGGATGACCTACAGTTCTTTGGAAGACCTTCTACTTTCAATGATATAGAAACACTCTACATACTATATTACCTTTACAAGCAATGTATTTGCAATTTGGGACACAAAGGTTATTTCAATCAACTTTTTTTTTTTTTTTAATGCATCATTTTGGTAGCACTACATTTTTTGCCCACCAGGGGGGCTGACAGGTCTATGAGAGTAAGAGACAGACAAACAGACGCTTGACTTATAATCACACTATCAGGCTTTGATGATTGTACTTTTTGCAGGAATGACCCTAAAATGTTGCTTCTCTCAAAACAGCTTGAATGAGGTGAGCTTGATATCACCCTCGATACGAATGTAAGTGATGACGTCCACCTTCTTACGGTTGGGGAACTCAATCACCTTCCCATCAGGTAGCTTCACCTCGAACAGTTTTTCTGTAAGCGTCACTACAACCTGTGAAAATGAATGTATGAAAACATAGCTTACACTTAATTCAACTAAAAAGCCATTCTTTTTCACTAATTCATTTGTACTCCTTCACATGAATCACACTGTCTGAACTTGGCACACTAACTGGCCACGTTTAAGCAATGTGATTTGTCAATGTATTTTTGTTGCTGTAGCAGCTTGAAAGAGTAGATTTTCTGAGAAAAACCTGTGAAGAGAATAAGCATAAATGCAGTTTGCTGATATGATCTCTGCCATACTTTAAAAGTGGAGCCTTTCTGAAAAGGGTTGGGTGTGTCTCTCTGCTCCTGGTCCCAGATGCCACCACATCGTGAATTGCACACCAGCACTGGTGCGCAAAAACGAGGGTTGAACTGAAAACCCAAATCATTGGAACTGGAACCCAGGTCGATCTGAAATCTGCAGAAAAAGTTATGTTAAGTCAGTTACGTTTTAGCAAAATTTTCTGCATTATTCATCAAAGTATGCAGTTCTCCAAACAGAAATGGGACTAACAAAGGTTTATCTTGAATTACATCTTTACTTTAAAGTATTCAGTGCTGGAACTAGGACTAAACAATGTGGGGTAAATGTCAGTTGTGGTTTAAAAAGATTGTTTTTTATAAAACTGTAGCTCTTGCTATTTAAAAAATTGCACTCTTTCAAACTGCCATTTCAATATAAAACAACTAATTGTTCAGCTTCACATAATATATTACTTATTATATTACTGTGTATATATTTGTGTGTGTGTAGATGATTAGTAATAATATTGCATTAAGACTAAAACTGTACAGTGTCAAACATTTGTTGTTGTTGTTCATTAAATTTGTCCTTGCTGCACATCAAATGCAAAAAGTCTTTTCCAAATCTTATTGACTGACCAGGATAAACAATAACTATGTTGTTGTAAAACTCCATTATTGGACTTTAATTTTAAAAATAATGGTTAATGCCACTCAAAATAGACTGGTTATCATAGTTTTCAGACACTAGTAGCTGTAAAGATTTCCATGCTAATGGTGCCGGAGTAGTAGAGATAAACAATGTAGCTGCATACCAGTAGAGTTTTACTGACAGACACTTGGTTTTAGCCTACCTTTCAGCATCAGCATGGATCTTCCCTTGGACTTTCAACTGGTCTCCAGCTCTGAGCAGAACGTTCTTCATTTCAACCTCCTACAAACATCACAGAGTTAACATAACTGACAACAGAACATTATATAGTAATATCACATTTCAGGTGCGATGCAAATTACATTAAAGAACAAGTTGAATGATACCTTTGTTATATCACTGTTGCAAAAAGCAGTACTTCAAACAAGTTAAATTAAGAAAGTTATTGAACTATCCACAGCAAAACATCTCAAAGAGAAGACTATAACTGGTACCATTTCTTGATCCTTTGTAGAAATACTCTGCCCTGCCACACTGCAAACACTGGTCAGGAGTGGTGTGAGGAAAATGACAAAGAGTTGCCTTGGCCTCCAAATGATCCAGATCTCAGTATGATCAAACATCTGTGGCATGTGTTGGACAAGCCAGTCTGATGGAGGCTCCACCTCATAACTTATAGAACTATAAAGGTTCTGTTGATAACATCTTTCTGCAAGACAGAATACCTCACCTTTAGAGACCTCGGCAGGTCCGAGCTGTTTTTGTGGCATGAGGGAGACCGACACAATGTTAGACAGGTGGTTTTAATGTTATGGCTGACTGGTGTAAAGTACTTTACACAGGAAGGTGCAGTCAATAACGATTCATAGAACGATTCTGACATGTACCAGTATGTCAGAAAATGAAAGGAGTTGCAGCTTTAAAAACAAACTTGTCAACAAAGAGCAGAAGAGATGTGAGATTACGAGAGTATAATATACCCCAGTTCACCTGGCAGAATGTTCCTACCGTCTTCTCTCCTCCACTGATCCGACCCTCCACCACTGAAACCTGCTAACACGTCTTTGTTCTTTATCCTCACAACGTAATTATGTTCGTCTACAACCTCAGACGCCTCTGGGACAGGGGCTTGTGGACACAGCAGTGTTATAAATCGCTCAAAAGGAGAATACCTTCACATTTCTGTGGTTAGGACATTCAGCCTGACCGAGACAACATAACTGACAACAGAACGTCACATATTTATGTAACATTTCAGGTGCTATATAAATTACATTAAAGAACAAGATAAAACATACATTTATTATATCACTGTTAAACAAAACAAGATATCATCCCAGTTAATTTAAGAATATTACTGAAATATCGACATCTCCGCACAGCAAAATATATCAATGAGAAGACTATAACTAGTTCCATTTCTTGATCCTTTGTAGAAATGAGCTGAATGTCTTCCGTACATTTGTAGTAATCTTAATCGTTTCTCTAAATACCAGCAAATCCCCGTGAAAGTGATGTTTTCAAAACTTATCAGTGTTAAATGTCATCAAATGAACTGAAACAGACAAAGAAAAAAGAGTTAATTAATTGCCTTAATCATTCTGTTTAAATCTCTGAACTGCGACCCGCAAATGTTTGTGTAATCTATTTAAAATCAGAGGGTTAATCACAAGTACCCTCTAAATCCCATTTTGTCTAAATTCAGTCACCATGGTGAGTGATGCGTGCAGCAAGAAAGCAGTTCACTTTGCACGTGAACACAACACAGTTGAGAAATTAGCAAATCTTATTTGGGGTATATTGGCTTCACACACACATGATGAAAAACAATTGCATGCATCTGGAAACAAACAAACATGTATTTGGAAAGCAGAGTAGAACGCTTAGTGTTTGCTCATACCTTACTGACCTTAAATGTGTGATCATTACAGTGGACTGGAATTCCTGTGTTTCAGTGTAGAGGCCGATCTGTGATTGTTGTTAAACAAAAACATAAACAGAAGCCCCTCATCTGTTCCAGGCCCTGCATGGCAGTTCTTGCCACACTACAAAAAAAAAGAAAAAGAAAGAAAACTTTGAAAATAAATAACTGATCTTGTTCTTTTAATTTTTTTTTTTTATTTTAAGAACAACTGGCCTGATACTCTAGTTTTTAGAAACCTTTTCTTGTTTTAAGAAAGCTTAACAAGAGAATTTTTCTCACTATATTGGAGATAAATTTGCGTTACTCCACTGCCTCATTTTGAATTTAGCATTTTTATTTTTTTTTACAATTATTTTTTGCAGTGTATTGTCATGCTCTTTATTATAGATTGTTTATTAGAAGCCCACACTGATTGTTGCTGTATCATTTCATTCTGCTCACAAACAGCTTTGAACTGAATCTGTGGTAAAACACTGCAGAGGCACTGCTGTGTCGCCAAGTTCTTTTTGGCAGCTTCCAGTTTTCAACAGAAATGGCCACCCATTGTAGATGCCAGACACTGGCGTTTGTGTTCTCTGTTATCTGGGCTTCCCATACAGGCGAGAACAGGTCGTGTTTCACACCGGATGCTCTCCTGAACTCAAACTGTACATGGTCATGCGTGCTGGGGGCAGCTGTTGGCCTGGTGGTTTGGGAGTTGCTGCTGTGATCAGAAGGTTGTGGGTTTGAATCCCAGGACTGCTACTGACACTACGGTAGTACTCTTGAGTAAGGTACCATTCCCACACACTGCTCTCCTCCTGGTTGCCCACTGCTTCACTTGGTGAATGGGTTAAATGCAGAGAAATAATTTCACACAGTTCACACGGCGTATTGTGGTGTGCTGTGTGTGTTCACATGTGACTATAAAGGTGGCCTTTACTTTGTACGGCCATCCTCCCGAGGAAAGAAGAATAAACATTTCAGACGGAACGCACAGACATCCTAGTGAGAACATGATTATATACTAGCTGGTATCATGTTGGTCTGGCTGTTGGTTTGAGCTGAGATGCCTCCAATGTCTATTTTTATACCCAGAATAGCCTATTATTGCAATTCCACTGTCCTCCCACCCATGGAGCTGGCAGTTTCCACCAGTGTATCTAACCAGGGCACCCATTTACAACAGCATTGATGTTGGGCCCAAACAAAATGACTACTAGTCCCAACAAAGTGCAACTTCTACTTCAAAACAAACTCTGTAAGTGAGATCTGACCAAAACAACGGTTTTGACTGAGCAATCTGCCTTGAAAAATCCCAGCTGATGTATCATATTAATAAAAGCATTTTAACATCCTCAGCTCTTCTGCAGGCTCTGGGGAACAGAGCGCACTCATATTTAGCCTAGTATTGGGTTTAAGTGTTACAGTTGATCGAAATTAGTCAGCATTTCTGTAGCTGTCTGTACTATGTTCAGATGCACTATATGGACAAAAGTATTGGGACACACCTCTTAATTACTGAATTCAGGTGACCCCTGATCTTAATGCTTCAGCATACCAAGACATTTTGAACAACACCATGCTTCCATCTTTGTGAACCCAGTTTGGGGAAGACCCTTTTCTATTCCAGCATGACTGTGCCCCAGTGCACAAAGCAAGCTTCATAAAGACATGGTGGGATGAGTTTGATGTGGAAGAACTTGACTGGCCCATCCAGAGCCCTGACCTCAACCCCATCCAACACCTTTGGGATGAACAGAGCTTGTGAGCTAGATCTTCTCGTCCAACATCAGTGTCTGACCTCATAAATGCTCTTTTTAATGAATGGACACAAATTCCCACAGAAACTCCAAAATCTTGTGGGAGGCTGTTATAGCTGCAAAGGGGGGGGGGCAGCTCTATATTAAAGTCTATGTATTTTAATGCAATGTCATTAAAGTCCCTGTTAGTGGAATGGTCAGGCGTCCCATTACTTTTGTCAGTATAGTGTATTTCGATGTCAGCGACGAATTAACGGGCAGTTTATTATTTTTAAAAAAATCTTTCTCACTGTATCCTCCAGGGTTAGAAGGGACGGGTGGGCTGTCTGGGGGCGCTCTCTCTCTCTGCTCCTCTGCTGCTATCCCACCGTTAACCGGGAGGAGCTGTGTGTGAGAGGAGAGCTGTAAACACAGCAGGGCGGCTGAGCCTCAACTAGGACAATAAAACCCTTTCCCTATCAATGCACTAACAATGAACTTAGCCGAGATGCTCGCTGTAAAGCTGCTTTGCCTGTTGTGCTCCTTGAAATCCACTCAAGGTAAGCATGAAGGAGCTCTTGTTTAAAAGATGTTTTTTTAACCCGAGATAAAGCCTGGGACGGTTCTCGGTGGATGAAGAGACGCAGCTGGCGCGACTAACACCTAGCTGGTTTTAGCAGGGCGTGCTAAAGGCTGAATCTGGGGCATAAACGTTTTAAAACGCTTGCTATCGCTGTACAGGGCAAGTCGAGGGTCTGTCTGATTCAATATTTTGAAAAATATGGGCTGTAAGCTGGCTGACAGGCTAAAGGAGCTTCAGCCACTGTTTTTTTCTCCCACTGAGCCGCATTAGCATCGTCTAAAATGGATACACCACCGTTAGCCTGTTAGCCAAATGACAAGACCAGCTATCTGCTGCTACAGCTCTCATTGTCATGTCGTCGGCTCGGTTTCCAAAACACTTGGTTGTTTTTGTCCACCAAGGACGAACTATCTTTCAAAAGCAACCAAATGTCTCTGTAATACTCTAAATAAACGCATTTGCAGGAAAACTGGGCTGTTTTGTTAGCAGAGGTGACCGTTATTGAGCTAAATGTCGACCGTTAGCTTGCTGCCTAACTCAAATGGACTGGAAGGAAAATAAGATAAGATAAAATAACAAATGCTTTATTATCATTGTATCAAAATACAGCTAAACTTGTTTGGCAGCTCGCGACACACCAGCAGCAACATACATATAATATAATATGCATAAATGCAAACATACAGTGTGCATATCCTACAAACCACAAAGACAAATGTAAATATATATAAACAAATGTAGATAATAGGTTAATGTCGATGTCTAGGTGAAAGCACAAGTCTTATAATTGTGTTTATAACCGTTTAACACCGTTTTGTCATGTATTAAATGGCCTTTTAAATGAATTGCTGTCTGCACTAGGGTAGTAAACACTGGTGGACCTCTGAGCGACCCGTTATTTTATTGTTTTCTTCTCTGGGCTCAGCTGAAGGCTGATGAGTATGTAAACAAAGGTCTGTTGTTTTTCTGAAACATTTCTGCTCCGATCATGTGAATCGTCTGATAGTTAGCCTACACTATGCATTTCCTTGCTGTTTTAAAGTGCCATTTTAATACAGAGTGAGGGAGAATACAAAAGTGTCAGTGATGTTCCTGATGATTGCTCAGTTTTACCCCTCACTGTTTAGCACAATTCATTTTCTCTCTTTCTGTAGAGACAAGATACTATATAAACACTGACATGCCTCAAGAAGTCAAATAAAAATAGACTCTATACTCCATCTCTCATACATAGGAGATATTAAATTATTAAATTGAGGATGCTTCTGTAAAATCTTCTGTAAAAGCAGTTAGTCTTGGGTCAAGTGATTTATTTCTTTCATGCAGACATTGGACTAATTTGAATACACAGTACAGAGCAGCTCATATTTACATCTTACATTTCAGCTTGTTTTGTATCATTATAACATATTTTGAATTCTCGCATGCTCAGTATCATCAAGGATTAACAGAGTTACCTGCATGTTACAGTATGAGTGATTTTAATTTTAACATTGGAAGACCTTTGGAAGCATGTTTTTTTTCCCCCAGTTTTAACATGGTGAAATATTGTAGTAAATTTTGTTTAACACGGGGAAATAATGTAGTAAAATGAAACTTTTATTGCAAAATTCAATGTGCATCATTTAAAAATTTACTTAAAGTAGAACAGAACATTAAACTGACGTTTAGAGGGGGTAAAATGCAAATAAAAAACTGTCAGGTAATTGCATTTAGATGGCTAGGCCTTTCAGTGGCTTGGATTGCCTTATTTGGATGAATGACTGTGTGCTTAAACATTAATGAAAGACTGACTTTTTTCTGATTTATTGTTTGGTACTTGTTTTTGCTGTTGATCAGAGAAATGTCTGAGATTAATTTACTGTGGCTCAGAGCGATTATTCCATTTTCATTCCAAAGTCCAAAGGCTAAAGCAAAGTGAAAAACACCTGGTTTTGACAGGTCAATGAAAACAGAGTAATGATGTATGGAAAAGAGTGAACATTGGCTCATAATTTTGTGGATATACTCTAGTACATTATAAAACTAGTTGCAGCCCCAATTGCCACATATTGTGGGAACTGCGCGTGACTGGACTAATAGTAATAAGGACTTGTATTATTTTGATCACATTTAGGGCCTTAATTTGAATACATTTAAGGCCTTAAACAAACCTCACAGCACCCTCATCATGATTACCTCAATTTCTCAAAACACACAACAAAAACTTTGTTTTTACCAGCTGGTTGATTTTGACCTAAATACCTTATTACAAACAAGTCAAATAATGATTATAATTACATAGTTCATTTTTGCACCAAAATAAAAACATCAATTTCCTCACAAGCCTTAAAGAAATTGAACAACTAAACATGGCTTGTATCATATGTCATGTTATGTTAATGCCCATCCTTAACCTGCACTATTATCTGTATCTGTGATTGCTGTGTGCTGGAGTCAATAAAATGTTGGAGTTTTTGGGGTTTTTTTTTAAAAACTTTCACTTCAAAGAAGTCTCAGACACTGATTATAAAATTTTCCGTACTGGAGTTAAACAGCTGTACCTCAGATCTCTCACTGGGAGGTTTCATTGCTTTAATCATGGATTTCTGGCATGGATTAGAGGTTTAAAGTTAAATGCTTCACGCCAAATGCGGACACTATCCAATCTATATCATCTCTTAAACAGGTTACTATGGCAACCCTCTGAACAAATACATCCGCCACTACGAAGGTTTGTCGTACGACACAGACTTGGTGCACAACAACCACCAGAGAGCCAAACGAGCACTTTCTCACGAGGACCGGTTCCTTCATCTGGAGTTCCACGCTCATGGAAGGTGTGAATTCTTTCCACACAAAGATGTGCTATTTTGAGTTCAGGTCTTCCATCTTATGCTAACATCAAAATGAGAGAATTCTACTCGTTTTCTTAAACTTGTGACCAAAAAGAAGTAATTTCTCAGCACCAGTGTTGGGAACATAAAGCCAAGAACTGTAAATCCCTTACAATAAGGGGCTGTTTGTCATTTCTAAGCTGTTGCAGATTTATTTTAATGACTCCCTATGCAAAGTTCAGACTCATGAACTTTGTCTTATTCGAATAATAAAAATGAATAAAATATTTATAAAATAAGAACACTTAAAAACTTACAGAATAGCCCTTACAGAACCAAAACCAGGTTGGAATCTTCTCACTGGATCATATGGAAGGAAAAACAGGATGACAGGAAGGAAGGATGTAGTGTTCCTATAAACAAATAGATAGTCAAACCTTCTGACTTTTACGCAAGATAACACCAGCGTCCCCAGACCCTAGCTGTGGCTCTAGAGGTCCGTTGTCCTGCACATTTTCCCCTGCTTTATTACAGCAGACACTAAAGTGTGCAAATGGGAAACTGGTCTCCAGGACCAGCTACTTTTTTGCTTTCATTTTATATTTGGCAACAAATATTACATGTTATGATTTTGTTATTCTTTCCTCTTTGAAGGAAACAAAGCTCAGTCATCTAATAACTACTTGCCCGTTTGGGATTTTCATTATAGGCATTTTAATCTGAGGATGAGGAGGGACACGAAGCTGTTTTCTGAAGATTTTAAGTTGGATTTGTCTGGAGAAGAAGTCAACTATGACACCTCACATATCTATACTGGGGAGCTCTATGGTGAGAATTTGGCTTTTAAGATTCTCATTTCTACTTTGTTATGTCTGTGTTAAAGCAGTTTAGACTGGATAATCGTCCTGTCAGGAGACTCTGAGCACCGCAGTTAAAACAGGTGGAGTGTGAGAGCTGGGAAGGATATTTTAAAGGTCTGTTAGTCATCTCCCCAGAATGGTTGCTGTTCACATCAAGTCTGTTCCTTTTACTTTCAGGTGAGCAGGGCAGCCTGTCGCATGGCTCTATTGTGGATGGTAAGTTTGAGGGTTTTATTAAGACGCATCATGGGACCTTTTATGTGGAGCCTGCTGAGAGATACTTGGAGGACAAAAATGTGCCATTTCACTCTGTCATCTACCATGAAGATGACATTAGTGAGTATATTCATACTTATCTCCCTACATTCAGTTCGAATTTATGTTCAGTTTTTAATATTCTCTTGACTTGTCGTGCTGCTTAGACTACCCTCACAAGTATGGGCCTGAGGGTGGCTGTGCAGACCACTCAGTCTTCGAGAGGATGAAGAAATATCAGGCTTCTGGTGTAGAGGACCCCACCAAGGTCAGTCACGTAGTCATATTTGAATACAGTTCCATAACCCTAATGCTGTTATTGTGAAACATCAAATTTCTTCTTTCACAAGAATGGAACAGTAGGTTTGTTTGGTTACTTTTGACAGCATTCAATCACTTTGGTATAGAGAGAACTTAAGGAGCTGTATTGCAAAAACCAAGATTTACTGTAATGTTATTTTACATGAAGTTTTGGTGTATTTTGATACAATGACAATAAAGCATTTCAATGAAGGTTTTCATACGCTGTATACACAAAGATTTTCATATGTATATTTTCTTTTGGTGGCCAAAAACAAGTCAAACATAAATATGTTCAGAAAAGAAGAAGGTAGTTATTATAGTGATGTTAAGAAGCCCACGGTGAAATTAGATGTCACTGATATGGCAAACATTTCCTGATGCACAATATGTGTTTTGTTTTTGTTTTTTTCTTACATAATTTCTCGTAAGTTGGAACAAGCCAGCAGTGTCACACGAGGAAATAATATCAATACTCAAATGGGTATTAATAATTTTTACTCAGGGTTTCACCAACTGCAGTGCACTAAATGAAATGAAAAGACTTTTCAGTGCTTTGTTTGTAATGAAGCATGCGGTTGCTCAGTACTCTTGTGATGTAATTTATCATGTTAATGGTAAATATTGTCATATTGTCCAGCGCTCTGTGAAACAACACATCTTAAACATCTTAGATTTAATATGTGTGCAGAAGGCCAGGGCAGATAGCCCGTGTTCACCTCTGGCATTAATATGAGTCTTGCGTGATCTGATCACTAATGGACAGCTGTAAGTATATCAGGTCTTCACTGGTATTAGAACGTGTTTTCACATGCAACTCAAGTGACCATTTGTGATGGAATCTCTCTTCTCCAGTGTATATGCAAATAAAAAGTACATCATTTACATTTACAAATACCAAAAGTGCTGTTGTTTTAAACCAACATTTTAAAGCCCAGTCTGTCACAAATTGACAAACTTCACACTTAATCATATATAATATGGAAAATGACATGAATTTGTATATACTTCCTCTTACCCGAAAGATGTTAGCTGAATTGGTGGTACGTCAGTGTGGCCCAGTACGGGCATCCTGGATACACACTAGTAAAAGAATATGGCTATATGTGGTAAAAGAATACACTGGTAAAAGAATATGGCTATATGTGGTAAAAGAATACACTGGTAAAAGAATATGGCTGTATGTGGTAAAAGAATACACTGGTAAAAGAATATGGCTGTATGTGGTAAAAGAATACACTGGTAAAAGAATATGGCT
>JBBPCX010000135.1:13949754-13965034 GCA_037974365.1 Hydrocynus forskahlii
TATGTGGTAAAAGAATACACTGGTAAAAGAATATGGCTGTATGTGGTAAAAGAATACACTGGTAAAAGAATATGGCTATATGTGGCCCAGTTCACCTCTGATTGTGGCCTGAGCACCTGGGTCTTAATGTGTATTCAGTGTGTCTAGGGTGTGTTTGCACCTGAACATAGAGCTGTCCACTTTTGATCAGATGACCCAAGGCACATTTTAATGCTGGGTCTGAGCAAAGCCATAGCTAAAACAAAAACAAAAGTCTTGTCAAAGCATGGTGAGTTGATTGTTGAAATGATGTGTGAAGCAGTTTAGAAAGATGCAGCGATTGGTTTCACATGCCTTGGAGGTGCTCCAAGGTTTGACTGCACTGTTATGGGGTAGGGAATGGAACTTTAATAGCAGGAACTGCCTTTGCCTGAGACGCATAGAAGATACATAGCGGAAAGAAGTGCCTCTTCATTGGATTACAAGCTTTGGAGTAAGCTCGAAGTAAACTGAATTTGTGTGGCTTTGAATAGATGGCTGCTGTGCTATTTCCATTGTAATTAGTCAACCAAGTATTTATGATGTGTTTCTTGGTGAAAGAGAGAACTGTCTCAAGTCAGTTTAGGTTACACATTTTGGATATTTTTTGGATGTCATTTTTGGATATTTTTAAAATCTGTTGATTTACTGTGTAAGCAATTATTTTATATCATTGCAGGAACCAAATGTAGTGTCTGAAAAGGTGTCGTCAGATGTCCATGTGTTGCGGAGGAACAAAAGGATGACTCAAGTGGAGAAGAACACCTGCCAGCTTTTCATACAGACAGATCACCTCTTCTTCAAATACTATAAGACCAGAGAGGCTGTCATTGCTCAGGTAAGAAGACAGCTGAAGTTTAGGCTCCGGGCCTCATGATCATACGCATTAGAAATGTCACAGTTTCTTTTGTAAACTGTTACTATTACGTGACTGGTTTGTGGATGTGTATTTGTAATGTAACAGTGGAATTATTATTCAACTGTTTTCTCAGATTTCCAGCCACGTTAAGGCAATTGACGCAATCTACCAGGGTACAGATTTTCTAGGCATCCGCAACATTAGCTTTATGGTGAAGAGGATTAGGGTGAGTCGAGTGGTGGTTTTTTTTGCCTCTGCTACTTTTAGCCTAAATTTCAGTGAACTGAACCGAATCAAACCATTATTAGACATTATCTCGTGATTTGATTTGGTTCAGTGAAGTATTAATAATGTGTACTTATAATTATTTACATGTTATGTTTCTGACATTAATTAGCAAGAAGTAACAATGATTTCTCTGTTCAGCTTTTTTACATTATTGAGGAGTTGTCTTTTTTTCTTCTTAGATCAATACCACAAGTGACGAGAGAGACCGGTCCAACCCTTTCCGTTTTGCAAACATTGGTGTTGAGAAATTCCTGGAGCTGAACTCGGAGCAGAACCATGACGATTACTGCCTAGCTTATGTCTTCACTGACAGAGACTTTGATGATGGTGTACTGGGGCTGGCCTGGGTCGGAGCACCTTCAGGTACACATTAGCCTCACTGATTGCTTAAAATACTGTTAGAGGGTTAGTCTTAGATGCTGCGGCAGAGGCCCACAGATCAGTGTTTCATTGACTGAGGCATGGTCTGTCAGTCAGCAGCTTTGTAAACTCTATAAAGTATTCTACTGGTTGCTGTGGGTTCTCAGGAAGCTCTGGTGGTATCTGTGAGAAGAGTAAGCTGTATTCTGATGGGAAGAGAAAATCGCTGAATACTGGGATTATAACAGTACAGAACTATGCTTCCCACGTGCCCCCAAAGGTTTCACACATCACCTTCGCCCATGAAGTTGGGCACAACTTTGGCTCTCCAGTAAGTTTGATCTACATCAATATTTAAACTGATAATTAAATTAATAAGGAGAAAGTTAGTTTCATATACTCATATAGACAAACTGCTTCACATTCCTTTTTTAGCCAGCTGCTGCCAGCCTCTACTGTGTCATGCAGATGGACATGTTTCAAGCTTTATTAATTCACTGCTAAAACAGACACTTTTCTCTGTCCTTGCTTGCTACTGTGATATCCGTTATCCATCACCCTACATTTTGTTAAAGATCATATCCGAGTAAATTATGTTCATTAAACAACAATTAAATAGTAAAAGTGTTTATGATCATTAAAGTCATGGGCATTGATAAGATTTTTGTTTCTCATTAGCACGATTCAGGTCCTGAGTGCACTCCCGGAGAGTCGAAAAGCCAGGATAAAAAAGAGAAAGGCAACTACATCATGTACGCTAGAGCCACATCGGGAGACAAGCTCAACAACAACAAGTTCTCAGTGTGCAGCGTGCGAAACATCAGCCAAGTTCTGGAGAAAAAGAGAGGCAACTGCTTTGTTGGTAGGTTGCTCTCTCGCCGGGAGAGATTATTAAATCCAAATAACTTTACCTGACAGCATGATATCGGATCTGGTGTGACAGACAGCGTAATATATTGTATATCAGATCACTTCTTGTTTTTCACACAAAGCATGTTCAGCATAGCTGTTGTCAGTGATATAGTGGGGCAGTGTCAACTATCAGCTTCAAAAGAGCTTTTCAGTGAAGGTTTTCAGTCTTTGTGTCAAACTTGACTGCTGAAAGAAGCTTTTATACAGTGTGATTGAATCTGTTCTGATGCACAGTTTTATGACTCATTAACAGACCCTCTTCAGTAACTCCCTTAAGCCCTCAGCAGTCAGGCTGTCATTACATGAGCACAGAACTCAAGAAAGAGCTGTCTTTGTGACTGAGCTGAATGCATCTGTTCTTCTAATGCTGTGTGTGTGTGTGTGTGTGTACGCACACGTCCACACTTGTGTGCATTACTACAGAGTCTGGGCAGCCGATCTGTGGTAACGGCCTGGTAGAGCCTGGTGAGGAGTGTGACTGTGGCTACAGTGACCAGTGCAGGGACCAGTGCTGCTATGATGCCAACCAGCCAGACAACAAGAAGTGTAAACTTAAACCTAACAAAGTCTGCAGGTACACCCTCATGCTTGCTGTACAAATACAAGTCTTAATTATTCAGTAAATGTGATTTGTTATGCCTGTATAGTGTTACATTTTTAACATGAAAAATGTACACGTTTCATCTATAACTATTTGAAGTGTTTGAAATATAGGTTGCAGAGAGACTACAGTTGCTTACATGTAATGCATTCTTTAGTCTGCATTAAAGACCGTGCATGTGCTGGCTGTGTTACACACTCCATTTTTCTTCCCCCTCCTTTTGTTCTTAGTCCCAGCCAGGGCCCTTGCTGCACTTCTGAATGCACATACAAGAGTCGTAATGAGAAGTGTCGGGAGGAGTCAGAATGTGCTCATCAGGGCATGTGTAATGGAGCCTCAGCCCAGTGCCCTACATCAGAACCCAAAGCTAACTTCACTGCCTGCCATGGAGAAACCCAAGTCTGCCTTAATGGGGTGAGAATGGCAGTGTTACAGTATAACATATGACTGTTACAGTATTACATATTGTAAAAATAAATAATATAAAAAATGAAGTTTTGTTTCTCATTATACCTCTCTCCCCTTTCACAGGGATGTTCTGGCTCTATCTGTGAGAAATATGGGCTGGAGGTCTGCACCTGTGCTAGTGTTGATGGGAAGGATGAGACAGAACTGTGCCATGTCTGCTGCATGGAGAAAAGTCAGTGTACTTGTGTGATTGTTGATAATCAGTACAGGATTTGTTTAGCTCTGGTTTCTGTTTTGTGTGTGCATTTTGCATTTAGCTTGTCAAGTATTTTCCATTTAGACAGTGTGATCTTTACTGGGTGCTCCGTTTCGTACTTGGACAGTACGAAGCACACCCACACAGCAGTGGGCAGCAACTGTTGTCGTTAAGAAAAGACAATGAAGTATCATCATTCTGGGAATCACTCTGTTTTCTCCGCCTCCCACAGTGAACCCCAGCACTTGCAGCAGCACAGGTTCTGAGCGCCTGGCCCGTTTCTTCAATAAGAAGGTGACCACGCTGCAGGCTGGCTCTCCTTGCAATGACTTCAAGGGTTATTGTGATGTTTTCATGAAGTGCAGGCTGGTGGATGCTGATGGACCTCTGGCCAGGCTGAAGAAAGCAATCTTCAATCCTGAGCTTTATGAGAACATTGCTGAGTGGATAGTGGCAAGTATTTTTATCTGCTAAATTTTCTAATTTGTGGAACTTGTATAAAATGTTCTGTGAGTGTTTGTTTTCATGTGGCAGTGTTTATGTCTCTCAGGGTGTAATGCATGTCTTTATATCCACAGGCTCACTGGTGGGCAGTGTTGTTGATGGGTATTGCTTTAATTATGCTCATGGCTGGATTCATCAAGATTTGCAGCGTGCACACACCTAGTAGTAACCCCAAACTACCCCCACCTAAACCTCTACCAGGTACTTTTTTAATTACCTATTTACAGCATATTCTTAGTGTTATACATATTCTAAGTTGACTATTGTTGTGGGTGTTTGTCAAAGCTGTTTTCACATCGAAAGTAGTGGAAATTCCTTCAGATGAACCATGAAATCAGGGCCCAACTGTACTGAGCACTGCAGTTTAGCCTTTCTCTTGTGCATTTAATTTTATTCATTAAAATTTGAAGGCAAAACCTTGTATCTCAGTGTATTTATGCAGTCATACCACATAAAACATGTATCTCTTTCCCATTTACCTCAGGTACTCTGAAGAGGAGACGAGCCCAGCATGCTAGCCAGCAGCAGCAGCAGCAGCATCATCATCAACATCACAACCAGAACCAGCACCCTCATGCCCATGGCCATCAGAACCAGCGTCCGTCCCAACGCCAGCCACAGCCCCAGCGCCACCACCGGCAGCCTAGAGAGAACTACCAGATGGGCCAGATGAGACGTTGAAGCCCCCAGAACACCCGGTAAAACGATACCACCACTACCACTCCCTTCCCAGTGCCTGCCTACAGTGGGATAACAGTCACTTAAATATTTCACTACATCATAGCCAGATGCGGAGAATTCTAGTTTTAACTCGGCTGGAAAATGCAAATCCTATTCCAGTTATCAAGAATTCTTAACTATGTGCGGTTCTAGAACTCCAGTTTGGTTTGATCTGGATTTGTTCCTTCTGGCTGTAGAACAAGGCTTTACTCCAAAGAATCCAACTGGACCAGCACATGGAATCATCACTACAATCTCAATCTTGAATTGCATCAACCGGGACCATTTTTAACAGCTGTTTACTACAGCTGCAACTACAAAATGAACAGTATGCTAAGATAAGAGCAAGTCGTTTTAAAGCAGCCTTTGTCGGTAGTCATATACACAACAAGAATCGTTTACAATTATGTCCAGCTGCCCATAGTGGAACCTGGATTAGTTCATTATGCTTCCGTTCACCCTACAGTCTTTATACTGAGCCACTAGATCATGGTGAAGATGTCTGCTCTGTTCAGCAGGACAGATTTCAAACTGCGTGGATGTCTTTGGTTTCTGTACTGGAAATCTCAGCAAGAAAGATGAAATGAAAATCATCTAAAACCTTTTCTCTTGCCCTGGAAACAAAAATGCTACGAACGACAGATGAAAATTGGAACAATCACACTTACGTTTTTTTTTTTGTTTGTTTGTTTTTTCCCCCTCTCTATTTTCTACCCTTACTGTTGGCATATTGAAGGTGTGCCAAGATTTCAAGGACCAGGGATAGAAACAGCATCAGCAGTATCAACCCTCTCCTCTCTTTTTGTTTCAAAGACTCAATTAACATCGACACACCTGGTTTAAGATGAAAGCATCTTTTTAATGCCATCAGTACCAGGAAGTGAGGAGGCAGACTTCATCTGGGTATGTGTAACATGGTTCCAATACAGCATATTTTTCAGACAAGCAAAGGGATCAAGCCTGATGTCTTCTCCTTACAGCAACTGCCTATTGCGCCACTGTACAGAATTACAACTGTAAAGAGAAAAAAAAATAATTGTATTATATGTGAAAAACAAAAGTATTTCTTCTACTGTCGGGAAAAGAAGTAAGTTGCCGTTTTGATCAATATTCTCAGGACTCAGACACAAATGAAGGGATTGTACTGATGAGTGAGAAGGAAGGATTTAACAGACAAATGATGAAGGAGAATAGAAACGAAAGCCTAACCTTGGTCGAGCTGACTTTTTGACTTTCCCCTGTACTGTTTTTTTTGTTTTTGGGGTTTTTTTTTTTTGGTTTTTTTTTTTTTTTTTAATTATTTATCTAGCTTTGTTTTGTGGAGAGGTGCACAAAACCAGCACAGACCTCCAGTCTGGAGAAGAGTTACCCTTACGTTTCCAACATTTTTCTGGCAACTTTTTTGTAAATGACACAAGTTTTCACCTTTGGTTAAAATCCAGAGGGTCGTTGTCACAGCACCAATTTAATGCGCACACCCACACGTAATAGAATGTGCATGCCATGAATACTCTAGCAGAGATGTTAGACCATCTAAACTAACTGTGTAAGTCTTAATCTGTATGAAGAAGATATAAAGTGAAGTTTTCGTCACTTTTCATTTAAGGCCCATCCATTTTTCATCCCCTGGGAGGAGTGCACTTAAACAGTTACATTTTGCTTAATTCTTCTATTTCAGAACTTTCTCCTCAGGCCCCGTATGGCTTAACCAGTGTCTTCTATGAAATACCAACAACTACGCTGGGTCTGTCCCGCCATCAACAACTTTTCTATAACATGTCACCCTTTATTATTGTTAGTTGGACCTGAAATAACATATTTCCATATGCTGTGTATCATATGTAAGTTAATGCGTACTGCAACATAACATATTCTTAACATTACAGTTGGCTTGTGAAAATTGTTCTCAGTAGGAAGCAGCTGTAAGAGCCTCATACTGAGTCCTAGGTTTCTCTGATATAGTATGATACAATGTAGTGTACATTTAAAACTATGGTTTACTGTTTAGTACACTACAGTCAGCTATTAAGTAAGCTGTAATACCCATCATCAAACACTCATAATAGATGAAAGGCATCAAATTACCTTCTGAATCAGATTCTTATTCAAGTAAGCAAAAATATATGCGCATGTTCAAATAATAAGAAGGCTCAAATTTTTTGCTGAAGTCATATGACCTGTGCTGGATGCTGGAGAAAAGAGCTAGTACAGACATCCAGAGCAGAGTTTACTTACATTATGTGCATTTTTCCAGTAGTTTACTGAAATGCTCAGTGGAAATGATTGTCTTGACCTGGTACACGCATTGTAACTCAGTTTGCAGGATACTTTATACTAACAGTTGTGAAGCTAATCACTGAAGGACCACTTTACATGAGTCAAACAATCATTTTCCATAGTCTGTTTGAGTAGACTTGTCAAAGTGGAGTTTACAGTGGCCTAAATCATTCGAGCAAATTGAATGATTAGGTTTTATAATGCTATCACAAAATGTAAGTAGAGTTGTCCTTTAGTTAAGGCCCAATGAAATGCCAGATGCTGTACCGCTACGTTTACATCAGTCCAACCACTGCCATCTCCACGAAGACTCGTCATGTTTCTGAAGCCATGCTGAAAAGTGGGTGGACAAATGTACAGACGTCTCGGGCATTTCAGAGACTGGTAGCAGGGATGGCACTGTTTGACCTCAGGGCTGTCATCTCTCACTTTCAGAATGAGAGAGCCTCATCTGAGCAACATGAGCTTTCATTTCCATTACCATTTCTGTTGGAAACGGGGGTTGTAGTATGTAGTATTCACATTTGCTTCTATTGTTAAGGGTTCCATGCGTACACAGAGGTCCAGACATGAACATGGGATCAGTTGTCATATTATTAATTTTTTTTTTCTTTTTTCGAATGCATTAAAAACATAATCTGCTATATCACGTGACTGGACTCTGCTTTGTGAGAGCCACCGGTGTGAGATCTTTGTCTCAAAGGGTCATAGAGCAGCCAAGAGGCCATCATTAAAGCTGTTCTATTGACGAAGCTGTAAACTTACTCCACTGTAAAGTATGTACAGTTCCTGGAGCATTTCTTTTAAATTTGGAGATAAATATGAGATTTTGATACTTGTATGTCTATTTTTTCCCTCTTTAATTTTGGAGAAACTGCCCAGTCAAGATTAAAATGTGACCATATTGTGACATTTTCTCTCGATTCTGAAAAATGTTACTTTTATTATTATTATTATTATTATTATTATTATTATTATTATTATTATTTCATTACACTTATCAGAATAGATTTCGTGCTCATAGAAAGTTATTTTCTCTTTTCCGCAGTCAATGATCAAAATATTTCAATGCTATTGAAGTGCATAGGCTTTCTTTTTTTCAGTCTGTTTATCCTGTGGTGTGAAATGGGGATAGGGTGAGAATACTCTCCTGTATCTGACATCTCTTTTATTGTTTTGTTTTTTGATTTTTGTTTTGCTTTTTGTGTAGTCTTGGTGAAACTTTATAGAAAAAAAAATGTGCACTGAAAATGTCCGAAGTGAGTCAAAATGTTGTAGGTGATTATAGGCCGAAAGATCACAAAAGTTAGGAAAAAAAGAAAAAAAACTACTGTCTGTTAATGTTAACTGTGTTTTATACAGTACCTAAATTTTTGTTCACTTTGAACATTTTTACTTAACATTTCAGAACGTATTGTGCAAAGAGATGTAATTTTTTGGAGTACTTGAAATGCATTAATAAAAAGGCTCAACTGAAGACATGTGTGACACACAGGCATTTCTTCCAGCACTTCAGAAACACAAACTTCTGCTGAAACTGATGACCAACAAGAAGAAAGCTCATCACTTTTAATTCACTGCAGAGCATTAACAGGTTCCTGTTCTTGTACGTCCTTGTGTGCTTTGGAAGCATCTTTCTTGATCTTGTTTGAAGTTTCCTGACAGCGCACAAACTCTTGCTCCTCTGAAGGCTTGAGGTGTGTCACGCCCCCTGTTTTACTGCAGAACCATGTCCTGAAGGCAGAGAAAAAGAAGCCTCGATGGAAATTGCTGAAATGTATACACATCCACAACATTAAAACTACTGACGGAAGTAAACAGTATTGCTGAGCCGGTTATAATGATGCCTGTCATGGGCAGGATATATTAGACAGCAAGTGAACAGTCAGTTCATGAAGTTGATGTGTTGGAAGAAGGCATGTAGGGGATCTGCAACATTAGACTGCTGCTTTTTATCTTACGGCTGATTTGTGCACTCAGATATTCATTTCGAAGTATTTTTTGGTTTGTTTTAGTTCCTTAAAACACCACTGGTGTTGTGTAGCATAGACATCTAGCAGGGATTGTAGGCTGCAGTATGGCTAAAGTGTCATTAGAGGGAGTGTTACACATGCAGTGCTCAGTGTTGTTTTTGCAGCCTCTTCCGTTATCAGCACATCCACGCTGTATCTACGTTCCCACTCACTTTTGCTGGCTCTCCCCAGATTTGAGCCGTATCTGTGCCACGCTGAGTTCTTTGTCCTGCCCGTGTCCTGCCCCGCTCATGATGTTGGTGACCTGTCTCCACCAACTGGTTATAGTTGGCTCCCTCTCCCAGCGCAGGCTCAGTGCCTGCAGTTTCCCCAGATCTGAGGTCACTGCAACCAGGCTTGAGTATGTTGTGTTTTCAGCAAATTCTTGAGACCTAAAGAACACCAGAGGAGCGTGCAATTAGTCTATAAAGGTGATTTGTACATTGTAAGTGTATTAGCCAACAGCCCCATTAGTCACTGCTACAAAGTATTAACACATGATGTAACAGAACTGAGCGGCTTAGCGGCGAATCCTGATACACATGCAGGCTTGGCACTACATATGGATGCTGTCACTGACACGTGCCACTGCATTTATTAATGTAATTGATCTGCAATGCAGGCCCTTTGCTGTAGTGGCATGTGGCATGTGATGGGTTGTGTAATAAGCAGTGGAGATGGTGTCAGGAATGCTGGGGGCCCTGTATTGACTTGTCTTACAGCCGTGATCGGAGAGATTCTGTAGTGCATTAAAACACCGGTTTGGCTGAGCTAGATGCCAAATGCCCTCGTTTCTTTCCTCGAGGGCACAAAAGATTCCTCAGTCTTGCCTCTGGATGGTTTCTTTTAATTAAAGGTAATTTAAAGCATTCTTGGTGTGTGCTGTGGCGCAAAAGAATAATGGGAGTCCATTTGAAATGAATGAGATGCCCACACGAGACCTGAAACTGAACTTCACGAGATCTGTGGAGTGGTGCAGACAGGTGGACTCACAGAGCAACAGACTGATGAGCGCTTTCTCCTTTGGTTCCAGTGAGAGAAATGGAGACGTAGGCTTTAACAGGCTCGATCAGATTCACCAGCTGCACTTTGATCTGGTAGTGGTAGGCTGCGTGGAGAGAATAAAAAAGACTGTAGCAAGTACTCAGCGGGCAGGAACAAAAATGATCTCCCAGAAGCTTGGAATGGACCATTTGGAGAAAATACTGCAATTTCTTCTGGCCAATATCGCAACTGCAGTTCAGATTACGATTGTGTTCTTGAAATTAAGGCCCGTGTCTATTTTTAGTCAAGATAATCAACACATCTACTGGAAGCTTTAACACCAGAGAGGTTAACTATTCACACCTAAAAGCTTCTGGGAAAATATTTCTAATATGTTTGGGTATAATTAAAACTGCAGCTCTTGAGATTTCACTTTGTGAATTCAATTTAAAAACCATTCATCTCGCAGCCCCACTAACGGCTACACACTCGAAACATCCACTGGCGCATGAACCACGCTGTACACCTCATCTTTCCAAAACCTGCTTCAGAATCAAACAGCACACATCAGTTCTAAAACAAAAGTCGCATTTGGTTCTAAATGATTCCTAACAGATTTACAATTAATGGTGCAATCTAGTCCAGTGCCCAGTTGCATAAATCATTTGAAATGAATTTTGGTCTCAGGTTCCTCCTTTACCTTAAGTGCACTGTGTAAAATCTCTTCAGGAAAATGTGGGGCAAAAGTGGAAAGTGAAAGAAATCCATCATTTAAAACTGAGTTTCAGACCCACAACTTAAGGTTTTGGAAGTTTAAATCAGAAATATTCAGCATGCAGGTCTATTCCTTAATCATTTAATGTTCTTACGATGTTTTGACACCCACCTTTAAATGGTGTTTGGGGACCGGTCTTCAAATAGAGGCCTTTGTTGCCTTTGGCGTACACCCTTCTAACGCCGTAGCCCAGCGTGTTACAGCGATTCTTTTTGCAGTCCAGACACAGGCCTTTAGTAAAAGCAGAATTATCTCGACATCGGTAGGCTGTCATCTGTTGATCCGTGTTCAGGAGGGAGTCGGTGAAGAGGTGGACCGCTCGCTGGTGAGCACATTTTATGGTCCTTGTTATACCTGTGGACAGTTGATATTGCACCATCAGTGCCTGTGTTACATCAAATCAGTTTACAGGTTGTGCCCTGGAATTCAGGACTGTGATCACATTCTGTATCAATGTTTGTCTTCTGACATTTGACGTGCTCTGTTCTACCTAGCAAGCCAAACTGATTGAGATTGTTGTATATGTCTGTCAGCTGGCATCCAGGCTGGAACGAGCCTCCGTTTGGGTAGAAATCAACATGGCCCACTGGCTGCAGGATGCCCACTGACAGCCCGATGCCTGTCTTAGAAAAGGTGTGGACAGCATCCACAAACTTGGCATCATCAGGAGACAGCCTGTCGATGGCAGGAACTCCCTCAAAGCTGGGGCCTGCAGCATCCAGACCTGTCCAAGAATAGAAAAACGGATCACAGTTATAATAGCTGGCACTTTTAAGCACCGTTCCAGTTGGGGTGTTTTATATAACTTTCAAAAAACAAGGCGCGGTTTTATTTTGGGTTTTGTTCGCGGAGAATAGATTACAGGGTGCTACTTCATTCCTACAGACTGTCAGTGCAAAGTACAAAAGATACTTCTCATGCAGCTCTGTGCAATTTGAGATCCGATACCAGTAAAGTCAGGTAGCGACATGACACGGTTTGTGCCGGCAGCGCACGTACTCTGTTTTCGCAGAAGATAAAGATATTGAGATCTAGCATACAAATATCCGATACAGCAAATTTCCACACAGGTGCTGAGCTCCATCACAGCTCTCAATGGAGGACTAAAAGAACGTGTTCAGTTTTAATGCCCAATCAAATAATTGCTATAATCGCAGAGTAGGATCTAACACTCCCTATCATACTGCCCATTCTTGGCGTTCCTCAAAGGAAAGGGTAGTCCAAGACTAGGCTTAATCCATGTCTGGGGAAATGACCCTTAATGTTCCCTGTTAGGCCAGTTCTGGGCTTTAAGACATTATGTGAACAGGGATGGACACTATGAAGGGGTTAATTTTTATATCTTTCAAGTCCATTTAATGGCCATCACCAGGGTTGGCATGCTGTCATTTCACTCGATCTATTTCTGGCCCAAGCAAACCCAAAAAGTGTCATACTAGTGGGTGTCCGAGTGGCAGCGTTTTGGTCAACCCTTCTAGCACGTTCTAGCATGTGTGGCTTCTCTTCATGCAGTGAACTGAGCAGTGATACCTGATGCTGCCTCATAGTCACTCTTAAGGAGTCCTACTCTGCCTGGTTGTTAGTTTTGTTTGCTTCGCACCACATTTGGAGGTGAGTATCAGTAGAATGGTAGCTGGATTTGCGGTCTAGTTAAATGCCAGAGCTGCTGAGTATTCTGTGCATTTCCTTTTTTGAGTATTTTCTTTATTGGCTATCCCTGAGTGACATCTCAGCCCATGCGTGGGTGCAGTATCAGCTGTGCTTCACACCATTTTTGGTGGCCATCCAGAGGTCACGGAACTGCAGTTCCATTTGTAGTCAGCCTTTTGATGGAGAGAAAGCAATAGAGATAATTTATGATGTTTGGTTTTTTTTTTTCCCTTGAGATGTGTAGATTCAAAGAACACAGAGTCCTGGTTGACTTCCTCAACAGAAGATTATATCAGCCCTCAAAAGATTGTCTTTACACGGACAGTTAAATAACAACACATTCTTCTGCATGTAAATCTACACTGCAATCTTTCATTAGAGAAGATTCTACAGATTGTCCAAAGTTGCGTGTACCTCTGCGCTTGCATTTTTTATATGATCTTTGTCATTTTTCCTTAGTATTCTTAAAGGGATTCTGCATCTTCTTTGTAGATTGTTACATGTTTCTTTGTGGTTTATAGTTGCTCCAGTTTACAGTTGCTAGATCAGCCTGATACTCTTTTTTTTGGTCAGAACTTTATGGAGAACAACACTATCTATTGTCTCTTGGGTTGTTAAAGTACCTGTTATGCGGCCCAACTTTTTGGCTCCTGTAAAATGACTCCCTGCAAACCCAGCCACATGTGCGCCCATACTGTAACCAATCAGATGGACCTTATCCATGGAAAGCTGGGTAGAGTTCTGTGAAGAAGACAGACAGCCGTAATGTGTTACTGTGATTAACTATGCAGATAAAAGCATTGGTTATAGCACCGGTCTAATTCTTTATATTTATTCAGGGCAGCAGGTCAAACTCCTTCTCAGTTATTTTGTGTGAAACCTAATTGGAGCTAAGGAATTTTGCCCTTTTCAGCAGTCAGGTAATGACAGTTTTTCTTTCGATTCCTTTTTCTTTTTAAAAAGACTTTACTACCTCCAGCCACTTCAGGAGTCTCGCCACATCCGTGCCCACCTCCTTGCTGTTCTTGGCTGCGACTGAGTACGGCTGGAGGGCTAAGGGTCTCCAGTCACTGATCAGCACGTTCACGTGCTCTAGTCTCGTCTTGAGGGCTGAGGCCATCCTGAATATCCATTCTTCCATAAGTCCGTTGATCTACGCGGAGACGGAGATGAAAGTCAGCCCAGGTCGGTAAACAAAAAGCAACTGTGGCCACTGGCACAGTTTCATAGGCAGCTGTCCTGATGTACCAGCTGTCCCAGAGGTCTGTTTAAATATGTTAGGAATGTGGATCAAAGCAGAGGATTCCCCAAAAAACATTCCTTCCATTGTTCCGTTGATGTTTCATTTGAACACCAGTGTGAAAAATTCAAAGCAGTGCTTACCGACCAGCCGTGAATGATGATGATCAGGGGGCTGCTTGTGTTGTAGTTACATGTGTGGAGCGTGTCTGGACGAAATGGTATGAAATCACATGTATCCTCTAACACACTGCCTTGTGAATACATGTGAAAAGTTGACTTCAAATCCGTGTTGACTTCATTAGTCTGATCCCCCTCAGCAGGAGCTGAAAACCAGAGTCAGAGTCATCACTGAGAATGTATTATGTGAAGAGCCTGGCACCACATACGATTTACTCTGTACTTTAACGTTTAGATTTTTCCATGGCAAATGTTCAAAGAGCGTGGCCTGGAACATGTAATTAAAGTGAATTATGCACTACGTCTGTTGAGGGATATAAAAGAGGCCTTAGTGTGTGTAGTCCTTTCAGTTTCTTTTCATGGTCATGCACATCTATTACTTATCCCGCACTGTAATAAGGCCACAGTTAAAAAAAACAGCTGGGTAAGGAAAAATGAATATTTCACTTACTTGTTGTGTTTCCACTGGCTTTCACTCCCTCAGTGACAGTCTGGATTAACAGGAGTAGGGAAAAGGCTGCTGTTGAAATCTTCACCATTGCTCCAGTCATTCCCAGGAACAGAGGGATGGATATGTGTCCACAGACTTGTCTTGACTAGTGGAGTGATTCAAATATTGGAAGTTGCATGCGGTGTTGACAAAGAGAGAGAGAGAGAGAGAGAGAGAGAGCAAGAGGCAGGGACAGAGGGAAAAAAAAGCATGTGGAGGTGGGGTGGAGGAAAGGCTTAGTGGAAGGAAAAGGAAATATCCCTCCTGTGATTGGCTGGATGTGTTAAGTGGGGGAGGACGAAAACCATCGCCATACTGAAGACGAGGAACAAAGAGGCAAGGATGTGGACAGCTACACCACAGACAGGACCGGTTTGCTTTATTCTGCACAAGCTTTTACATGCTTCACAGTAAATAAACACATTAGAGGAATAGTGTTTGTCGGGTTAATTTTTTTTAAAAATCCCTCAAAGATGCAAAATAAGGTTCTTAAATTAAAATAGCAGAATTTATGGTCTGTCTCGTTTAAGAAAAAAACACATATATGAGCAGGCAACTGTCTTTTAAACTGACAATATTTTCATTTTATGAGTTTTGACAAAAAGAACCTGTGCTATTTCTAAGTGAAGGTTAAACACAGAGGGAGCACTTTGTGAATTTTACCTTTAACTGTGTGTGTGTGTGTGTGTGTGTGTGCAGTACTCTTGGTAAACAGAATGGCTTTCAGCCCATCAGACATCACTTTCA
>JBBPCX010000135.1:13968376-13987636 GCA_037974365.1 Hydrocynus forskahlii
TCCACCTAAGCTTATACATGACTGTGTGTGTGTGTGGAAGTGTGTGTGAGAGAGAGAGAGAGAGAGAGAGAGAGAGAATATATATTCGTCTAAGTATATTAGCAACTGAGAATCACTGTAAAAGTTTTGATGTTTATTTCAGCAAAATGTATCATTTACATAAATAATACAGGAGAAGCATTTCTTTTTTACAAAAGTATATTTTCTCTCTAATTGAAAATAGGTGCAAAAGATGAATAAGGATCCTTAAACAGAAACACAGACTGAAGTGATTTTTCATTTCACGTTACTATGTAGCGTCCCGTACTATTGTTAAATTATATAATTTTTCTTATTTAATCAAGTTTTAAAAGTTTTATAATTCAATCAATAATTCTCCTACTTGGTGTACTATTAGAAAGACAAAACCTAAAATATCACCTTGAGGAAAAATACACAAACATTGTACAAATAATCAGTCAACAACTTTGCTTTTCCACTAAAACATCACTGGCACATTAGTAATTTAGCCTCAAATAGGTTTGCAAATGGATGAGCAAAGTTCAGTTATGAGAGAGACATTTTCCCTGGAAACTGGCTTTGTAATTTCTCACATTGCTTTGACCTTCAGCTAAGGGAGATGGGAGTCGTATATTTATTTTTTCATGAAGAGATGTTTTCTGAGTCTGCTTGATTTATCTCTGGCCCCATTTATTTCCTGGCAATACACAAATGTCTGAGTAAGAGAGAGAAATGAGAGAAACTGAACTGAAGCAAGAACTGAAAAAAACAAACAAAAAAAACAATAGTGATAGGCCGTTAGCTATTCCCAAAACTTTCCTTGTTTCGTAGATTTAAGCTCCCATGGGTGAGAGACACTTTTATTCAGTCTGTATTTAATTGTTCTCACTTTAGCTCATGGTGATCATTTCGTATTTGTCCTTCAAGCTGCTGTCCTCTTCCTCTTCTTCATCTTCCTCTTCCTCGGGATCCTGGAGGGTTTTCTCCGAGTGGTCAGAGTGATGGAGTTCGATCAGGAGGAAGTAAACCACAGCTCCTGCGATTCCTCCAATCAATGGCCCAGCCACTGGGATCCACCACCAGTAATCTGCGGTGCTGTGGAGAAGAGTGCACGAAGGCATGTCTAAGATAACGTCTGAGAGACACTTTAGAGCCTGTGTTGTACTGTGTGTACTGACACAAATGCTAAAAGAAAACCATTAGAGCAGAGTTTTGATCGTTGTTTTTCTTCAATTTTTTTTATTTTTTTTTTTTGGATAAATTCTACGGTGTGAAATGTGCCATTTTTACATTACATTACATTCATTTGGCAGATGCTTTAATCTAAAGTGACTTACAATTTGAGGAAACACTCAGGTTTGAGGATAATAGCAGAACCAGAGGAGAGTTCCAAACACTTCGGTTTTGGGTTGGTGGTTTTTAGTGATGGTCTGTAAGCTACTAACGTGGACCGTCTCTTTAAAACATCCCAGCATCACAAACTGAGTGTGATTAAGGGTGTGACTGTGCCTGTCTATCCCATGTCACTGTCAAATATTACCACTGTCACACATTTCCCATCTATCTCTATATACTACGTGCAAGTCATAAATGAGATGAGTAAGACAAGTTTACTAACCCTCCCAAGCATTTTTTGGGAGTCGAGAAGTGTTTGTAAAATACTCACGTTCAGCTGCTTTTAATATAACTAGACTTTATGAGTGGTGGGTTCTTTTGTGTGTAGGTAGTGTATCTGGCTCACATGCAAGCAAATGGTGCTATAGGTGCTCACCTTTAACAAGCTCGAACATTTTGAAATATTTTCTGATAGATGAGCTTGCTTTTTTGATCTAGGCAACTTCGGGGCTTAGTTACGATGAACTCAAAACTCCACTTGTGGAAGTGTTAGGGGGTAATGTTAGCTGTGCAAAAGCATAACAATACTTTCTTTATCGAGTCGAAGTGCATTGTTCAGTATGTATATGTATATTAATATTAATTTTAATGTAATATGTGGAATATTAGTTAACACTTAAAACCTGTAGGGTCTGTATTTAGGCTCCCCACTCTTATAACTACTTAACTTACACATTAATTTCATAGTAGTTAGAATAATTTATTTTATAGCAGATTTAGGATTAATTGTTTGAAAAGGTGCAGTTCGTGGTCTAGCGCAGTGGTTCTCAAACCTGTGGAGAGCCACTGGGGGGCGCTAAGGGCACGGTGGGGGAAAAAAGTCAGCCTTTTTTTTTTTTTCATTTTAGCCTTTTTTTTTACTTTAACCCAGTTTTCTCCACAATCAACAGACGATCTGTCACACGCTGTGAGTATGTTAACCACATGCCTTGTGATGCACTCTGTGCTTGTGGAGAATGCAGCTATAGAAGCTGAAAACCTGTTAAATCATTTGTACATAATGATCAATGCATGACTAATGAACAAAATGTTCTTTTTTCATGGCATCTAAATTCAATAGATGTTAGGACAGTACATTTATTTCTAAAAACATGGTTATTTAAAAGAACATTTTGTTCATTAGTCTGCACAGTAATGGTCAGTCTGTAAGCTACTAATCAGTGTCTCACAGAAACATTGGGTTGACCTTAAACTGGCCACTTATAAATTTTTAAATGCATTCCTACTCAGGCAGTCTGGTGAATCACATAATTGCAAAAACAATTTCCACAAAATAACAATGTGTGTTGCCGTGCTGGTAGAGACACAGAAACTTCTCCTTGGTGTCATTTTAAAAGAAGATAAAACAAAGCAGTTTGAAAACAAGCTGTATCAATCTGAAGGCTATTCCTTCAGCGTAGAGAAGTACGGGTCCACTGACTTCATTAATACAGACTTGAGTATCATAATATACCATGATATCATGATGTACTTGGACAATATTGCGACTGGAAATTTGATCACTGCCACCTTAGAGAAATAAGAGAACAGCAACTGGAAGGAGGAATGCTACCTGAACACCTCCATGCCCCAGCCTGCCACAGCCGTGAAGAGTCTGGGCCCCAGGTCCCTGGCAGGGTTCAGCGGGTAGCCACAGTTCATCCCCATGGAGACGCTGATGGCCAGGATGACCAGGCCAATCGCCAGGGGCTCCACTCCCTTCGGAGCTCCAATATTCTTGCCATCAGTTATGGCCAGTATGCAAAGCACCAGCATACCTGTTCCAATCACCTGCAGCAGGAAAGTACACTAGTGCTTTAGTCTCGTTCACTTACTGTTGGATTTCTACCGTAGTGTCTGGACAAAGGTTATTTTGCCTTAGATCTGTGTTTGGTATGAACTCATTCTCTGAGTCTAACCATGCTTTGATAATGTAACTTTACACTATTTGCATCTCATCAAGAACATATGAATATATTGCAATATGAAGTATTTGCAACTCAGTTTGTGCATTTGGCACCAACTACCCAAACAATTTAACACAATTACATGGCTGTTCGGGTAAGAACAGGCAGAAGTAGGTCACTGGGATCTAAAAGCAGCTAAGTGGTGCATGTACGGAGAATAAAGAAGCCAATCAATACACATTAGCCAAATTCTCTAAAGAACAGAACAAAACGTCTGTTAACCTGAACTGAGGAACAGTCTGAGGGTCACTGGGCCGATATGTCTACTAATAGTAACAGACATAAAATCTGTCAGTTTCCATTTGCTTTGAGGGGGCAATACATAGCGTTATTGAATTCTGTTGATTGCTAAAAGGTCAAGTAGCTAAGATAAGTGTTTTTTTTTAATCTGTTTTTGATGCATTTGGGATTGTGACACAGCCATGTTTTAAACAGCATGTCAGCTGCAGAAAATTTGGTGTGCTTTCTTGTCACTCTGATTTAAATCAAACACTTATCAACCTTTTAAGGAAAAATTTAAAGGATCAAGTAATGTGTGTAAAGTCATGTGTTAAATGCACTAATCTGTATTCTAGTGCAGGTTCCATAAACTGCTGCTCTTCTTGGCTTATTCACATTAGGAGTAACGGTAAGTGGGTCTGACATATTTAGTTTCTGGGGAGTAGCTAATGTGATTTTTTTGCACACTGCATATTTTAAAGGCTAAAACACTTAGCGTAGATCTGAGCCGTGATCATGGTTTTGTAAATGTCACAATGGCTTATAAACTGTGATCTGTACCACAGGTTTAACATTTTGTTGGGAACTGCTCATGCGTGGTATCGAGAAACGACCCGCCTGGGGGATTCAGAGATCAGAGTTTGTGTGCCATCCATCCTGCTTTACTCCTCAAATACAAAAAGGGGCCTATCCTCTTAATCTACTTTAAATGAATGTTCAGTTTTGTAAAACATTCACCTTATTAAAATGTACATATGACTGACAAAAATCAAAATTCCATTAATACTCCAATTTTCCTGATTTATGTTTTTTCTACATCATTTAAACACTGCCGCTTTTCTTAACATCGCGTTTAAAAAATCATGGTACGTGGACCAATAGAAATCCCTTAAAATGTAGAATTAAATCTCATTAACTTACATTGGCACATTAAGAACATTTCGTCCTGTCGAGTGACCAAAAATTATTTGGCAAATTTATATCTAAACATTTGTATCAGTGAATGTGCTTGTGTGCTGATCGGTCACCCCTGTTTTCTGGTCAGTACTGTTTTTGATTGAGCAGGGTAAAACTGGTCCACCTGTGGAACACAGGTTAATTCAGTCACCTGATCAACGAATCCTCCGAGTACTGTGAGATGCCGTCCGGGGTAAGAGGCAAATATGTGTCCAGTGGCATTGATGCCTGTCACTGACAGAATTCCACTGGTAAAATCCATGAAGGCATCTGTGGAAACATCACGCTTATTACATAAGATGTGTCAAAATGTAATGCCACCTTGGATGACTCTTGTGTCTTGTAACAACACTAAACAGACTCCTGTTACATTACTCATATACTGAAAGCTGATATGTTTATTTATATCAGGATTTAATTTATGTTGGCTAAACAAGGCCGGGGTTCTTTCTGACCTTTGATAAACATAATTGTAGTTTTTGTAATGAATGTAGTTTTGTAATGAATGTAATGTAGTTATTGTGAATGCAATGCAGTTGAGGGTATTCTGAATACAATGCTGGTAGTGTTTCCTAGTGTTGAGCAGGAAGGTCTAGAGGCACCTCCGTGTGTATGAGCTCTACACTACCGACCCCACTCACCGTAGTACAGCCCAAAAACTCCAGCTGCTCCAGCAAAGGCACCCAGGAACTGTGCAATGACATAAATGGGAAACTTCCAGATTTTCAGTTTGCCCAGTATGACCATCGCCAGAGACACAGCTGGGTTCAAATGACCTCCTGGTGTATGATCAGAGAAACAACAAAATAATTACAGATATCACGTATGCCTGCTGTGTTGAAAAGCAATAGGATGCTCAATAGATTTGAGGTTGAAAAACGAGGGATAATATTTACTGGGTTATGCCATCGATAATGGCCATGAAAGAAGCTTACAATGTTTCTGACAACAACTGAGACTGGGATGTTCATGACCAGGGTGAATGCACATGCAGCGAGTGTGTGTAGATCAATGTGGCTGTCAGAATGCTGGCTGTTGTTTGCTCCAGGCTACATGCGACCTCTCAAAGAAAGGCACAGAAGGGTTGGCTAGGTCTAATAAATCAATTATCTATTCAGGAGAACCAACTAGAACTGGATCCAGACTATAACTGAACTTCATACATTTCATAAGTAAATGAAGGAAATAATAACTTCAACCCATAACATATGTATCCTTATGATGCCCTTAAGGAAAGGCTGTTCTTTTGATAAGAAATATACTACACAAATTTCTTAAAAACCTTGTTTCAAAATAAACAACATGCTACACAAATGTACGGTCAAAGCCAGAGCACAAAACTTGCATCTCCATTTTTGTAGTTTTTTTTTTCCAATGTGTTTTTTCATTTAATAACATCAGCTGCCCTTCATATTGTGCTCAAATTCCTTGATGAAGGGGGCAAATAGAAATGATGTAACATGAAATAACATCATATTACTCTGACGTCCATTAAAAACTGGTTTGTTTCTTTAACTGTAATTCTGTAGATACAATTTTTACAAGTTTTGTTCCGACAGCAACATTACACTATTTTTTGTAATATCACAAAAAGTACCATGCACTTAAAGAACATAAAGCAATGAGCACACTTTACTGTACAAGCTGTATGATGAGGTGCGGAAGCAGTTAATTTGCTAGTATATGCAATGTATAGCTCATGTCTCTTATATAATTTTGTTTGTAAAGAACAAAAGCCATTCATTGATTTATTGATGGTTCCAAGAAGCAATTTCAGGAGTGTGAACATAAACCGTGTGCCTCAACAAATGCCACAGGCAGAGAAGCATGCCATTCTTTAGAACATCAAAACAAAGAGTAGGGTCTACACACATACTGCTCATAAAAGTAAAGTGATACCATAACCTGGTGAGGTAAATTAGTGGGGACGAATCTCATTAGTGAGACAGGTGCACTGCAGTGCATTTTGGTGTGGACCCTAAAGCAGATGTTTTATCCTCCTTAAGATTCAAACACCCAGGTTTAATCAATCATTCTCTAGAATGCAATGAATTGTTGTGTTTACCTGAAACTCCACCCGCCACATAGACACCCATCATTAGTCCGGTGCTGAAGCCAAGGTGGATAGTGAGAGACTCACCCAGAGTATTCCTGCTCAGGACCGTCTGAGCCACAGACCCACAGCCAAACAGCTGACACCAGACACACAAGACAGAACAGTTACACCATAGAAAGGATGGTTGTTCAAATATCTTTCAAATACATTATACCAGAAATCTAGCCTTATTAGCAAGAGAAAGGACTACACGAGCATCTCTGGTTAAAGATTTACCACCATGTGTGTGAAGAACCTAGCTGACCATTCTCACTACAGGCTCGAGGCTACCCTATAATAAGCTGACTGTATGCCTGATTAGGTTCAGTAGATTCCTCCCTTTATCAAATATAACCCATTGAGAAGTCCATGCACTTACCACCAGCACAAACGTCCCAAGAAACTCCGCCAAGAACTCTTTAAAAATGCCATGTTTAAGAGCGCAGTGTTGCTTCATGGTTCTCTCTTGCTCACTTTCCGTCCCACACGATCATGCACACACACTCCTCTCAGGTCCAGTCAAACTCAAACTGTCCTACGAGGTCTAAGCTCAACATTAACAGCACCCCCCGCCCAAGTCAGTACGGCTGAGCAGTCCTAGCATGGGCCATTGATCTGTAAGAGCTGCCTCATCTCATCCTATTGAATGGTAGGCCAATGGGACTGGATCCAAACACTGCAAACTATTGGATTATACTCAGACTAATACCCTGGTATTCAAACACAGCCATTAGAGATATGCAGCCCTGGTCACCTGTACATTTGCTTGGCAGCATCATTCACTCATGGTAATCATTTCTTAACAAATGAGATTTGTAAATCTCAGATACAGGGTATAGTTTTCATGAAACCAATAGACCAAAATCAATTGATACATTTGTATATTCTTCTTTATTTGAAAGCACAAATGATATTCAGTTGTCACATGGCATGCATGGCCTGATGAAATAAAATATTCCCTGAGTTCAGTTTTTGCTTTAGGTAGTATCAATGCTCAAATTAAGCAATATGCTTGAGGCAATGCCCTTCCTTTATATTGCCAGAAGGGGGCAGAACATTACACTAGTCACATGCTGGTTAGTCACAGGCAATCTCACAGTTCGTGCGCGTAATGATGCTACAGGAATACACAGTTGAGTAAATATGATGTGTGTTTGTAAATGTCCAGAAATGAGAGCCAAAAATGGCAAGACATTATCTGTTATTAGTATTACTAAGTAACAATGTTTCCGTTCTTAAGTGTTCTTCAGTCTTTCAGCCTGAGCTCACATTCTTCTTCCCCTTCGTCATCCTCATCTTCATCTTCATCCAGACACTTCAGAACTGGCTTCTTCTTACGCCTAAAAGAAGGAAACACAGTACATGCAATTAGTACTGCCCTGAAGAATCATGGTTCATCAGAAATATGATTTAATATCAGTGTGTACATTTATTAAATTAATTTAATCATTATTAATGATAAAAAATAGGGAATGGACCAAAACATCCATAATGTTCTTTACTATCTAGTGTATGCATGTGTTGATACTTGACCTGAGCTCAGTTTGCAGAGCTGTTAGCTGGCTCTGAAGCTGCTCGTTCATCTCTTGCTGCTCATCCAGTTCTCTCTGGAGCTTTTTCTTGCTATGCTCGAGTCTCTCTATCTCCTCCTCGGCCTCATCCAGCTGCCTCTTCAGTGTCTTCAGTCGCAGAGTCAACTGAAAGAGCAGTTTAAAAAGAGCAAAGCATTTTAAAAGCACTGCTAAAAAGTCTTGGCTTGGCTTACTACAGATGTGCTATTTCAACTGTCAGGCTCTCACCTGGTCTCTCTGGTTCTGCAGAGAAAGCTGCTCATCATTCACCTGCATGGTCATCTCCTTAATCTTTCTCTCCAGCTTACGGTTTGCCTGCTGCAGAGTGTTACTGTCTCTGCTCATAAAACAGGAAATGTACATACATGAGAACACACTGAATTCCTCACCTGACTACATGTAAAAATACTATTCTGGCTCTGATAAAAAGAGATGCGATACACTGATCAACCACATCAAACATTAAAACCAATGACAGGTGAAGAGAATAACACTGATTATCTTGTTATAATGCTGTTTGTCAAAGGATGGGATATATTAGGCAGAAAGTGAACACACAGTTCTTGGAAGCAAGGGAAATGGGCAGGCATCAAATCTTTGACAAGGGCAAAATTGTGATGGAGAGACGGTTCGGTCAGCACATCTCCAGAACAGCAGGTTTTGTGGGGCGTTCCCAGTATGCAGTGGTCCGTACCTATCAAAACCAGGTACAAGGAGGGACAATCAGAGGATCAGCAACAGGGTCATAGCTGCCGAAGGCTCGCTGATGTGCGTAGGATGGGAAGGCTAAACCCTCTGGTGTATTCCCACAGAAGGGCTTAAGTAGCACAATGTGCTGAAAAAGTTAGTACTTGCTGCATACTAACTGCATCACACTGCATCACAGCTGGCTGAGAATAGGGATGCATAGCTACACGCTGATCAAAGTGTCCCTGCTGAACCCTGTCCACCACCAAAAGCACATACTAGGAACATGTGAACATCAGAACTGGACCATGGAGCAATGGAAGAGGGTGGCCTGGTCTAATGAATCATTCTTTCTTTTACATAATATGGACAACCAGATGCATTTATGTTACTGGCATCAGGATGCACTATAGGGGTCCTGGCATTCATGAGGAATATGACAAAGAGTTCAAGGTGTTTAATTGGCCTCCAAATTCTCCAAATCTCAATTTGATCAGGCATGTGCGGGATGTGCTGGACAAACTAGTTCGGTCCATGGAGGCCCCACCTCATAACTTACAGGACTTAAATGACTTATTTACTGCTAATGACTTGGTGCCAGATATCACAGCACACATTCAGCGTTCTTGTGGAGCCCATAGCTTAACAGATAAGAGCTGTTTCGGTGGCACCAGGGGGCAAGTACACAATATTAGGCAAGTGGTTTTAATGTTATGGTTGATCGGTGTGTATCTGCTGCTCATCCACTTTTCCTACAGAGCTGAACACATGCAATTCATCTTGTTATGCTAATTCATATGCAAATTATCACAAACCAATAGCTTGTCAAAACTTCTACTGCTAACTTTTAGTTGGACAAAGTGCATTTGAACTATATTAGGTTTAAGCATCATTAGCATGTCTGTAGACTTTAGTTTATGATCCTGCACCTCTCCTCCTCCAGAAGTCTCTCCTCCAACTCTTGAATACGAAACTCCAGTTTGGACACAAGACCGTCTTGACCTGATCTCTGAGAACCCTCTAAGTGGGATACTCGACTCTTCAGGTCCTTGCTCTAGACGAGGATGAAAATAATAAAATATTTTTTAGAAAGCAAATTGTTGTGAAAGAGCAGGCTTTTGAGGCCAGTTTCATACATGAACTTAATTAGGATTATTACCTGTCTCTCCAAACTTATCTTGTCACACTCAAGATCCTGCCTGGCAGCTCGTTCCTGCAGCAGCTCTGCTCTTACCTGCTCTACCTGTCAGGGGTAAACATACATAGCCACACTTTTGTGTAAGCAGTAACAGTGACTGCTAGTGCAGTTTCAGCTGTGAACAGAAAAGGGGATTTTTTTACTTATTAAAATAGACTGAAGGAATGACAAACCATATCAATTCATTTATCAATCTTTCATGTTTTTCAGTTTCACTTGCAACAAAACCCACTAGCTTGCTTTGTAATAAGTGCAGGCAATGCTCTATTCTTCCAACTGCATCCAGATTTAAACTGAAGAGCTTTCGTGGTAGGCCAACACTCAGTGGTTACCAAAAATAGCTGTAGGCGCTACTTTGTTAGATGGGGCCTAAAGGGGGTCAGAGGCTTTGAATGCATTAGCAGCTGAACTCATATCAGTTAGCAATTAACACACTTACTTACCACTGTCCTGCCTGTCTGGTAGAATCAGACAAGACAGAAGGAGAGTGAGAACAAAAGAGAAGAAGAAGAGCATGGATATGAACATAAAGGAGAAACATCCACCTCTAAGATTTAAAGGTCCCATATTCTTTGATTTTCTTACATTTTATTTTTCACCTGAGGTCCACTTAAATGTTTATGTGGTTTTATGTAAAATAGTTATAATTCATTTTTATATGACCACTTTCTCACCTCCTAGAATTGAGCATGCTGGCTAACATGGGCATCTCTTAGCTGACATAAAAGAATTAGTAGAACAATATTCCCCAAGCGTGCTGAGTTGTCCAATTGTGCTGTGTTAGCAGCAGTTTGAAAAGATGTGGTGGCTGACTTTATGAGATTCAGAGGAAGCATGTGCTGGCCTTCACTCACCCAGTGTTGTTGGCAATATGTTATAGGGGTAGACTGGGTGGGGCTAAACTGCTGCAGGCTGAACAATGAGTTGATTTCATGACATCATAAAAAAGAAGATTTACGAATGAGAGTCAGTTTTGAAAATTTATCAGTAAATGTTTTGTTTAGAAAGTGAGGAAAATGTGGCTCCAGGCCTTTTAATTTGTTGTTTAATTATCCAATCATATGTGAGCTGCTGGGTGAGTGTGTGTGTTGGTTTTGAAACCAGTATTTCCGAGTCTATTTGCTGACGGTAGGCTTTTCTTACTGAAAGCAAACACTTGTCAGAGGAGCCCTTCACAAGGTTAAGCTCATGCTCATCTATGCTGTCTTAAGGAAGTATACAGCAGACTGATGTGGACGGCAGCACTTCAATCAGTGTTTTGTTCTGCTGTCTCTGCTCATGGACAGTCATAAAGAATACTTCATGATTTATGTTGATCCTGAAGCCTGATAAGGTGGACCAAATTATGTCAAGACAAAGAATACAGTTTTGCACAGGCCAGAAATTTAACTATAATATAAGGTTAGAACCCAAACCCAGCACTTAATAGTGACAAGCACACTTAACAGTGACAATGTTTAATTACCATAACATTACTTTACCTTGATATTGCTAATAAAAGTAGACTCTAGGAAAAAATCCACTGAAGGACCTAAGGAAACTGAAACGTTTGTCTAAAAATAGTACTCTTTTGCCATATTATCACCATGTTATATGCAAGAACCCACTATCTGAGTACACACCTGTTCTCTGACTCTCTCCATCTTCTGCATCAGCGAGTCTCCACTGCTGCGCTCCTCAGACAGAGCGTCCTGCAGATGAGCCACCCGTGCCTACACACGTAATCACGGTTCAAAAAAAGTTTAAAACCGTTTGAAACAAATTTAACAGTTAACATTTTGAAATAACACTGTGTCACTAAAATTAACTGAAGATCATTTTATATATACATAACACAAACCTTACTTTTCTTTGACCTTTTGTGCAATGGCAATTGGCATTGCTTGAATGAGGTAATTGCTTCTAGTGTTCTTCGCTTTATTTTGCCTTCAGATGACAACATGAGTGTGAGCGTATGTGTATATGTCTGTGTTTAGTTTTTTGTGGGGGCCTGAAGTCCTCATAATGCTAGGAAAGCATAAACAAATCTATAGAAATAACATTTTGCTGGTCCTCACAAATAAACATGCTGTTTTTTACTTATTTTGGGAAAAAGAATAAAGAGCAAAAAGACTGCCTTTTAGTTAGTGAGGTTAAAGGTAGGTGTAGAACTTTTCAGTTAAAGCATCACATGAGTCTTCACAAATATAATAATACCATATAATAATACCAAGCTGTGTGTTTGTGGGTTTGAATTTGTGTGAGTACCTCCAAGAGTTTGACATGTCTGTCTCGGTCATCTTGTGTGGCTTTGTTGCTCTCCTGCAGCTCCTCCACTCTTTTCTCCAACTGCTCACACTTTAACTCCGCCTGCTCCAACTCCCTCTCACGCTGAGTCAACTCAGCTTCCAGCTCACACAGCTGCACACACACATACACACAATGACAACCAGGGTGTTGAAAGTACAGAATATACTTATGTGAAAGTATGGGCACAGTATAAAGTTTTTTAGGGTGTAAAAAGATACACTTTAGTTAAAAAACAAATTATTGACATTTAAACATACTGATGTATGTAAAATATATGTTGGCAATATTCAAGACAAAAGAGAGAAACCTTACGTACTTGAGCATTACAAACCTTATTCTTTGGTAAACTGTACTTTACTCAGGTACTTTTAAAACTGAATACCCATACTTTTGTAAGTATCCATATTTAAGTAAAGTACAAATTGTCCCAAATAATAGTATAAACAGCACATTGGGCTAAGACACATTGCACAAAGAAACAAACAAAAAAAACCCACAGAATACAACAAACTAAGTTTTATAAGTAATATTTCCATACATCACTGTTAGCTCAGATATTATTAGTAAGCTATTAGTCACATGAAATAATATTATGAAACGTTCAGAAAACAAGCTTGCTAATGTCTATAAAAACAAACAGGATCCTCATGCACAGACCCACTTCTCTTACTCCACTGCCTTTTTTGGCAATAATCCAGTGATTTCACTCCTAGGGCCAATAATTGGTACCATATGTCTATTGTCTGACCACACCCGACAATGTGTATGTGTATGTGTATGTGTGTGTGTGTGTGAATTCTTCCAGCACCTCTTTTTGACATTCTTGTGCAGCGTGTCCGCGTTTCTCCAGCTCAGTTTGTGTGTTGTATAGCTCTGTACGTAATACACTTAGCTCCTTCAGGCTCTGATCTCTGGCTTCATCCACTTGATCCTGCAATCTTTGAGTTTCTCTTTCTGAAGCCATTAGCACTGCATTCATCTACAGAGTGGGAGAGAGAGAAAGAGAGAGAGAGGGAGAGAGAGAGAGAAAGAGAGATAAAAGAGATGGGATGGTGTAACAATTGATGCTATATACTTTTTTTTCCTTTACAAACTTATAATGTAGTAAATTCAAATGTAATTAAACTTTTCTCAAAACATCTGAATTAGGATAGTTTTACAGACATTTATCATACATTTTAATGTATGTGTGTCAGTTTTTTTACATTTTTTAATCGGAATCATAGTAAAGAATAACAGTAAGTAGTATTAAATGCAACAGATGTTTAAAAATAAAAGTTGAACAAAAAACAGCATATTGAAAATCTTTGAGGTTAATTAATTCAATTTCACATTGAAAATAAGAGAAATCTAACCCTCCAGTTTTTAAAATGATTGGTGCACTGAGAAATTCTTGTGAATACAATGTAAATGTAGCATGAACTTTTCAGACATTCCCTCAGTCATTCAACAGCATGGGGAAGATGTGGATCACAAATCAAATAAGACAAAGGTTTGTTTACCTTCATCAGGTAGTTCGAATTAAAATTTTTCTCCAAAGGCTCTGGGAATTCTGTTATGACAGGTTTAGATGGCATCATAGACTCCTTGAGATGGCTGGAAATTTTAAACAAAAAATTTGACAGCCTCTGCCAAAAAGCTAAACCTGGGTCGTATTGGCATCTTCCACAAAAATAAAGGGGGTACAAATAAATTTGTCATGTTTTCAGTGTGAGACTGACCTATTCAACCACAGATATTGTCATTGATTTTTTTTTTTTTTTTTTTTTTAACCAAGTTTGCCAATATTTATCTCTTACTATATGTTGTATCTCTCTATTTTTGTTGTACTTTTTCACCTCTTCCTGTAGTATCTCAAATGTTCTGTCTTGGTTCCTCCTCTCCTCTTCGAGCTCCCGCTTGATGCTCCGGAGCTCCTCCACTTGTCTTGCCTCCTCCTTCAGTCTCTCCTTTAGCTGCCGGTGCTCACAGTTCACCTTGGTCAGCTCAATCTACAAACAGGATGAGTAAATACCGGATGGATGATCACATGAGAATATGGGAGTATAGAGGACAGGCCCAGAGCACAATACAAGGCTATTCACAGTCATCAGGTTAACATGATTGTTCGTTTAGAGCACTGTCCAACTGCAGAACTGTAAGCTGAATATACTCACTTATGATTGAATATTTATTATGACCGTCATGTTTGACAAAGTTTTTAATTAATTTTTTTCACATATTTTTGGTCAGTGATTTAATATAGTTAGACTTCACTAATCCATGACAAACTTGCCATATGCTAAAAGCCACACATGGTTGACACGGAATAAGAGATTTGTGTCCCTCGGTGGGCATTTCCCTTCAGGATGGTGGCCTTGAAGTTGGGTAGGTACAAAGTAGGCCTACTTTTTTTAAATCAAATTTTTATTATAAGTGTCAAGACAACAGATACAATACAGCAATTTAAAATAAGAACATGGGACAATATGACTCTACACACAATTCCATTTTTTAATCCCCCCCCTCTGTTCCACTGACATGGTTTGGTCTATCTCCAAAATTAATTTTGTGTTCAAATCCTCATGTAATAATTATGAAATTCACCTGTTTCACCTTTTGAAGCAGACAAATCATTCAACTTCTTGCCACTTGGGCCAATTTGCACTTTGGACCCCACTGATCACTTATAAAACTTCTGCTGTGATCACAGTATCCACCAAAATGCTGTATTTCTGGTTAATATTCATATTTATTCATATTAACATTTAATAACCTTCATAATAACTATTTTAATTTACATTTGCTTGAATTTTTGTCAATATTTATTTGTTACCACAGGTTAATGATTATGTCATGCACATTCAACCTCTGAGAGTATGTCTGACCTGTGTGTCCTCCAGGTGTCTGGTCAGAGCTCTGTTTGCACCACACATGTCGTCTTCTTGCTGTCTCACTTCTGATAACTCTTCCTCAAGCATCTGTTTTTCCTCCTAGTTTCCACATCAATATTAACATATTAGACATTTTATTTATAAAAAGAAAAGAAACAATAAAAAAGGAAAAATAACCAAAAACAGCTTTTGAAATTCCTTACTTTCATAACTACATTATTTGTTTCATAGTAATTAATACTTGATTAATAGTAATTCAAAGTCATTCTTAAATAATAAACTGACAGTTTAAAGGCATTTTAAAATGCCAAATATATTTTGCATTGGAAAATTTGTAACATTAAATTTAGATTTAGACTGTGTATATGCCCTTTCTCTTCTCTCTCACCATCAGCTTGTCCAGGCGTTCTCTGAGTTGATTCTCTTGGTTCTTGGCCTGTTGTATGATATTGTTAAGAGTAGTGATTTGGGTCTCCAGGCTGTGAACCTGGCTGAGCAGAAGTTCTTTAGCCAAGGCAAGCTCCTGCACCTGGGCCCTGCTCGCTCCCTGCTCAGCCTCCACCTCAGATTTCTTCTCACTCAGAGCTACCATGTCCTAGGAGAAAGAGAAAGCTGTGTTACTCATGAAGTGCTAGCTCCGAGTGACACAAAGCAGGAGCCAGAAATTTTCTCTTCCTGACACTTTGAGTAAGGAGTGGTATGTTAAGAAACAGGCTACAAGTAAGGCAGTGCTAAAGAAAATAATGCTTTCTGGACCAGAGTGACCTTTAATTAGGACAGAGTGAACAGGCTCAAAGATAGAATACGCTTATGAACAAAATGTAAACATATAATTTAAATGTACCTTCTGCAACACACATTGCAGAAATATGAACGCTCCAATTTTATGGACACATTTAGTTGATTTTCTAAATGAAGTCAATCTGTCCTTCACAGTGAAAAAACTTAAAAATGACCTGTTAGTGCACAATTTATATTCATTTGCTAATGTAAACCTATTGGGGAAAATGAAGCCTGTGTAAAACATATATTTCATGTTTTATATATATTGTTTCAATGTCAAACTCAGCAAATGTATAGAAATTATGAACTAAAATTTGTCTTATTTAAGTTCCTGGTAGAGGATATGTGCTTGTTGTGACATTACTTTTGCACAGGCTATATTTTATGTTTTATTTGTCCAATATGTTACATTTAACAAACATTTATGCTTTAAACATAATTAAATAATGTTTCCACTTGCCTCTTTAGCCTCTTCTATGGCCTTCAGAAGCTTCTGCACCTCCTCCATTTGTTGCTCCTTCAGTGTTTCCACATCCTTAGCATGGGCTGAGATCTCTTCTTCTAGTACCCCCTTTAGGGCAGTGAGCTCTCTCTCCTTCCAGCGCAGCAGCTCTTCCTGCTCCTCTTGCACCTGCTGCAACTCCTGGAACTCCATCCGTAAATTCGCTAACTCCTGAGAGTGAGACAGACAGAGTGGCGTACATAAAAGAGAGGACCTCTTAAATTAAAGTAATATCATCTCCAAAAGTAAAGTCAACAGATCTAGATTAACTAATTTGTGAGTTTTTTAGCAAATAAAATCTGGTAAGTGGTCTCAGAGGGCCCCTCACCTGAAGAATGGTCTCTCTCTCCCCTTGCTCTGTGTTCTTAGTGCTTTCTAGTTCATCGTGCATGTCTGATAACTGCTGCTGCAGACATTTAGCCTCTGCCCGGCTTTGCTCTCTCTCCCTCTTCATCTGCAGGAGTCTGACAGAAACAGAACAGCACAGAACTTTATGAGGAATAGTCATATGTTCCCTAGACTCATGACATATAGAGCAAGCTAGTGTTTCATGAAACAGTTCTTTTTCTTTGATTCTTAAAACATGCAATCACTGTCAATCAGTAAAAAATGCTTCCTCAAACACACTTTAAACCTGGATCTAGAATACTAGAGAAATTGTCGAGTCTGGATGAAAATGGCTTACTTGTCGAGTGAGGCTTGAAGCTCTTTCTCCATATCAGTGAGTCTCTGGCGTAGTGACACTTGCTCCTGTTCACCTCTTCTTAACTCATCTTGCAACCTTTTCAGCTCCTCTGAGTTCTTCTTACTAGTCTCTGACAGGCTCTCTGTGTTCTGTGTACACAAACACACATTTTTAATTATGGTACTTTGTTCCTACATATAAACTATGTCTCAAGCTACATTTTGTGATTTGACAAAACTCCACAATGGTTAGTATGTTCCTCAAGTGAGCAGACTTCACTACAGGTTAATCTGAGATACATTTATTATTGTTGTATGCCTTTTACATGTCATATAACCTTCATTTCCTCTTCCAGTTGCTGCTTGAGCTGTGCGACCTCATTCTCCAGTGCAGCCTTCCTGTCCTGGAGCTCTTTCACTTCAGCCACTGAGTCAGAGAGCTAAACATTAAACACAAGTTAATGACAATTGTTTACCAAGACAGACAACACATGTTTGTGATACATAACTTTTTCACTGGAACCTAAGAGTAGTTCTTTCAGATGAAAAAAAGAGAAACCAGCCCAGAAACCCAACGACATGATTATGATTATGCTTACTCCTAATACTCTTGTATTCTTGCTGTTTTTTACAGTGTAAAAAGTCCTTAGTACTGATCTACCAGTGACAGCATTAGCCCTCACCTCCTCCACATTCTGGACAGCACACGACCTCAACATCTGGATCTTCTCAAACAGCAGATTCACCTTCTGCTTGATGACCTGATCACCCTCACCACTCCTGCAGACCAGTGGTCAAATACATGGCTAAGCATTAAAACAAAGTTCTATTACTACACATCTCACTTAGCCTGTAAGCCCATCTCTTGAATTAGCTTGTTTGTGCTTTAGGGAAATTTAGTCAACTAGAACTTGCACTGTAACTGTAGCCACAACTTGATGTTTGGTTTGAGAAGTGAAATCAAAAGTTTCCTACCAAACTAATCAATAGTACAGCTTGCCTTTTTATTATGAAGTTGTTTACAGGCTTCTTTCACACTTGTCCAATATGAATGATCTCAAGGAGTTTACTGTAACTGCTAATATGGGATTTTTTGACTTGGGCTTGAAACTGCTGCATTCCAAAGCCAGGGACTTTTGAGTCAAGCCAGCTGAAATAACATCACGTTATCAGAGGATTATAGAAGAGCACAGCTCTCCACAACTTTCATCATCAAAAGATCCAGATCAGGCTTTAAAGCTTAGCAGAAGGGGATTTTCACAAAATAACCCCGCCAGTTCATCGCAAGATCTATCTATTAAATCGGACTGCATTGACTAATGTGATTTTTGATGTTCTTACCCGTCTTTGAGGTAGTTGAACAGCACCAGTTTAGTTGCGTCTTCATCTGGCTGGTCTAGAAGCTCTCGCTGTCCTTTCAAAATATCAGGGGTAACCTTTCTCAGAAACATATAAAACTGCACATAAGAGCTTGTTTTGAAGTTTTGTTTTGAACAACAGAATATTCTATCTACAAACAGCCTACTAAATGTAATATATATATATATATATATATATATATATATATGTATTTGGGATGCACCGAAATGAGGAAACACTTGGCTGAAAACCGAAACCGAAAGAAATGATTATTATTAAAAGAATAAATCTGTTACAAACCTATGAAAATATTTATTTAGCATTCAAACAATGCACAATATAAAATAGAATTTGAAATACGATATTTTACTTGGCCCCACTCATTAATAGCCTAAAAGCAATATTATACAATTAAATATCTTCTCTCATAAAACTAGTGAATTCAAATGCATTTTAATATTCTGAACGAAGTGCATGAATAAAGTGCATTCAGAACAAGTGCTTTAAAAACCGCTGAAAACTGCTTTAAAAACATTCTCTGTAGGCCTATAACAAAATAGTGTATCAAAACAAAGACTTACATCGCCCATTTATTAACTGTAAGCACTCTAATCCAATCTGGCTGGTGCAAGCTGCATTTGTTGATTGCATCATCACTGTTTCGGTTGCGTAAAAAAAATTCTGTGGCTGAATATTCGGTGC
>JBBPCX010000135.1:13989327-14000332 GCA_037974365.1 Hydrocynus forskahlii
AATCTAATAACTTAGTAATGTACACTGTTCTAGCATTCAAAAAAGAGTATTAAACGTACTCTGCCGCTTTAAAAGTACTACATTTGAGTGACATCACAGAACTGGTACATTCAAAGGGGACTGTTTTTGAGGCTTAATTTCTGTATTTGGACTTTGTGGATGGGGGGATATACAGTGCATTTTAATACTAACAGCCTTGTCATAAAGTATTAAACTCTGGTTAGTCATGATATCGTCTCTTTAACTTTACAGACACTGGAAGTGATTCACCGACACAGACAGCAGGAGCATTACAGTTTCATGAAAGCAAACAGTACTTTACCTGGGCTTCTCTTTCTGGGCTTGAGGGTTCACCGCTCTGTTGAAAAGATTTCAAGAGATTTTTCCTCTCCAATCTGTAAATAACTCTTCCTGAACTTGATGGCTTCACCATTTCCTTCTGCTGTTCTTCAAGCTGGGCGGCAGTAAGAGATCTTATATCGGTCTCATATATACTCACTTCTGTCTTTGGCCTTTGCAGGGTGTCGTTCCGAGCAGAGACCGGCGCTGTACCTGTCTCTTCTCCCACCCCTTGTACTCCTGCAGTTACTGGGCTTGTCCTAAAAGAGTCACCAGAACTGGATGCTCCAACACTCCGTGATCGTCTCTTATCCTCAAAACTAATTTGATTTCTGTGTCTGGCTCTACCCATTCTTTGTGAGGACCATCGGTGATCATAGCTAGTGTCCGGTACGGAAAGCCTACAGACAATGTGCGATGGGCGGCAGGGTACGCTCTCTGCTGCTGGCGCTCCAGAATCAAGCTGGTCTCTTTCCTGGGCTCTTTTCCTCCCTGTCCCAGGCACGGGGATCCTGGCTCTCTTCACCATTACATGAGAAGCATAAACAGGTGGGGGATTTGTGCTACCTTGGTTTAAATCAGAGTCAGCCATACTACGGTGGTGAAATCCCTGTGGGTCTAAGCTATTGCTGCTGGGATCATAAGGTTGGAGGAGTTCGGGGTGTTTCTGGTAGTTTAGCAAGGGAGAGCCTGGGTTTTTCCCTGACACTGGAACCTCTGACACTGGAGAAGCTGTCTGAATCTGACTAATTGGTCTGCGATCTATTAGAGGGCTTGAGATGCTGGATCCTCTGCCATTCATGGTTGAAACATACTCCTGGTGGGGCTGATCCATATAGAAGACATCTGGGTAAGCAGGAGGTTGTGAGGGCCTACCCTGCCCATTTAGAACCACATACGGACGGCCCTGTATACCCTGTACCTGTACCCTCACCCCAAAGGAGCCTGGTCCACCAGCCTGAGATGACTGGTCATATCGGTTACCACTCTGATGCAGGTGGCCACCCTGAGGCTCACCATTTCCATGCATTTCTGTTTTAAGATGGTGTGTGAGGTCTTCCACAATACAAGAGATGCTGAAAAACAATGAATAGGCACAGTTTTATATCGGTGGATCTGTGTTTCCAACCCGGCTCACGCTGAACAATAGCAACCAATGACCAAGTTTTTACATCATCTTGTGGAACAATAGTGCAGCATTAGTAAGCCCACCAGCTGCACTTACGCCTAAACGAGACTAAAAGAAATCAAGCCCTGCTCCAACTCTGAGGTCTACTATGACAACACATGCTCTTGTACGTTAATAGTGAGCTATTGTATTGTACAGCTTCAGTCTTAAACCAGTACTGAACTGGATTTGTCAAAGGAAAAGAGAATGGCTTGAGAAGAAGAGCTTGTATTTAGATTTTTGATCTCAAGGATCAAAATGTATTTTAAAAAATAAAAGAGTGAAATAATGAGTATTAGACATGATATAACATCGTCTCATGTTGCTGACATGTTATCCCCGCCTAACCTTGAACAGCTAATAAAAACGTGACTTACCTCTTTCACGTCCTCCTTCAAATACACCTGTTGTAAAACGACCTACACGACCTGTCCTACTGTTATATAACCCACTGCCTACTTCAGGTGGGTTACATTTCACAAAGCTTGCAAGAGGTGCGGGTGACATGAGAAAATGAAAATTTTCGATGACTCAGTATTTCACAAACACACACACGTCCACAGTCACTTCGGTGTAGAGGTTTGTCTGGAACTCGTGTAACCTTACGTCTAAGCATAACGTCTTTTTGAAACATACAGTCCTGCGTTATATTTCAGGCCCCTTTTGCAGATTATCATCATTAATCTATAAACTCTTCTTCCTACTGTTCAGCAGTTTCAACGAAACGAAACAGACGTAAAAGTTAACTTACCAGCCTTCACTTTAGCTTCATGGTCGAGGCGGCATTTCTCTCGGCTGTAATTTAAATAAGGCTTTTCATCTGAAGGAGCTCGCTCTCTCTCTTTCTCTGTCTGTTTATCTCTCTCTCTCTCTCTTACACACGCGCGCGCGGCGGGGTGGCAGGTTCAGTCCTGTGAGAGAATCTGAGCCCCGTGTCTGGGAGTGAGTCCTGCAGGACTGATGACACTCCTCCAAGTTCCACTGAGCATCGGTTGGTCAGCAGGAGGCGCGTGCGGAGCTCGGACTCCCGCCACCGGGCCAGGCCGAGATTCCATGCGGAACGTTAGCAGGATTTCGAAAACTAACGGTCCGCCCTTCTAGAGCATTCCACCTAAGTTCTCGAACCCTCGTGCTCATTTTTATGACGCACGATTTTATCAGAACAAGCTGCGCCCTGTAGAAAAAACGGCAGTATATGGACAAAAGAACTGGGACACACCAGAGTTGGGGTGTTCCAGTGAATAGCAATAATCGTAATGCTTCAGAATTTCAAGGCATTTTGGACAACGCCATGCTTCCAACTTTGTGGACATAGTTTGGCGAAGAACCTTTTCTATTCCAGCATGGCTCTGCCCCAGTTCACAACGAAGACATGGCTGGATGAGTTCGGTGTGGAAGAACTTGACTGCCCACACAGAGCCCTGACCTCAAGCCCATCCAGCACCCTCTGAGATGAACTGGGATGGAGACTGCAAATCAGGTCTCTCGTCCAACATCAGTGCCTGACCTCATAAATATTCTACAGAATGAATGGGCACAAATTTCCCACAGAAACTCCAAAAGCCTTCCAAGAAGAGTGGTAGCTGTTATAGCTGCAAAGGTGGGAATGCAATGTGATTAAATTCACTGTTGGTGTAATGGTCCCAATACTTTTTTCCATATAGTGTTAGCCACATGGTTGCCTTGTTTTGTTAATTTACTGTCAGAAGTTTGGTTACCAAATATGTTAAACTAACCAGGTTACTAACTTTTCTAAGTTAAAACAGCAAATACTTCAGTGTGGCACTAAAGTGGGATTCCACAAGTGTTTCAAAAGTTCTGTATGAATCAACTGTTAAGGTGTAAACAAAAGTCATTAGAGTGATTTGAGGTGAAAAACTTAATGACGTTTCTTTTCAATTGTGGTGGTGGAACCAGGGTTTTCACATCTACAGCACAAATCTAGGCTAAACACAATGTTTTATTTAAAATCCATGGCATGAGGACCTACATGTGTGTTATGGGTAAAACAGTGGAGTGGTAAATGTTAAAAAAAGTTTTCTTTGGGGAACACTCTGGTCTTCTGTCATGAATTGATTTAAAAATAGATTATAGACCAAAACGGTCTCAAAATGGTCAAGAAACACTGTCTCGGGCATCAGAAAGAATATTCATAACCATTTCATGTAATAATTGTGTTTGGGGTACCTTTCTAGGTATTAAACACTTCTAGTCACCACAACTGTGAACAAATCTGACTCCAAGTTTCTCTGAAAGGATGCATTTAACTTTCAGCCAAATCTGAACGATTTGCTTTATGTCTTAATGACTTGATTCTGAAATTTCCCTTTAAATACCATACCAAACATAGCAGTTATGAACATCCAGATTTAGGACTAATCAGCCAAATAAAGCGGAGCGGGTGGAGAGTGACCATTCTAGGTTCTCTTAACAATCAAAGACGGGAACGGCACACCAATCAAACACTAATGTTCTGAGTAGCTTCAGATGTGTGTCCCTGTTTCCACCTCATCACTTTATGTGACTAGTTTCTGGACTGTATCCTGAATAGACTTTAACTACATGCATTTTCAGTTAGTAGTAGTCAAATGTGTCAGCCAGACTGAAATCTGATTACTACGTGGAGAGTAATATGCAAATCAGCTCGTATAGCTCAGCCAATCGCCTGTGCTGTTCCTCGTTGTTCTGTGCTATCCTGAAGGGCACTTTGTCAGTAGGTTTTGGTTGTTGATTTTTTCCTGGAGAGACAAATGCATTTACACTGCTATAACATGGTTCAAATGCATCTCAAAGTACCTCCTGAACTGGTTTGGGTGATATCTGTTGGGTGCACTTTGCTCAATGCTGCTAACTGCCTCCAGGGTAGTAATCACACTTGTGGTGCAATAATCATCATTACAGAAGGTTTACGTGGCATCCACACTAGTTGTTCATTTATCATTTGTCTATTTTCTACTGTCTGTTGTCACTTGCACTCTGTTGAATGTTGTATGTTGCTATATGTTGCATCGCGGTCCATGGAGAAACGCTGTCTCATCACTCCATGTGCGTGTACACAGCTGCTGATGGCATTAAGGTAACCTTGAACGAACCTTGGCACTTGTGTGTTTGTACTTTATGTGGCTTGGCCTTATCCAGATATAATCCTGGTTCTCAAGATGCACAAATTGACCAGGTGTAAACGGCTCTGTGAAACGTCTCAGTAACATAAAGAATGATCTTGGAGCTCTTTTTATTATACACTTTATTTCAAAACTCTATTAAAGAAGTAAGTTATACACCGAGACAATAGTTGTTCCATTTTACAAGTAAAAAAATGTATTTGTAGAAAATCACAACAAAATATTTGCATTTCGGTTCCATACTCCATAATTTCATCATGTAATAGAGAAACCAAACACGTCGTTAAAATGAAAATCTTATGAAAATCCACTTTTCTCTGGAATGGACCACTGTCAAAGACAGTGTACGATTTACAAAGACAAGGTCTTGCAGAGAACCAGCCTTACAAACACAGCTACTGCATTAAGGTCCATGAGAGCAAAAATGGTACAAAAGAGTATGATTTGCATGTTCTTTGTATATTTCCATATCTCATAAAAAAGTAGATTACTGTTAGAGAATGGAAAAGATTCTCTGAACTGCGTGCTGTTTCCCACACACACCAGGAAGGGGGAAAACAAACTGGTTTGTCAGGAAACTGTGTACATATAAACAATGTCAAATTTACACGTTTGTTTAAAGTCAATTATAGAGCTAATGGCTAGGAAAAGTGCTATAAAATGGAATGTATGTGTGTTAAAGCATACCTGGTTATCATAAAATACTGCCATTTATGGAATTAACCCAGATACATACACATATGCACAGACACCCATACATACAGTACACACACTGCACTGTCAGAGATGTCCAGGCAGGCTGTTGATTTGGTCGGGTAGCGCTGTGTGGATGATCGTGTGCATGGAGTGGGGGTCCAGAGCCAGGGCCGACACCTTCTCCTCCTCTCTCCTCCTCAGACACGCCGCCTTAGGGTTGAGGTTACGCTCTGGAGGGAACACACGCATACAGTTAAAGGCTGCGTTAGACCAAACACCGCGTATTAAAATAAATAGACATTTTTCACCATAATTTAATTCTTCTCATGTAACATTTCTTAAATCTTTTATTGCTAAAGAGTCCGTATGTGGACTCACACTTTAGTTTCTCACTCTTATAAAAGAATAACTGCCATATTAGTTTTTATAGTAGTTATTATAAAAAATAACAGAATAATGATTAATTATCAACAACAATTCATAATTAATAGTAATGACTGAAATCTTTTAATTTGTGCAAGTTAAGTGTTAACCATCCCTTTTGTCTAAGACTTTTCTCCTTCTTTGGTGCACTTACAATGTTTGTGTGAGTTTATGTCCAGTTATAATTCATTTTTAGAGGCTCATTTCCAATGCTTTGATTTGAACAGGCTGTTAATAACCATGACTTTAAGATATATATAAATATATATGTGACATGTGTTCTTACTGCATTATGCTCATTCTAAAAGAAGCCTTGGCCGAAACACTCTTAGCACTCCTAGCTTAGCAAATGATGATATGTTCAGGAACTTCAACAACATTTACATACTAGCCTATGTCAAACTCTGTTTACTAGCCTATGTCAAACTCAGTGAGTAATTAATAGCATAATAATATTCACATAGTGCATAATAAGGTCTGAGTTAAAGAGATTCATAATCATGAAGCTATTCAAAACCAGGTAAGCTATTCATCCTGAGTGGGGGGAACACTTACCCCGAACCTGTTGCTCTAGGCTGAGTATAACAGAGACGGCTTGGTGCAGGATGAGCAGTTTGGTCTGGGGTTTATCGCTCTTAAGGTGCAGCTGGCACATGCGGCCCAGCTCTTTGAAGGCCTCATTGATGTCCCTCACACGCAGCCGCTCTCTGGCATTATTCGCCATCCTCCTCTCCCTCTCACGCTCGGCCTTCTGCTCTGGAGACAACTCCTCGTCCTCATGGATGCTGCTGTAAACACATACACATCCAAGCAGGTGTACACACATACAAACACACACACACACACACACACACACACACACACACACAAAAGCTGTAAGCAGAAGCTCAAAGTTTAATATAATTTCTGAAACAAATAAAACAGATTACACAATCTGAAGTTTTCAGTATGTGTTAGAAGATATAGATAAGCATAAAAATGTTAACACTTTAGAAACTGTCATGAAGAGAGCTTTCAAATCTTTACACTGTTCTGTAGTGTGCACATATGTTTCTATGGTAGATTCTTGTTGCCCTCTAGTGGTCAATCTTGGTATTTTTAATAAAACGTTACACTGCTACCCAAACACAGTGTGTGTTCCATTACAATATAGCTACATCATTACATTGTTACATTGATGCTTTTTAACAAATGCCATTAAAATGCTGCTATAAAGCTGTACTACAGCTGAAAATACTCTGCTGTTATGGGGGGCATCACCTGTTCCTTGTGGTGGGATCAGCACTGCATGCTTCAGCCTCTCGGGTATCGCTCTCTGCGTCAGAATGTAGGCCGTCGGAGGAGAGGTGAGAGAGGCAGCTGGAATGAGGGGGGTGATGCAGATGGGCGTGGCTCTGGTGAAGTCTAAATTCCTCCCCATCAGCTGGCTCCACTTTCACCTCCAGTGGGCCTGGAGACACGTTAGAGAGCAGCCCTGCAGCCAGAGCTGAGAGACACAAGCAGACTCCTATGAGATTTTTGTCATCACTAAAAACTAATGATGCTTTGGTAAAACACTGTTAAAAGCCATTGAAACGAATGAGTAGAAGAAACATGAAGAGAGAAATGAGCATGGGAGAGAGAGTGAGAAGATGACTTGGGCAGACCTCTGAAGCTGTCTTCCTGATTAGTGAGATCAGAAGAGGAGGGAGCCGCTGAAGAGTGAACAGCCAAATGAGCAGCCTCACCTTCAGCAGACACCTGTGAACACAAACAAGTAAGACATCAATCTCAAAAACATATTCAGTCATACATATATGCCCCCAGTTCTGCATTTTAAAAAGAGCACATCATGGAGAGCTGAATTTTTCTCAGTTTCACATACACTGCCCTGACCTGTGGTATAATGGTCGGGCATCCAAATACTTTTGTCCACAAAGTGTATATATCATCTGCCCACATCTGTCCCTCCCATTCTCTCTTTAATACTCGGTCTATTCTTTCTTCGTACCTTACAACTGTCACTCTCTCCCTCTCTCTTTGTAATATTTGTAGGTTCACTGAACATCAGCCGTTTTGTTTATTAGTGTTTTAATGCTCTAACATCTGTGTTGCAGATGTTGGATCCTGAGAATGTACTTCAAATGAATCCATTTACTCACCATTCAGCATATGGAAACTCATAAAGGCTCCTATATATTTTCACTTATGGCACTCCATATGTTTTCTTTTTACATGTGGTTTTGCAGTGTCTGCACACAGTGGCTAATTTAAGAGATAAGGAGCTCTTACATCTGCTGGTAATCCGTTTGTCACTAGTCCTGAGATGGGGTAGTTAGGCCTTATTGTGACTGCTCCGTGTTGCGTCTGCCCGAGAAGGCTCCGCAGGTCATTGTTCAGATGGAAATTTGTCCCACCCACTGCATGGCTTCGTAGGACATGAATGGCATCGTCTAGTCTGTCCAGCCTATCCTCGATCTGAAATCCAGAAATTAGACAGGACAGATCTGGGTTAGGAGAGATCTGAAACATAATTGAATTTTCTTCATAAATGGCTTTTATTAAAATCTAACCTAAAAAAGTTACATCAGAATTTCTCATTTAAAAGATGTTTTTAGAGGCCTTTACCAGGGACTGCAAGGAGTTATCATAACTGGACGGCAGTGATGGCTGTCCAGCTGATCGAGGCCATTGGTTGGCCCCTAAAGGAAATAAATGAATAGATTAAGCTGGAATATCTTTGTCCATATTGATTTGAAGTGTGAGTTCCTAATTACAATTTTGAAATTTGACACTTTATGAAATGTGGCCAATATGAAGTTCACCCCCTCGATGCATTTTACCTGCTGAGACTGTGGAAGCAACCAGAGGTGATGGAGATCTCCCCGGAGTCGAGGAGCTGGATGGAAAACTGCTACTAGAGTGATCAGGGGAATAAATCTAACACAGAGAGAGGGACAGAGAGAAGGGCGTTAAGAAGAAGCAGGGAGGGGGATGTGTGAAACAGGGTGATTTCAGTGTGACAGCACATGCATCATTTTAAAAGCACAACTTGTCATCACTGGGAAGCCTTTTTTTTCAACGCCTCAGTCTTAGGTGAAAATGTCATGAAGTAAATTACATCATCAATCCTGCACTTTTTACCACTGAGAATTTGTAGTCCCCTGATAACATATAGGCCAGAAAAAAAAAACGGTTCACATACATGTAGGCCAGTTGCAATTTTTACATTTTGGCTGGTGATTAATAAATAATTATGAGCAACAAATGTCCATTTCATGCATGTAGTACAAGCTAATGTGGCCAAACTGGTTGTTTAGCCAAAAGCTATCTTTACTGTGCAGCCAACACTGTACCATACTAAGAAGAAATGGTACACACAAACATCTACAGATACACAGGATCATGCGTAGTGAATAAAGCAAATCTTGTGTGTTTGATTTTCTTGAAGGAGTAAGAATATAAACAAAAACACTAATGAAACTAATGAAAATGCACCCAATTCACAACATGCTGCATATCGTGACAAAATGTGATCGTAAAACCTAATGACTGTGGAAAGCAATCCTGAACAGGCCAAATGAATGAGATCAAGTCAATTAACTACAATCATGTAATAAGTGGGAGACAAATTAGATTGTCCGCAAACAAAAATCGGACCAATCTTAATATAACGTAACTACATTCATGCTTTTCAGGTTTGCTGTAACTGGATGTTACAAGTAAGGTCTTACAGAAGCCAGGGCTTTTCCGAGAGCATCTCCAGTGTGTGAGCCTCCAACATGGTTACCCTGACCACCTGAAAGCACATACACAGATATTACAGCACTAAACAGTATGATCACATTTCAGTGTGCCACTTAACCAAAATACATTCCAGGCCGTTCCAGGCATGAACTCTTACCCATGGATCTGTCTGTAGCATTGGCTGGTGCAGTATGGGGAGCAGACACAAAAAGTGTACCATTGCAACTGCCTCTGTGAAAAGTGGACATCGGTGGAAGTCGCTTGCTCGCATCGAGGGGTGCTGAATTTTGTAGTATGTTCTTAAGAAAAGAAATTACAGTGAACATATGAATACATAACTTAGTTCAGAGTTACAGTCAGTACAGGTTTTCAACAGGTTTTCTGAAATCTAGATTTTTTTCAAACTGGGTTTAGCTAATAAGCCATTCTGATCGATGAAGTAAAGACAATCATGGTCAAGGAACATGACTGATGTTTATCAGTTTTGAGGCCTACGTGGCCAAAGAAGGTTCCTATTGTGTCAGTAGTCCTATTGTCATTCACCATTTGATTTAAAATGATTTCGGGTTTCTCATTAAGGATTTTTCTCCACTTAAACATCTGCGCCAGTTTTCGGTTCTGGATTTTATAATCACTAGTAGGTATGGCTCTAGGTGGCCAATTAGCTATAATTAACAGTTTAGTTAACCGCTAGTGATTACAAGACCAGAAAAGGGATTCAAGACCAAAGGTCTATACTGTCCTGCACATCTACGCTGTGAAGTAAAATCTTACAAGACGGTCATGTGGTGGCAGGTTGCCATAGCTCCCGGGCGGCGATTGGCTGGATGGTGAGGACCCCAGCATGCCTCCGTGACCTGATGGGCTGATCCCATTGGATGAGCTCCAGGGGTCCGGGGAGCTGTTTGGCCCATCTGAAATAAAATGACAGAAGCTACAGAGTAAGATTTTCCACTTTTCCTTTATCTCTTTATTTTCTCAGACTGTTTCACTCAGGCTAGGACTACAAACGGAGACTGAAGACCAAATAATTACAGTGAAAATAAAAAGCACAATTGATGCAAACCCCCCCCCCCAAAAAAAAAATAGACATGAAATAATTTAAGGTGTAACTTGATAATGTAATGTTTCAACAGTTACACAAGGTAATTTACCAACCAAATCCAGAGCAAATGTCAAACTACATCACCATCAAATCAAGAGAGTATGTTGAGTTTGGCTAAGGTCAGAGGTAGTCAACTACTGGATATTTCTTTTGGCTCGAGTAAAAAGTGTGGGGCGAGGAACTCAAAGGCTCAACAGAGAACTTCTAAGCACAGTTAATAAGAGGAATTCGATTCACAGTGCTTTCATTCGTGAGTTTCCAAATGATTTTGGTTTGGCTGTAAATGCCTGGCTTTCTTCTCAAAATATGTACCAACCATGCTTTCCAAACAGCTGAGAAAACAAAGTCCGCTTGCGTGTGTGTGTGTGTGTGTGTGTGTGTGTGTGTGTGTGTGTGTGTGTGTGTGTGTGTGTGTGTGTGTGTGTG
>JBBPCX010000135.1:14015780-14033085 GCA_037974365.1 Hydrocynus forskahlii
GATCAAGAACTCGATCTGGTAAGAACAAGATCAGAACCCAGTCTAGATCAATAACTTGATCTGGTAAGAGAAAGATCAGAACTCAGTCTGGATCAAGACCTTGATCTGGTAAAAATATGATCAGAACTCAGTCTAGATCAAGAACTTGATCTGGTAAGAATAATGTCAGAACTTGGTCTCGATCAAGCCCTCGATCTGGTAAGACAGAGATCAAAACTCAGTCTAGATCAATAACTCAATGTGGTAAGAATGCAATCAGAACTCAGTCTAGATCAATAACTCGATCTGGAAAGAATGAGATCAGAGCTCAGTCTAGATCAAGAACTCGATCTGGAAAAAACGAGATCAGAGCTCAGTCTAGATCAAGAACTCGATCTGGAAAGAACGAGATCAGAGTTTAGTCTAGATCAAGAACTCGATCTGGAAAGAACGAGATCAGAGCTCAGTCTAGATCAGGAACTTGATCTGGAAAGAACGAGATCAGAGCTCAGTCTAGATCAAGAACCCGATCTGGTAAGAAGGAGAACACAGCTCAGTCTAATTACAGTGTTCAACCTAGGAAGAACAGGATCAGAACTCGGTCTGGATCAAGAATTCAACCTAGTAAGAACAAAATTAAGATTTCTGTCTTAAGATAGAGAATTCACTCTGGTTAGAACAATATAAAGAATTCAGTGTGGGAAGATAGTGAGAGCAAGATCAAAATCTAAATCTTGTAAAAGTAAAATAGAGAACTCAATCTGAAGATAGAGAATTCAGTCTGGTAAGATGATGATCGAGAATTCAGTCTGGTAAGAAAAATATCAGAAATCAGTCTGGGGAGAGCAGCACACCTCTCAACCAGCTAGCTCTTTTAGCCTCTTTAGCTGTTTTAGCCTCTATAGCTGTTTAGCTGCCTAGCACAGAGAAAACATGTCGACAGATTAGCGGGCTAGCTCCCTAAAACACTCGTTTTCATTTCTCTCCTCCTCTCAGGATGTTCTTACAGTCAGTAGCATCGCTAGCTTGCAAATGAGAGCCTTCAAGCTGCTGTTCTGTCAGAACTGTCCTGCAGTCCATCCAAAACATGGCTAAAGACCTATTTAGGGGTCACTGCTTAAACATCAGTGGAGTTGTGTTTAGGCAGCTAACCAACAAATTTAGCAGCCTTTTCCCTCCTTCACTCGCATGAACTTCACATTGTTGTAGTTCACTGTGTTTTAAATGTACAAGTTGCTGTACCACACTGTTTTTAAATGTACACCCTTCACAAGTAGCATTTTGACAGTGTTCTGTTATACTGTGGGTAAAATGTAATGTCATATTATTTAGAATTTGGTCTTTTTTGGAGTAGCTCAGTCAACGCAATTAAATGTGTAGTTGCATACAGTTTATGTGAAATAAACCCTTGCCCCTGCTTTGCTTGCTGCCATGTAGTGAGGATGTAAATAAGGGTGCATGGTGAGAAAATTTCATTTTGAACTGATACTGATGTCAGCTGCTTCTCACAATTATGTCCCCTAGCAGACACTATGATCTCCAGCAAAAACTCTTGCTGTGCTCCAAACTGCCTTAGAAAAGCTTGCACAATTTTCCTCCATCCTGACTTACACTTCACTGTGATGACCATTTTCTCTCCCTGTGTCTTTCAGCAAATCTGTACAATCAAAAGTGGACAGCATTTTGGTAAGTTACTGTCATGGTTTGCTTTACACATACATTTCTGCACATATTGCACATATCTGTGGCATTTCTCTGTCGGCCAATTGATTTTCTTGTCATGCAGTTATGGAGTAGATAAATTACAGGTCACCGAAAGACCTCTAAAAGAGCACTATACAAAAAAACCACACTGGAAGTACACCTAGTGATCAAAGTGATGCAGAATCAGTCACCTTCTGTTTAGTGTAATAACATACTTGTATGTTAGTTTTGTTTTCACTGTTGAAAATGTATTATATATTTAACAAAAGTTAGACCGTAGGGTTGCACATAATGGTCACTAGATCTGATTTGTAGTTTCAGAGTTCAGATGAGGCTTCTGCAAACTCAGCAAATCAATAACGAGCCTGGTTCTTTTAAAGAAGGGTCTAATTCTGGCATGGGTTACAAGCACTTATCAGGCTTTCTTACATCATTTTCTTGTTACGTAAGCGTCAACCACCTCAAAGAAAATTCTTACTGGTGCTTTCTTCATGTCTGACTTTTTACATTTGACTCAGACAGAAACTGGAGCACACATTTATTTCTCCTTTATCTGATATCTGACTGTGATTATTTTTCTATTTTTCCGTATTTAACAAGCAGAAAGGGAGAATGAATTTAGCAAAACAGAAAATTCACAATGCATGATGAGTGTAAAAAGAGAACTGACACAGTATCAGTCTGGGGCGGCTGGTGGCCTAGTGGTTAGGGAGTTGCCCCTGCAATCAGAAGGCTGTGGGTTTGAATCCCAGGACTGCTAGTGACACCACTTGAGCAAGGTATCGTCCCCACACACTGCTCCCCAGGCGCTGCGTTGCTGCCAGCCCGCTGTTTCACTCGGTGAATGGATAAAGTGCAGAGAAAGAATTTCACACTGTGTGCTGTTGTGTGTTCACGTTATTGACTCTTACACTTACATCAGTCTGTTCTGTTGAATAATGATTGACGTTCAGAAATGTCAGTGTCTTTAATAACGATGTATTACGGTTCATGTTCTAGCTTAAATTGTTTTCTGCTTTTTAAAAATGAAATATATTTGTATTAAAGTGACACAAAGCCTGAAATCTAAGAGGACAGGTGGATTTTACCATTGGAAAAATTTTGCGAGGCTTTCACTGAACAGTAAGTCAGGTCCGAGCCAGTATATCATGCAGTTTAAAGCTCCCAGGACTTTCTGCTCTATGAAGTTTTTTCTATAGTTATGATTTGAATGATTTTACCCATTCACATTTTTGATTGTGTGTACTTTAGGTCACTTGGAATTATTTTCTGTTTTATTTATTTTTTAACAGTAATGCTGTGTAACCCAAAGACGACATTAATGAGCAAAAACTTACACAGCGATGTGGTTTGATCGATTTAAGAACATATGAACGTTTGGGAATTTAAAAAGTCATGTCATATGGACATTAATGGGTTAAGGGGGCATCATACATTTCAGAAAGGCCTGGAAAGTGAATCCGCTGCATTACTGTCATAGGAGAACACTGTTCTTCACTCAGGTCTTTCAATAATGATGCTACCTGAATTACAGGGTCATAGACTTTTTTTTTTATTCTAGGGCTGGAGCTGTGCAGGATGATCAAAGTGACATCAAGCAAATAACTTTCTATATGGTGTCATAACTAAAGTGTTTTGTTTTTTAAAACGTGAAAAAAATAGACAGTAGAACTACCATACCCAGTATTACCCATGACGAAAGATTTTCTTTGGGGTTAAGGACGCATGATCATGATCAAGACCAAAGAAAATTTCTCCAGACACGCATCCAGACATTGCAATTTTATGTCTTGTAATAAAAAAAAGGAATACATTTATATGAGACAAGTAAGTACACTTGTGCTGAATCTTGATATAAAAATATTGATATAATTATGTATGGCCAATAGTACTAAATACCCAGTTATCTTTTACTTTCAGTAGGACGTGTGATTCGTGCTGTTCAAAATTTTCCACTGTCAACATTTCCTTCAAAAATGGAAACGTTCCAATTTGTACTAGGATGACTCATAATGAGCAAATGATTTAATTTTTTGCCGTGATTTCTGCTGTTCTCTGGAAAGCAGAAAGCACTGCAAAAAATCAGAATTGGAACTGGCCATAAAAATTTGTGACCAGGGCGTCCCTAATGGGGAATATTTACCTTTAAATCTCACAGGGAAGTGAGATTTAAAAAGAAGAGTTAGTATCTTCAAGTTCCATGAGAATTCTCTCGTTTTTATTGTTTCTGTAAACAGTACATAACCATATTATTTTTATATGATCATACAGTTGTATGTGAACGTATGGTCACCCCTGACCACTTTACATGTTTTGTTAGTTATCCATAAAGTTAATATAACATCTGCATGGAACAAATTTCACAAGACACAGATTTACAAATATTATGCACTACTGCCATTTAAATGCTAAACTTAACTCATTGAAAACATAACTAAAAGCACCCTTTCAGTCAGTCCACTAGTGTTTGCTTTGAAAGGTTTCTGCAAAATGTATTTTTAAATTAAAAAAGATTTTTAAACACTTCCTACTTGTCGTCAAGTGTCCTTAAATGTCATTAAGAAATTGAAGGACTTTTAAAGTCAAGACAAGACCTGGAGAACAAAATAAAAACTTTGTAGACTTGACTGGGATGGAAATGAATACATTCGCTCTGCCCTTCATGAAGGTTTGCGAGGCACAGGGATAGTGATGCAGTGACCCACTGTGTAGTTGTTTCACAGACGTCTTCTACATGAGGGTTTGTCAAATGTTGGGTCATGAACCACAAGTGGGTGGTGAAACATCCTCTAGTGGTCCACAAGCCTGTGCTGAGGGATGCGGTAGTTCATAGTAAGCCATTAGCAAATAAACGTGAAAAATTCTAAAATGGATAATTAGTAAGAACTGAATAATCAAGCATTTTCAAATTACTGACAATATAAATACTAACAGAGACTAGTAATGGATAGTTTGATGTCACGGAATGAGTAAGTCTCATGGTATAATTAAAATAATGTAATGATTTTGGTATATATCACCTTTTGACTTGCCTTTCCCCAAATAGAAACCCATTAGAAAACAGGCAGTTTATTTAGTTAACAGTGGCTGCTTAACTGTTTTTTATTGTAGCTGTTAGGTGAGTGCGGAGCAATACCGTGATAATGGGGGAATTTGTTTGCTTTTTTCATTATGAATCAGGTTTCTCATTTTTTGTCCCAGTGTTGGGCATGTTCTAATTGCTACTCTGTAATCCAACAAATAAGAGCATAATCAGGTTGCACCCTTGTGGTGCCCTTTCCACAGACCCATCACTAGTAATCACACTCAATTCTTGAGCATAGAAAATGACTCTGCACCTGTGAATAGAGAGCTTTGACTGGCGGAGCAAGCAAAATTCACCAGGATTGAAATAATATTTTGATAAATGTAAGGAAATATTTAATGCTTCACGTTTGCTGGTATTTACATGTTTCAGGATGGTAGGAACAGTAACCATTTTCGATGTGCGATCTGTGTTCCAGGATTCGTTGTTGAATTTGCCGAGACACATTTTGTGATTACAGTGCAGACATGGCACATAGTGATCAGTGGATATCGGTTAAATGAAATATCGGTGGGGTGAAAAAAGAATGAAAGTTCTGTAAAAATATAGCATGCACGCTCACTGTATGATGTCCTCTTCCAAGCAGTGTATTTTTTTTTTCCTCTAGGTAGTGGAGCATTGGATATTTTGAGAATGATACCCTACTTTCACATGCTCATCTTTAATTAAAACTAGCCGATTTTAAAGCTTAGTAGCTTTTAAGGAAGAGGTATTGGAATGGTATCAGAGGATCTCTGTGTTATGTGAAATACATAGGAATCACAACCCAGGTGCCGATTTGATGAATCAGAACTGCAATGATGTACAACCTATAGAAATTATGATTATGGCTGAAATAATCATTCAGCATTGTTGTGAGACCCCTCGCACCCCAGGTCTGCCCCAATAGTGGTCTGCACCTTGCCGAACGCGCGCACACAATGTTTACGGTGTCACTGCTATAAAGTAGTATTTTTAGCGCTTTTTAAAATGACGTTTTTACGAAGAGAGTATGCTCATTAATGCTTTTCGCAGCTCTGTCTTTTTAATTTGGTATCATGTTCTTTAGTTATTCAGTTTTTGGCAGAATCTAATCTAGTTTCACAGTGTCACACATTTATCAGTGCCTGGTGTTAACGCGTTCTTCTTTTGTTGTTTAGTGGATGTTGGCAAACCGTTTTTAGATGCATCTAACACATTACTTCCCTCAGTGACATAATTAGGGAATACAGACAATTTAAGACAATTTTTTATCACTGAATAACTATTTGAAAATTTGAAAATCATGTTCCATTCTTAGTTTGTTCCTTCTTCAGAAAAATCTGATTCGCTGACGCTTTGCCTCACCTTAGTAATCAGCTCCCAAAATGACCCCAAATCCACCATTAATCCTGTTATTATAAGTCAGTATTTTATTTTCCTTTAACATTGCGTGCTGTGGGCAGTTTTCTCATGTCTCGTTTGCATCCAGAGAGCACTAAAAATCATCAAAAGTTTAGAAAAAATTGTGCGGTTCTATTTATCATTCACATCAGGTTCTTGTTGCCACTGTTATTTCTCATGTTTATAAGCATATTCAGTACGAGTCTGTAGTCAGTGTAGCCATTATTGCTCTTGAATGTACACTGGTGAAATTTTGTTTGTTTCTGAAAGAGGGAGGGGGACCGACTGGAAGTTCCAGTTTAAAGATGGGCAGTGTTCCAGTTTGACTTCTTTAGTTCAGAGTGAAACTGATCAACTGAACTGAATGAAAATATTATCAACTAAAATAATACACAGGCAATAGTGTCTTCAGCTTTATCTTTCAATTGTCCATTGATTTCTAGTATCACAAACAGCTGCCAAAATACATCCAAGTCAGAAATGCTTATCTCATTTTAAAGGCGTTTAGTATGAATTCAGGACAGTATGAATCCAAGAGTGGAGTGTCTAGGAGGTTGAATATAGCATTTTTTAAAATATTTGGTTTGGTATTGAAGTTATTCTTTTATTTCTTACATATGTTTTGTATTAACGTTATTGAAAAAAAATAACCAAATAACTTTTTATTGCTCTGCACATTTATAGACCACAGTTGATTTAACAATGATTTGTTGATTATTTAAAATGACGAGTCCACTATCCAAAAAGACTTATGATGCTGCAATCGGCATTTTTTTTTTTTTTCCCAAAAAGGTTGATAATACCACAGCAATGACAGTGACCTCGTCACTGCACTGATCCAATAGTGTCGTTAAGAAATTTAAAAAAATCAGTGTGATCAGCTCCTCAGCGCAAAGGATCCTGTTGGCGCTGGTGATGCGTGGGTCGGTTTTTTATGACTCGCACTCACCCGACCCGTTTGACCGTCAACTCACCTCGCCTGACCCACAGCAACCTGAACTTGATCCAGCCTGCTGTGTTTATTCATTATTTCTGTTTTGTTCTGAGGGAGGCAACAAAGTAAAGTGAAGACCCTGGTGGCAATACCAGTTCTGCCTCCACTGCTGGTTGGAAGTACTGTGTCAGAAAACATTCCCATGGTTCATATTGACGGAGAGCCTAATGTACTTCAGATACTGCGACGGGAAGTACAGAAGCAAGTGGGCAACTCTTTGTTAAGGGTCAACCCTCACCTTAAACAAGAGACCGTGCGGGCCGTGCACTGTGAAGAGACGCATACATTGAGGGAGAACACATTTCCATTACTGCTGTGGATTTCTGCCTGAGCTCAAACCTGATTACAGCTGCTGAACCTTTTGACATCCTTTGTGTCTCAACTCTGGTCCTGGCTTGAGGCCCAGGTCGGGTGATTTCCCTGCTCAAACAGACCTGGTTCAACTCACCTGTTAATTGCCAGGTTTAATGAGTGTGCTGGACACTTTCCTAAGAGGTATTAAGAAGAACTCTTTTTTTTTTACTGAGATGAAGAAGAACTTTTTTACAGAGATGTTAATGCTACTCATACTGTTTACTATTTGTTCAGCTGTAAATAATTACATGGTAATTAGCTAAATAACCAAACAACTGGCTTTGCTCTCTCTGGGTGGGTAGGATGGCACATTTGTCTCCGGTCTTGCCCCGTGCAAAGAGTGTTAAAACAAAACAAGAAATCATGACATGGAGTAAATTGTTTGCCAAAGTAAAACACAGTGATTCTCATGTTTATTTTTCTTAAATTTTACAACACGCTCCGCAACAGTTTGCCAGGCTGTGCGAATTGTTTCAAATGAAACTCAACACTGCTCTCGATAGAGATGTGGCGGCTGCGAAGAAGTCGGTTCTTTGACTAAAATTGGTAAAACGAAGAGCTGTTTGGAAGCCAATTGAGCCGAATCTTCTTAGTGATCTGATTCAAATGATCTAACTCATTAAAAGGAGCTAAAATTCCCATCACCAGCTCTCAGATCGAGCCTCACTATAATCACGTGATAGTGTAGTTGGAACAGCAGAATCGGGTTGAGCGTTTCTGCACATAATTATAAGACGTCAATTTTCTTGTATTTTTCCTTGAGGGTTCGCATTTGTAAGTGATTAATTTCGAACCCTCAACCTTCGACCCTCCAGTGCCCTCAACCTGCATGCACACATTATAATTAGTAATATTGAGTGAATGATCCCCATATGACATGTGAATCATCAATAAACGACAAGAACAGCAAACGAATGAACTAGTAGCGCAAACTGTACAAAAATCTTTAGCTTTTAAAAGCTCAATTTAGCCAATTCAGCTATACGGCAAACATGGAATGATGACTAATCTTTCTGCATGAAAAACACAAAACACATGAATTCCAGTTTAACTTTTCTCATTAAGGTTTCATGGCTACAAACCTGATACATTTTGAACCTGACATGGCAAGGTTGGCAAGGTTATCAGCTGTTCATGATGAGGAGAGAAGATGGAGAAAAAAAAAAATCTTTTTGCAGCGTTTACTGGCAGAAACTTCGTTAGCCCCTGCAAGCATGAACGGATGACGTAATGTCCATGCACAGCAGCCGTCCAGTCCCGTTCCCATTAAGGTTACAAAGCCACAGATCAGATACGGATCCAGTCTAGGGCCATATATGAAAGTGATCTGATTTGAGAAAATCATATTTGTGTGTCCTTACAGTTCTTACAGATCTTGGTAACATCAAGGTAAAAAAAAAACATTGTCAAAGTTAGATTTAAAACTGAGTGGAATTCTCATTCTTTAGACTTTAAAGCAGCATTTGGAAATCCTCTGTTTTCCAGAACTTTGTCCTTCTGTCACTTCTGTACTGGTTGAATCTCGGCTGCACCAGAGACTACAGTTCTTTTTAGACAAAGAGCATTCCTGTTTTTTGTTTGTGTTTGTTTGTTTTTGAGCTTTGCCAGTGCTATCCTATGGTGAAGTCCTAGAGGTCTTGGTGTACTTGGTACTTGTCATGTCACACTCTGACAAATCTGTGTCTACATCCTGTATTGATGGTGCTCTTGATCTTTTTTTTTATTGAATGTTCTTATTTGATCGTAAGATACTTCAGAACTACAGTGCCACATATACAGTCTTAGCGTGTTACATTGCTAAGTTACACAAAAGCACAAATATCTATATTGGAATCAGACAACAGTAAATTCCACATAATTTGAATAGTACGTAACATCCCATGTCTTCGTTGTCTTGCTACCAGTCTATCCCCTTTCTTCTAAAATCTGAGGAAAGCTTCTCACATCCAAATTTAGAGATGGATTGTTGGAGACCATGTTCTTCAGTCTAACTCTGCTTCAGCCTTATCTTGTCTTCCAGATTGTTTGTTGTTACAAAAATGTGTTTTTGCTTTTTAACAACCTATAATAGCACTAATAGCTCCCCCAAACAATTGTGTAATGTAAGACTTGACTGCTTTCCACAGTGTCAACCCATTTTGCTACATGACAAAACCTACATGGATCTTTTATTGTAAAAAATCTTAATGATACAAGTAGATCTTTCAGTTATTTGTTGACTACTTGTGTTAATAAGGATGCAGTACCATGCAGCTGGCCAAGAAACAACCCTCACTCACTGAGTTACTTTTGGCCCCCTGCAATTGAGGGTGTGTGTACTGCACGATTTTTGATTAAATTAGGGTCCTATTTTTTTTTTACTTAGAATTAAGATCATGATTCCTGAGCATAGTGATCAAGATACACATTTTGTAATGAACAAAATGTACAGAATGCACTAAATTCTTACATATAATTTGCAGCATATCCAAGAGCACCACATAAATCAATTAAGGCTGCAACTATCTGATATTTTTGGAATCGAGTATTCTCACGATTTTTTTTTTTCAACGATTAATCGAGTAATCGGATGAAATCATACTTTGTGTTTTTAAACAACTATATCAGTAGTGTGTCATGCAACATGAAAGACCTCTTAAAATGAGCACGAACCGCGTTGCTCTGCGGGGCAAGCACTCAGCCACTTCTAACTCCACAGGCTGACAGGTCTCCAGGAGACCTTTCCAACGAGACCAAGCATGAAGCTGTCCTTCCCGGGGAACTGGAGTAACGGACACACGAACCTCCGCACTCCGTGCAAGCACCATGGGCTGATAGAGCTGATAGGTCTCTGTGAGATCTTCCCACGAGCTCTGTTTCACCCTTCTAGTCCAAGGGCATTTGGAGTTATTAGCCAAAAACCTCCCCCATTGTTCTTTATGGGGGGGCAATTGCCCTGCTGTGGGGGTTCTACAGCCGGAGTCGGGGCGAGCTATCTTCCCCTAAGGCACCCGGACTGACTAGCAACACACCTGACTCTCGTCTCCTATCCCCAGTTCAAGTCCGGCTGCGCTCCTCTAACTCTGAAACCTTCTCCGTCAGATACGTAACTAACGTACACTTCACACAAGTAAACTTTACACTAGTGCTTGTGATGGAGAGAGGGGCTCAACTAAACATGCCGCACTCCGTGCAAAGAAGGCGCTCGCCAAACTCCAGACTGAAACTTACCGTTTATCGGACCAGTCGTCTCTCTTCTGTGGGCTGATGACGTTGTAGACCAATAGAAATAGTTTAACAATCATCCAAAACATTAAGTTAACTCATTACTAAGTAATAATTAGCGACTAAAAACAAACACAGCACCGGCGGCTACGCTGCACTAGGTTGTCCGCCTTACGCAGTGTTAAATGGTCGCACACTTGAGACATTTTCTGCCTTTTACGCACACCGGGGTCTTCATTTTCCGCCATTTCCATAGAGAGCAAATTAACGCGCCGTTTTAAATCTTGAAATGCGCGTCAGTTACATCACTCCGTGTGAAACAGTGATACCGGAGTTGCGCAGTGTCCACACAGCGGGAGTGATACGATAGAAGAGACATTTTAAATAGATGGACTTTGGTGACATAAATTAAACGAAGTCTTTTTTTGCCTCGAGGCAAAACATTTTTTGTAATTGAATTATTCGAGTTACTCAAATAATTGTTTCAGCCCTAAAATCAATCTTTTATAAATATATCATCAAATCTAAAAATAAACTGGTTCGTAAAGAAGTAAATTTAAATCGATTATCTGTGCTAAAATCAAAATGGTACCTTAAAATGTGATTGATAATTCTACTATTTCAAAATATGATTTCAATATAAAAACGATTAACCGCTCAGCCTTTATGTATTCTTTATTTGGAAAGGTTTGATAAATTATTATTATTTATATAGATTCTTATTTATAGGGCTGGTTTCCTAGGCATGGATTAAGCAGAGTCTTGTACTAAACAGGATTACCAGTTTAAGCAAACTGTCTCGTAGTGCACCATAGTGCATTTTTGTAAGTAGGGAGCTTGATGTAGAAAATTTAAAGCCATTTGCTCTGCAGACTGACTGTACTACCTGTTGCCGCTAATGTGTAGCCGTACATTTATGGAGGTCTTCATGGTATGTAGCCTTTTATGACAGGACATACACCATCTCACTATAATAGGTGGATAATTGCCTGTTCAGTGTCTGGGGGTGGTGGGCTTTCTTGTTGTGTGTCTGATTTAGATCAAAGTGCTGTCAGAGATTTATGCAGTGCATCATAAACCTCAAAGCCTGCCGTGCTCAGAGATGTTCTGCATGTATCCCCGTTGTTCAAATGAAACCATGTAACTGAATCAGCAATTAAAGTCTAGCAGTCGGGTGAGTGAAGCGAATAATCTGTCTGTCGAACCTGTCAGAGGTTGTATGTTTTGGGTGCACTGTTGAATTGTTTTATTTTTTTATTTACTGCTCATTGGCTGACAAGTCTCACCCCATTCATGAGCGGTGGTTTCCCCTAGCAACAAAGAGGCAAATAGAATAGGAAGAGGTGAAATGAATTCATTCTCGCAAGCCAATTGAAAGCGAGGTGGGGCGGAGCCCATGCTGAAAAGATGTGTTGCCAGTGTGTCAGCATTGACATGCATGCTTACTGTCAGGGTTTACATGGCAACCCGCTTAGAGTAGAGGAGGATTTTCAGGTTTGCTTATGGTGGTCACCAGCACACAGCAGTGTGTACCCTGATGCCGGCTGAAAGACTCCATGCTCTTCCTCCTGAATCTTCAAACTTAATAAAACAGATCAGTTAGGGCAGTGGTGCTGATTGTGGTAGAATTAGGAACCTTACAGAAACCAAACATTGCTTTTTTTTTTCTTTTTTTTTTTCTTAGTCGTAGGATCAGCATCCTCTCATTTTCTTGCCATAAATCAGATACAAAGGCTCGCTAATACCTGGTACCTAGAACTGGGAGATGACGTAGTATCAAGATCTAGAGCTTGTAGATGCAGAAATATTTGAAAATTTATTTTTGGGTCATAACAAAGTGATACTCTATATTAGTGTTAGGTGGTATAGATACAGTTCAATTTCACAATCATTTTAAGTATATTATGAAATCATGAAATGAGGTGATACTAAGTTTGCGAATAAAATGAATGAACCTGTGGTTCCTCAGTATAGACAAATCATATTATTTATTGGTCTGTTTTATTTTTAAGAAAACTCAATACTAACCAGACAGAAAGTCCATTTCCAGAAATAAAATGCAGTATGTATTAACTTTTTCATGTATTCCAAAGCACCCCATACATTGCAGTTAGCTAAATTTTGGTTATCAGTATTGTAAACCCTAAAATCATTGTTACTGTGTGAGACCAGTACACTTCTGTATTTCTATAGAGAGGCACTCTGTGGTGTACAAAAGGTCTTTGAGCGTGAATAAAAATACAGTAATTGTTTTAATCTTTACTCAATTGCTCTTCACATCTGTCTTTTTTTAATGCAGCAAGATGTTGAGAAGTTTACAGACATTGAAAAACTCTACCTCTACCTTAAGTTGCCTTCTGGTCCTAGCAGTGGAAATGACAAAAGGTATGTTTGTCTCTCTTATTGTAATTACTAGTACTTTTTACCCCATATTCATTCACAGTTCTTTCTAGTTCACATTTTCAGCTTGTTTTGTTGTTCATCATATCCCCATTTTACACATACCACTGGCTTTGTCATTGATTACTAATGGTATGGTTGATATTTTAATTCTATATCCACATACAGTATGATACAACGAAGCTTAGATGTTCTATGAATTAAGTACCTCCTTTCATGAATGCAGTGTTAATATCTTTTGTGTTTACTGTTTTCCCTGATGATCTTGTGCATTTTCCATAATCGGAATAGTCTACATGAACTCTCATGCCACTTAAAAGCAGTATTTTCACAAATTTCTGCCACTGCAATACCCAGCATCTTGTGTTTTGTCATTTGTTTCCCCATATCTATTCATCACTCCAACCCCTAATTCTCAACATGATGTCCAATAGAACTGAAAATCAGAGGGGGTCTGCAAGTCCTGCAACATGGTACTAAAATTTTACAACTTTATCTAAGGCAGAAACAAAGTAAAAACATTTGTCTTATTATGACATATAAAAGACCAACGAGCAGAGAACATTTGAAACTACTGGATTCTGGAAAACCATTTTTTTCCCTCCTTAATAGTGACCAGAATTCCATGTCGTCCAGCCGGACACAACAGATGTACGCTTTCAACTGGATCCGAAACCACCTAGAGGAGCATCCTGAGACCTCACTGCCAAAACAAGAGGTGTATGATGAGTACAAGTGAGTGTGATTAAACTGTTCGTAATAATGGGGCATCACTTAATACCCTTACTGATTACAAGTGATGTGACGGAAGCATAACATTTCTGCAAAGTTTATTGACAAGCTTTGTTTTAGTGTTCTATTGCAGGCTATATTATATTAGATGATTTTTAGATGATTGTAGATGTGGGCCCCACGGTGGCACAGTGGGTAGCACTGTTGCTTCACACCTCCCAAGGCTGGGGTTTCAAATCCAGGGGTCCTGGTCTTGTGTGTGTGGAGTGTACATGTTCTCCTTGTGGTGGCGCCCCGCCCAGGGGGAGTCGCACCCTCAGACCCCTGGATAGGCTCCTGGTACCCATGGCCCTAGAAAGGATTAAGAGGTTACAGAAAATTAATTAATTTGTGAGTGTAAATGTATGTAACAGTGAGTTTAAGCTTTGTTTAGCTATATATTTCTTAATGTATAGTTAAATTATTTAGAAGTTAAATTATTAATTATTTTTAACAAGTTAAAAATTTAGAGGTTCATTTAATGATCTTTGTCATTTCACACAGGAGCTATTGTGACAATCTCGGTTACCATCCTCTAAGTGCTGCTGATTTTGGAAAGATCATGAAAAATGTCTTTCCAAACATGAAGGCGCGTCGCCTTGGAATGCGAGGAAAATCTAAATATCCTTTTGTGTGAGAATGGCATGGTTCAGCTGTCTTAAATATTAAATCTCAGTTTATGTCCACTGCAACTGTGTTCTGTATTGTTAATATACTCGGCTTTATTTCTGGAGTTTCCCATTTTTGATTTTGTTACTAGTCTCCAAAAAGAGATTGACCAGAATAATATTACATATGATTTGGAACTTAACAGCTTCCCACATACTGTTATAGTGGGCTGAGGAAGAAAGCCTTTGTGCATATGCCATCTTTGCCCAACCTGGACCTGCATAAATCAGGGGATGGGGTAAGTCTTCTTTAGCCAAACAACTTCAATACCCCTAACTACACCTCCCTGCAAACTGCATACATATCCTTTTGTAGAATCCACGAATGTAGAAATTGGAGCATATATTTTTTTAAAAATGTTTATTATAATCGTATTAGAGAAACATTAGTTATTGTTGTTGTTGTTATTATTATTAGCAGTAGTAATAGTAGGTTATATACTCTGGCTGGTACATGTTTCAGCCACTAGGTGTCTTCCTAGATTATGCTCTTATCATGCCTGTAAATACAATGCATGCTAAAAAAACACTGTAGTGGTTTCTATTTATTGTATATCCAGAAAAAAAAAATGGTGTATTATTGAGCCATAGTCATTTCCTAAATAGCTAGTCTAATTCATTTCAGGTTTTAAAAAAGCCTGATTAAGGTATCTTTGCATATTGTACATGTTCTCTTTAAAGCGACTGTTTATATAAAGTAAAGTACAGTGGCCCCTATGGACACGTTTTTCAAATATATTACTGTTTTTCTTAGTGTGAGCTGATGGAGCCAGCTGCTCAGTCTCCCAGTGCTGAGGACGAGATGCGTTCGGCAGCCTGTGGCCTGGTGTGTGAATGGGCCCAGAAAGTACTAAGCCGTCAGTTTGACAGCGTGGAGGAGTTGGCACGCTTTCTGCTCAACAGCCATTACATTGGCACCAAGTCCATGGCTGCGCTAACTGTTATGACTGGAACTCCAACAGGTGAGCATGTGAATAAGGTTGGCCACGCCCAGGCACCTCCTTAAAGAATAATGACACCCCACTAGTTGCAAATAATTCCACTCCTAGTTCTAGTAGAGTAATTACGATAGTGCTGTTGAATGCAGTTTTGCCTTTCCAAAATGCCGTGTGCTTTCGTAACATGATGCGGTTACTTGAATACACAGATAGAAAACTCATCTTGTGTCTGAATTCTTGTGTCTGAACTAAGCCTGAATCGTTATGAGTAATAAAGTGTGTGAAAGTAAACGTACACCATTAACATTGAAAATGCTGTGGCACTTCTTCAAACTACTAATCATAACATTAGGAAGGAATATGACAATACAGATGTTTTTTCTGCTGTTCTAAGCTTTCACAGTCATATATCTCCAACATAGCCAATCAGCTCATTTGCCTGCTTTAGGCTTGCTGTAGTTGCATACAAATAAGGTTGGATATTGCATCATAATTATTTATATCGTCTGCTAAAATTTTATGATCCCTACAGGCCTACTTGTATTTCTGTGGTATTTATTTGTTGTGCAAAAAAGGTGTTAACATGAATAATGTTGCATAGTACAGTGCTGCCGTCCTTAACTGTCCCATGTGCTGTGGAGAGGAGTACTGAAACGGCAGAACTAAGCTTAACTAACCATAAACCGTAAAATTTACTCTACACTGGTTTGAGTCATGCTGTTCAAAGTAATTAATATACTACAATGTTCTTTTTACCAGGTGTAAAAACCCCCACCCCAGCCTCTGCATTTGTGCCAACTGGTGAGGCCAATTCCTTTCAGCCCCAAGTGAAGACTCTCCCGTCACCCTCTGTTGATGCAAAGCAGCAGCTACAGCGAAAGATTCAGAAGAAACAGCAGGAGCAGAAACTTACTTCTCCACTGCCCAGTGATGCTCAAGCCAGGAGGGCTGAAGCAGGCACACCAGGCCCTGGATCTGGGATCACATCTGGAAGTCCAGCTTTGTTGTCCCCACAGCCAACAATTGGCATAGTAGTGGCCGCAGTCCCAAGCCCCATCACGGTAACAATTATGCTTTTAACTTTGATGGCACATTGGTGGCATGGTTTTTTAGACAGTATTAGTGTTTAATGGATGTTTTGGTCATGTTCACGTTTTTGTAATGTTGCCTCATATAGGTCCAATGCAATTTCAGTATATTGAATAGCAGGGTCTGAGGAAAAACCTTTGTTATTCCATGTTAAAAGCAATCTATCTTGCTTTAGTAAAAACAAATACAATAATGTCAGTGATATTGCTCTAATGTGCTTTTTGCCACTACGTGCTGCTACTAATAGAGTAGCAATATAAAATATGGTTGTCTTTGTTGAATATGGGTTGCCTTTTCATGCTCATCCCCACAATTGGTTATTGCTATCCTCAGGAATGTTAATAAAAGTCTGTAGAATTTTAAAACGAAAGGAAGGCAGGACACTGGAATGAATTCATTAATTGGCCCCAGGCAATGCCAAATCAGTTTTCAAATTTAAAGTAGTATGAATGTTACACAACAAGTACTGGGTTGTTAGTGGGTTTACTTATACCCATCCCCAGTATCATACATGTGCGGTGAGTGGCAAAAACACTCATGCCCACAACTAGGGAGATTAGTTAAATTTGCCACAGAAGACTGAAACCCTGTATCCAACACGGCTGTTGTTGCAGTGTTTACTGAGATGTGTTCACTCAAGAGTACATACAATAATACTTCAGCTTGTTTTATTGTCACCATTCTAAGTATTGAGTATATAACACCAAGTTGTTTTCTTAGAGAAAGACTGTGTGTGTGTGTGTGTGTGTGTGTGTGT